>VWZS01001116.1:167487-610049 GCA_013397075.1 Rhabdornis inornatus
TTTGTATTTAACTAGAGAAATCTACTGCATCAAAATGGGATCTACAGGAGCAGAGTATGATAGGTTAATTGGACCATTATCGTAGGATGGTACAATGTAATTATCACTTCTGATATAATTTGGAAGTGTAGGTTCACAGTATATTACTAACTATTGTAAAATCCCACGACTGGTATGAAATTAACCATGTTCAACATTGTAATTAGGAAAAAAAAAAATCTTAGTAGCAGTAATGTTGGCATACCTCCAGTTTCTTAAAAATACTAAAACAGTTCTTCCTAAATTCAGTGTTCTGCAAATTAAAAGTAAGTTCATTCAAAGTGATTCTGTCTCTTTGGGACTAAATTATAATTCTACAAAAGGTACAATATTAATGGTAGAATACTTTGAAGAGCTACCCCAAGAATACACATCAAATTAGAAAGCTGAAAACTCTGTAATAACCTAATTTTTTTTTTCTATGAGACAAAGGAAGCAAATATCAGATTGTGTAAATCTGTGTGTTTTGGGAATATCATCAAAGATTTGAAGGGCAGGAAGTCCAACCTCTGTCCCAAAGAACAAGGAGAAAGTTTTCACCTTTCATCATTCCTACTGACATTTATCTTGTCTATACCCAAATCTAATGATAAAGATTTCAAGGCATTCTGTAACAGTGTTTACCTCCAGATCATAAGAATGGAGGCTATTGCCTGAGCACTGTCTAAGGACAAACATGTTGCAGAACTAACTTGGTTTATGCTGAGCCCCAAAAGTGCTAAGTGCCTCAAAATTACAGGAAAGGCAATGGTGGGTGACTTTTGCTTTCATACTGAAAATCAGGTCACTATGTTGCCCAAGGTGAAAAGTAAGATAGCAAGTTTCAATTCCTAACACAGCTAATCTTTAATACAGAAAGCTGTTATCCAACTAGAAACAATTCTCATACATTTCACGCTCTCTGTGAAAATTTGAGCATTCTCATAACTAAACATTTACTTTCTGTGGTGTTCTTAATAATTACATTACAGAGGTTATTGAAAAGGCATGGGAAGGCTTTAAGGAAGTCTTTTGGTTGCTGGATGGTAGCTATGCATATTATTGTGCTCTGAAGTTCCAGGCTCCAATTTTTACTTTGGTGAAACTAATAGTTACAGATTTTGCATTTGTGGAGGAATGTTATGCAGCTAAAATTAAACCTGTGTTATTTCTTATAGCTTTAGAGATATTTAACACTATAAGAGGTGTTCTAAGAGTGCTTTTTGTCTGGTGTATGTAGAGCTGAGCACTGTTTGAAACTCATCAGAATCTCTCTCTTCTCAGCTATTCCTGTTAATCAAGCAATGGATGTTTCTAGGAAAAGCAGTTCACTGATTGCTGGAACTGCTCCTTGCAGCTCTGGTCTTCAAACCTGTTTCTTTCAAGATATGAACATTTCAAGAAACATTCAGAAAAACAATTTTCCAGAAGTACACTGATTTCAAACACTGCTTCCACATGCCATGGGATTCAAATTACTCTCTTGAGAGGACTTTGATAAATTTTCTATCTCCATCTGCAGTAGTGTTCATTGCTGTTGCTCCAGACTCAGGAATTTGAAGGTGCATTTACTCACATGCACGGATTGTGAAAGACAAGAGTCCTTTTTATGGGTATGCCAGTATATAAGGATACACAAAGTTTTGAGTTATTAAGATTCCCAGATGAAAGATGGAGGAAAAAGAATATTAATTATAGAAAAGACTACACAAACCATAATGGATACTTTCCTCTTCAAGCAATGAGAAAAAAAATAGGACCCAAAGAGCCTGGCCAAATAGGGCAGTTGCAATATAAATTGGCACTGCTTGAGCAAGTGAATGGGACCAAATGACCTTCAGAGATCTGTTACAAAGTAAACTACTCTTTGACTCTGTAGGTATATTTTTATAACATAAAAAGCATAGAAAAGTGCTCTGCACAAGGTTTCAGGAGGCCATTTATTCCCTCCTCACCCAGTTCAATGTCACCTGTTCTCAGTTGTTCCTATTTGTCCGGGCTGAAGTATTGGGAATTTTCTCTGTGCATAGGCATTTATTTTCATAGCCTCCCAGAAATCTGTTCCAGCATCCAAAAATTCTTACTATTTGGAACTTTTCCTTGACATCAAATCTAAATCTCTCCTGATGTAATTTAAGCTGATTATATTTGCCCTAGCCCCAGTGCTGGCAAAGAAGAGCTCATTAATCATTTGTTTTGCAGCTACCTTTTCTCCAGCTGAAGCCAGCCGTACATCACCTTGGGGTCATTTTCCCTAGACTAAGCAACCCAGATTTTTTCAGTCCACAGAGCATGTAGACAGACATCTGAGCATTCTTGTTATTCCCCTTGAACCTTCTCTAATGAGTCCATAGATCTCAGGGAAACAAAGTCCCAACCTGGACCTAGATCTACAGGTGAGACCTTCCCAGTGCCGAGTAGAACTGTGCTTATTTGAAATGTTTTAGCAATGAACCTCCACTTAGCAGATCATAATACAATTTTGCCACTTTAAAATCAGCATAGTATTACTGACTCAGCTTCAGCTGTAAGCATTTTAAAGCATGATCCTCGGTCTAAGTGTTCTCAAACATTTTTCAATTATCACATAGCTATTATTATGTCTTTTGGTGAGATACTGCTCTCTACAACAAGAAACAGAAATTATAGGAGAACACTGGAATGTTGAAGGCTTGAATGCTGTGGTACTCAGAAAGGATGTATTTCACTAGAAAATGTGAATATGGACTCTCCTAAATGCCCCCTTTGCTAGAGAAATATATGACCTCTTCTGAAAGAAAGCAATGAATACTTACAGTCAAGTAATAATATCTTAGCATGTATTTTCAGTTAATTATTGCAAACAATTTGTGTTGCTTTGTCATCTGTTATCAGAAAGAACATCAGGCTGCATTAAATTTCCTACTTGTTACAAAGGATTTAAAAAAAAAAAAAGCAGAGTTCCTGTTCCTTATTAGCTACAGTACTTTTTACATTGTAATTTCAATCCTTTGCAATGAAATACAATTGTTAACAGTCATATTCTGAGGGACATCTAGAAATAATGAGGTAGCTTTGGAATGTTGCCTTGCCTACCAACAAAACACTGTCACTTAAATGAATGCTTCTAGGAATGCCTCAGGAGTACTATGCACAGCATGGATAACTTCAGATTACGTAAAATAATGATGCCTTATATAACTCTTTTTTAGTTCTTTCTATCTCAAGCTGCAGTAAAAAAACAGTGAGATATTCTCCCTCAAATCCATCAAATTAGTAGTAATTGGATGCTTTCCTGCATGAAGAAAAGTGAGATCAGGGAGAATTGCAGGGCCAGTCTGCAAAAGATCTGTGTCAAAATGGGGCACATCCAATGAATCCTGGTCTGAAAGGTGCAGAGCTATTGCTAATTTAAAGAACTGAAGGACAAAATGTGGCTACTAAACTAAATGAGACATGCCATGCAATATTAGGTTCAGGTACTTAGTGTTTTGAAAATATAGAGATGAACAGCTTGTATTAAGGAGAGCAGGAAAGCCATCAAATGTCAGGAGTGCTGGCACCGTGCACCTCCTACTAAACTCAAGGCAAAAGCAAAGCTTCCCATTCATTTCATAAGTTGTCTATAACAGTGATCCTCAGAGTCCTTTAATAAATTACTGCCAACTTTCATGACTTTTTATGGACTACTGGGCATTCTTTATCTCAAACTTTTAACTGAAAACATATTTTTTGATCATTTCACAGACATCAGTGGGCTGTGGACTATAGTTGTGGAGTCATCAATACAAGGAGGCATAGATCACAAAGCTCTTGCAGTCTCCTGTGTGTATAAAAGGCAAAATTAAATTCAAGTCCGAACAGATGTGTCGCAATGTTGGCATTTTCACATACTTATACCAGCAATATGAATAAGAGAACTTCCCGTGCTTAGCATCAAATAAGAAAATGCTTAGCACTTAGAGCTACATTTCAGTTTGCATTAGGGTGGTTATTTTCTTTGTACATAGAAATAACTTTACTGATAATTTCAAGCTGTTTGATCCAAAATCTGGTGCAGTCTACTCTTTTTTTTCCTGCTGCTTTTGCCTGTTGATTGTTGGCTGTTTCGATCTTTCATACAATCATCTGTAGTAATTAGTTTTTCCTGCAATATTAAGCATCCAGTCACTAAACCACTACAAAATCCAGATAAAAGGAAGACTATATGATGTCTGACCCTGACATGTGGGCAGAGTGTCCCAGTGGTTGTTACTGGGAAAAGAACTGTGAACTGCAACTGGGGAGGCAGGATAGAAAAGACAGGGCAAGAGAGCCCAGCAGGAAGGAGGTGAAGCTGCTCACAGGCAAGGAAGACCTTAGAGGGGTAATGGACTGGTCTGCAGGCAGGCAATGGTCTGACACATCTCAGCAAGCCAGACATTTTCTCCCTTGTGATTTCACTGCTTGATTCCACTTACTGACCAAGAACAGCATTGGGTGTCAAAGTTAGTGTTTTGAAAAAGAACATGTGGCAAAGTCATAAGCTGAATAAATATGTGGATACATCTTGTAGAGTGCATGGCATGCCAGAAAATAAAAATAAAAAAGCAAGACATCCGTTCTAATTTTTTAAAAAGTTCATTATCTGAGAAATAAAAACTTTCATACGTAAGTATCATGCTACTATTTAAAGTACTGTGCAAATTCAGAGTACATGTTATTAAACATCACATTAGAAATGTAATTTGTTCATGGAGTGGAAATTCTATAACATCTTCCATTAAACATTATCTATAGCTGCTAATTTATCTGTCTCTTCTATGATGGTAATAGTAACTTCTTTCTGCATCTGTGTTTCCTACCACATTTCAATGAAAAACAGGTGTAAAGGACATGAGGTTAACTTCATTGTTCTAGAGGTATGATGAGAAGCCAACAAAAAATTATTTAATGGATGGCACAGGTGTTGATAAACTACTATTAGTGATTATAAGACCATCCCCTATTTCAAAGTACAAGTGTCACTGAGATGTCATACTGGACATGGGAGATTTGGATTTTTCAGTGTTCCCAGGCAGCTGTCCTGAAACAAGATTTCTGTTGGAAAAGTATTGCTCTGATGAACCAGAGACACTGCTCTGCAATCTGACTGTGTTCTTCAGATTTACTAATGACATAATCTGGATAATACTTACAGATCTTTACCCAGATCCATACAGAATCCCACACATAAATTATACTCCCTTGTTTATCCACATAGGATTGCTCCCTTCTAGCTTGAGCACCATCTTCCTTTTAAGCTATTTATATTGTAGAGTAAGTCTAGGTTTGTCTCCACGGGGAGCAATCCTTATAACTCTGTATTGGGAAAGGGGGAATTTCTTATTACAGATATTTGTCACTTGTTTAGATTGTGAAGTGACACAGCATTTCAGCAACATTCTAAATTTTGTAATGAAGCAGGAAGCCCTTGATGAAGTTCACAGCTACACAGGAATTAGATGATCTTTCCTGTGAAAAGGAGGGAACAGTGCTTTTTGTGGGACTGGAGCAGTGTCTAGCATATGAATAAGTGGGAAGTTACTTTGAGGACTTACATTAAAAAAACGAAAGCAAATAAATAATTTTTGAGAAGGGTCAAAACACCATGAGTAGTATTTCATCACAAGAAAAAAAATTAAATGAAGAAATACTGCTCCAAGGATAATACAGAACAAAAAGGTTGATGTTTGCTAAATGGAAAAGGCTAGTAGTCTTATTCATAGATATTTCCATAAAGTTGCCCCAAAAAGAAGGGTTTGTACAAAAAATTTGTCAAATACCTGAATTCTCCCTTTTCTTTCTTCACATACTATTTCAGCTTTTCCTAATGAACATGAGTTCTAACTGAAGTCAGAACAGACACTTGTTTTTATTGCATTAGGAAGTAACTCAAGTCTTAAATATTCACAATTCCTCTTGATACCAATATGAAGAGGTGTAGAAATCAGTGGTGCAGGTCAGGGAAGAGAATTTAGATTTTAAAAAAACCCAAAACTAAGTGAATAGGAAATATATTCCTATCAGTGGTTCTGGAGAAAAGAAGGGGAAAAAAAAAGCAAAACTGATTCATGAGCTGGATAAGGAACTAGTTAGTGAATTTAACTGTGTAAATCTTTCCTTTCTAATTAAGGGTAGTCTCCTTTTCCAGACAAAATCAAGCAGCAATATAATAGAAGGATGTGGTCAGAGTATACACCAAATAAACCTTTTAAAGTCTCTGCACTGCCTATTTACAAAAGCGGTATCAATGATACACAATGAATATTCAAATACTCAAAGCAGGTTGAATAAACATCTTCATTAGTACTCTAAAGGAATCAGTTACATCCACTTTATAAAATTAATCTAAATTTTTTAAAGTCTGCAAGCAACTTACCTGCTTACTAACCACACTCGGTACAGTACATCACACTTCAGTTTGGCCTGAAGCACATTTGATTATCCTTCTGGGTTAAGCACAAGGGGGAAGATGATTAATTAATTATACACTGATTACCATTTATCTTAAGTCTGTGACATGTTCTAGTTACTTTGTTTTATCCCAACAACTGATACCAGAGGACATGACCACATTAAGATTCCAAATAATCATAGTGCCAAAAGGAAGACCTCAGCATCCTAGCAAATTTTTCTTACAGGATGAAGGAATAGAGATTAAACTGAAACACTTGACCTTTTGGTTAATTCAAAGACACCAACTGTTCCTCAGTAGATATTATGAATTTCCGGTTCCACAGCTCTGAAACAGTAGGAACAGATGCATCTTGTGTTGAGCTTTCTGTATCTTGGAGTGCATGAGGATTCACAAGACACAGCTGAAACTCACTGTTTGAAATGGCTTAGGTGGGACAGCTAAGGCAAGCTGATGCTCACTTTAGTTATCTGAAGGTCTTTTAGAAGTCTGCCTTCAGATATTCAAAACCTTCACATGCAAGTGAATTTCAATTCTGAGCTTAAATACCGGGGAAATTGACATGTTCACTGTCTTCTGCTCCAAGATCTCTTCTAGGAGATGCTATGGAATAGCTACACATTTGCTGTGATGGTGGCATTTCCTCTGCATTTATAGTATAAATACGCTTTTTCTTGACCCCGTCCTGAACAATTTTTTATTGGCATGCAAGAGATCAGAGTTAGAAGTGCTGAGGAATTGTTGAAACATCAGATCTGGCAATCAGATGCAAGAACTGCCTTGGCTTGCACCAGCAGAGAGAGGTTAGAGGATGTAAGAGAGGTGCTACTTTTTCCTGGGTCATGACTTGCTGTTTTCTGAGTCTCAGTAAAGCTTCACAGGCTTCAAACCTTTCCTGCATCCTGTTTTACCAGATCTAATTTGGAGGACATTGTAGGCTGTACGGGATCTTTTATTCATATTATTGTGAGGCTTTTCCTTAAAACAGGCAAACAAACAAACAAACAAACAAACACCCAGGCTTGGTAATTTTTTTAATGGTGCCCCCTTCTCAGTGTCATTAACAAAACCATAATTCGTAGGTTTTGGTTGGTATTATTCTAAAGGTATTTTCCCATGGTTTTAAAGTGCTGTAGAGTTCATGTGACTGAGTCACTCAACATTAGACAGAAGATTGCATGTTTTAAGTTGGAATACCTCACATTCAAGAGAAAGAGCAAAGATTGAGGGTGCTGGAAGTCCAGGGTCCTTATGTCCCTCTCTGGATCATGGAAAGAGTCTAAGGGTATCATCAAGGCTCTGTAGCTGTGCTTTGGGTGTTGAATACTCCTGGATCTGTATTTGCTTAAATCAATATGAAGGCTGTCTTTCTTTATTGGTGTCAACCTTTAGCTTGCTGACAGGATTAATTCCACAAGAACATAAATTTAACTAGTAGGTGGTTAATATCTTTCTTTCAAAACATCAGTGCTGTTCTTGTCTTTTTTTAACATAGAGATCAACAGCTGCAAGGCAATTTTAGTACTTTTAGATTATGTTGTTAGAAAGGCTTTGTTATTTTTATTTTCTTTTTTGTCTTTTGTTGTATAGCAATAATTACTGAAGCAGCAAAACCTGGTCACTCCAATTTTGAAGAAGATATGTTCCTTTAAGAATGGGAGATTCTGAGAACTATTGTTAAGGTACACCATCACCCAGATTTTAGAACAGCCTGTATCTAACTATAACTGTGGAGATGACTGAAACCTTGGCATAAGCAGCTTTTACTGAAGCTTTTATTGCTTTACAAAGCAGTCTTCTTTTGTTTGTTTGTTTGTTTGTTTAAGGTTGGGGTTTTTGGGGGGTGGGGGACATGTTGTTTATAACATCTTTGAAATAAAACTGTTTAACAAGCTGAATTCTTACGATATCTGAAAGCTTCAATGAAACTCCAATTGACTTTAATTTGGCTCATATTTTGGCAGGAAAGGAGAAAAGCCTGGGAGAATGACCTTTACTTATTCCCTAGAGTGTAAACAATTGAGAAATAGATATGAACAGATCCACATTCTCTGTAGGAGCCGTTCTCTCCTCTCAGTGTGTACTGTGTAATGAATCCATAACTCACATTGGTGTCGATAGTAATTATGTACATGCACTGGGAAGGAATGAAATTTTAAATTGGTAACTCCTCATAAAATCTTATTACAACAGTTCTATAGGCCACTGTTCAATGTGGTGGGTTAATAAGCGTTAGTCAAATTCCTGCCAGAGCAGCAGGATTAATTTAGGTAAAATATTTAATAGAAACTTGTTTTTTAATCACTTTCCAAAGAGAAAAGAGCGTAGCTAATATATATGTTTTGTAAAAAAGTCTCCTTTATTGTAGCTCTCTGTTACTTAGTACTGGGTTTGTCACTGAATACCACCAGATGTGAGAAAATCATTTAAACCACTGGAATAATAAAAAATTCATATAAAAAGCAAGGTGAGAGAATACAGATCTGCACTGCTAAGCCTTTCAGGAAATGTATGGGCAACCTTAATTTTACGCCATAATGAACAATGCATTATGTTATAGCCTTTAACTATATGATTGCATGCCACTTCTTGAATAAAACTATTTTCTTCACCACTTTTTAAATACTGGTTTATGCAGTATGTCTATTGCTATTTATTTTTCAGTATATGATAGACAGAATCCAAGAAAGTCTTTTATATAAAATGACATAGGATGCTAATGTTGCTCAATACATTCACAAATAAATCACCCCTTTCTGCAACACTATTCTTCTTTGGCCCTCAGACAGCCTTACAGGGGACTGAGACATACCTCAGCAGAATTTCAATTCCTCTAGGTCCCAAGAACCTGACCCCTCCACAGCATGCCTTATGGGCATAAGCAAACACATGTTATAAGGTTAAGAAACAATCATGGCTCTAAAATTGCTAAGAACTCAAATGATACCTTGCAGATATCTCTGTTCTTAGAGAAAGCTCATTATGAATAGGCGTACAAAAAACATGCAGCCTGTGAGGCTGCAGTCAATACATTGCTAGGTCTTTTCTCTGCTTTTGAAGTTCAACAGACTCCTGATCACAGGAATACCCAAATCTTGCCAGCTACCAGGCAGCTGCAGAGCCAGCAGTGAGTCACTGGAGTGCAGAACCTGAGATCCCTCCCTCTCTATGCTGCACCACAGAAGCCAAAGGGATTGTCAGCTGAGGTAGAAATCACACTTTCCCTCCTAGTAGGTTGAACCACAGAAAAGATACAGGCAAAGAATTTATGCACCCACACATTCACACATTTGCTTTTGATACTCCTCTCTAGTAAACACTAGAGAGAAAAATAGAAGTATGACACTTCTGTGGCATGGAAAAATCACAAATGAAGCTTTCAGAGCACACATCAGTAATTGTTCTGTAATTGCATACTCCATGTTATAGTAGTTCTTATTCCACAGGTAAGTGTCACAAATGTCACCTGGGATGAAGTATTTTCCCCTTCCTATTATGCCAGGTTTTTACATGTGTTAGCAGTACTGAATATGAGTATGTGTCTACATTTTGGAGTTGCTAGAGAGTAGCTAATCCTGACAAGGTAGAACCAGCACAAGCAGAACACACATCATTATCAAAAACATCTATGTTTTGTACCGTGATTATTTTCATCATGCTCTTCAGCAGGCATATTAAATTAAAAGATCAATTTTAAGAAACTCTTGTAATCCCTTTATAAATAAATTAACTTTACATCTTTTCTTCAGTCTGCACACATGATTATACCACTCAGATCACAGCATCCTTATGGCTAGATCAGATACCATATTGTAAAATCTATTTAAAAATGTGATTTTGAGTAAGCTTGATAAGCATTAAATGGGGTAAAAAAATTGTTTTGTTGCAAGCCAGGAAGAATGCATACTCAATTAAGTATCAAAGACCAACATTTACAAAATAATACCATGAGAACAGAAGCAAATTTAGCTTACAAGCATTAAGGGAAGACATGATTAAACTGATTACTATGCACAACATTAGTCATTGTTGCTATACAATTCTGCTGTCTGCTGAAGTATCTAATCTACAGTAGAAGTAAGATATTTTATCCATCAGGTTAATATATAACAGCTGGCACAAAATAATTACTGCAAATGAAATCAAGAAGTGTAATGGAATTTTCATGTATTTATATATATATATAGGAATAAAGTGTTCACCAGATAAATCATCTCAACATAACACAGCTCTTTGTTAGTCAATCTATCAGACATACATTAGATAAAACTCTTGTATAGTTTCTTCTTGCTGCTGTTTCTGTCAGAACTTTAAAAAACTGAAATAATAAAGATGAATGAATGCTGGTCAGACACTTAATATTTGCTAATAAATTCTAAGAAATGTACAGCATGTTGATTTCTCTGAAAATAATGTCTCTCATAGCTGCAGCTACTTCAGAGAAAGTAAACAAAGGAGGTGGGTAATAGCATTATTTACAATAAAGTTGTTGTATACAGGTTCATATACAGTAAATGTAAACATAACTTAATTCAAATCACTGATTTTCCTTTTGAATGGCCCCACTTAGAGATCTCCATTTGCACGTGATGTGTTTTGTAGAAATTGTAATTGATGTTTCTATTCAAGTGAAATCAACACAAGAGTCCTAATCTGTTTTCCTGCAGCAATGATGATCTAAGGGCAGTGACCCAAGGCCCAGACTCATTCAGAGGAACAAGAACTTTTCTCACAACTCATTTAACTATATTTTGGGTGTAAGAGTGCAGAAGCAAACAAGATTATTTTCTGTTTTCCCTGTCTCTGGACCCTACACCAAGGTAGGTAATGGACACTACCTTGTCAATTCATGCCATCTTCTTTGCCTCCTGGCTATCATGAACTGAAGCATCACAGGGCAGAGAATGCTCTGCTGGAATGGGTCTGGAATCGCTTCTGACTACTGGAATCTCTTCCTCTAAGCCAGATAGTATTTCCAGGTAAGGAGGTTCTGATTTCACAAGAGAAGATTTAAAGAAACAAGACACCAGTTTAATGTTTAAGACATTGGGTGAAAGGGTCCTTTTGGACACTTTCTTGGAATACAATATATGGTACATGTTGTCTTAAGGAATTTAAGTCATAAATTGACACAAAGTGCTAGGAATTCTTCAATTCATATCTAAATTGCCAGGAGGAAATATGAAAGGGGAAATAAGACAATTTTGTGCTGTTTCTGACTACTGTTTTTTCTCCTGTTTGAGTATCTGACAGCTCCTCCCGATATGAATCACATACAAGGGCTGAAGGTCAAGGACTGAATAAGTTGCTCATTTTAACTTTCCTGCCTCCCCCTACAATCAGATTGAAACATAAGTAACATTTTATTCATATATTCTCCTTAGTTCCAATGTTATCAAATTCCAAATGCCAGATATTTTTACTTGTACTTATTTGTACTTTATTACTTGTATGAAATGCTCACCTATTCTGTAATGGTACCATTGGTACCACATGAGAGGTGTTACAAATCATGCAAATCAAGAATCTAATAAAGCTAAAACTCAGTAGCTGGATCTACTTGAGCCAGCTGGTGAAATTGATGTAGTTCCCTACATAATTTTACACTGTAAAACTACTAGACCTTTAATGGAGGAAACAAATTTTCAGATGAGATTTAGTTCATTCTTTATTTCTTACATTTGTAGTGTAAAAAATTACACCAGGAATTGATATTATAAGGTGCTTTACAATACAAAGAGAAATATATGTATATATTATAAATTATTATTTACGTAATATATAATATATATTCAAGATTTCAGAGAACAAAATTCAGATATAGAAAGTAAACTCAATACAAGTAATATATTTAAAATTCCTAATTCCATTAAATGTAAATTTGTTATGCTCTCTTTCCAGCTCTTTCTGTTACTATTTAAAAAGAAAAAAATGCATCATACAGAACAATAAGGAATTTCTGCATGGGAGGTTTTTTTAAATTTAGAGATGCTAAGGCAAGCAATAACAAAAAAAAAAAAAGAGGGAAGGATGTGAAAATATTTTGCATATATACAAAATGGAGCTGTACGGACAAATGCATTGTTGTATTTTTTGATGTCAGATATAAAAATGTTTTAAATAAAATATTTGTTTTCTTAATGGAAAGCTGAAAATCTATCTATTGCCTTTTCCCGACAGCTAAGGCTGTCACTATCATTCACTGAAAGAGACTTCTTATTAACAGAGTTTCCAAAATTAAAAAGAAACAGGATGTATTTACCTTGTTTGAATCCTTTACACAGTTTGTTATGGTTCATACACAGTTATGTATGGTTCAAAATGCAGGCCAGGTGATTTTTTATCCTTAGCTCACATGCAGTCACATTAGATTACCTTAAGGTTTTTGTTTTGGCTTTTTTTGCCTTCACAATAATTGGACATTTTACATAGACTGTACTCTCAATTCATTTATATTTGGCACCATATTGAAATACACTTGTCATTGTTAACCAACATCCAACAATTATGATAATTTGACATACCATTTTGAAAGTTATATTGAATTTTCTCTTCTTACAGACACTAATTGCATATTTGAGGTGATGGATCTTGTTCTCAGAAGCATGCATCTGGATCCCTTATTTATCATAATCTGAGAGAGAGGTATGACCTTATTTTTTTCCATTTCTTAGGTATTCAGAAATGCATAAACAGTGCAAACAAACATAAATCATGTTCCATCAACTAACTGTTATAAAATCATTTACATGGAAACAGGGTAATTCTGTCCTATTTTCTGCCCAGTACGTTAGTGCTTAAGAAACTCAGGTGAAATAGAGAAATTGGACTGAATTAGCTCATACTTGAAATAATATGCCACATTTGGCACGACTGTTAAGCTTCTGTATATGCCCGGGAAACCACAGGGATGTGTTATTTAGCCTTTTCACCTGAAAACATTTCCATCTTGTCTTCATGCACATCCCTATGCCATTTTACAAGCCTCCCCTCCTATCCCAGGTGGGAGTCTTTGACTCCTATTCATTTGCAACACTTCTGCTGTCAGAAATGTGTTGTGGGAGATAACAAATGAGTGACACTGAAAAGAATCCCATCTGTGCAATTGAACATATACAGTTCATCCAGAACCTGCTGCACATCAGTGGCACCACTCCTCATATTTCTGGCTCTGGCACAGGAGGGGAGCACCAGAAAGTGCCATGTACATCCAGGTAACTGTGCTCCCAAATGTTTCCCTTGCTCTGCAGAGCTCTGAATCATCCCTTGCCATCAGGTGCACATTTAATAAACACTATTTAATTGTGAATGAATGGCAGCTCAGAGACTTACAGTACTCAAAACAACTATAAACAACTTTTTTTTTTTATGAGAGGAGGATGAGGAGAAATTGTGTTACAAGAATAGCTGAAAGTAAGAAGTTTTCCATGCATGTGTTAATACAAGAAAAAGTGGTGATGGACTGAAATCTGATCCCCTTTATCCCAGGTATACATGGGAGCTTGACCTGGAATCCTTTGATTAGAGAAAACATTTGCTTTGAACCCCCAGAATTTCAACCAGAGAACTATTTGAATGACTGTTGCTGTTAGTTAAATAAGCATCAGTAACACACTCTTTTCTACCCTTAATAATTAAGTTTTGCTGGGCACTTCCATGTAACCACCATGCTGAGTAATATCTCACTAAAGACTACACATTTGGAGGTGTAAGGAACGGTGGAGCAGATACTTTAAATTTTCACCATGACATCTCTCACCATGTTTTTAAAAAGCCCACATCAATTAAGGGAACTATGCTTTGAAGAACTTCCTGCAATTTTTATTTAGCTTAGAGATATAGTTATTTAGCATTTCAAATAAGCCATGAAGTGCAGAAAATGGCCAGTAGCAGCTAAATCCTGGAAAGCAGAATTTTAAATAGGTTTTCTCCAGTTAGAAAACTTTAAGAAATGTTCAGTTACTCGCAGTTACCAAGAAGGGTAATGAACATTTATAGGTCTTTAAAAGCATGTCATGTCGCAAAATCCATAATAACAGACTCATTGGAAAGGCATCTGCTGTATTCAGCGACTTCTGCATTATGAACTCTGCAAGCAGTTCTGAGATTCCCCACACTTTTAAGCAGGTGGCAGTGTAGGTTAAAGAGACATAGATTCTTCCTGCAGCTGATAGAAATCATGCTTTCCAATTTCCCCATTTATCTCAAGGTAAAAATATACAGCATTATTACTGGGTTCCTATCTTCCTATCTAGATGGGAACAGGCTCGAACTTTGAAATGCACTTCTTTCTTGACTCAATGGTATTCCATTATTTCCAGATGCAGCTTTGTGAGTTTTATTTCTCCGAATGAGACACTGCAGCAAGAGACATAACTCAGCCTCTCTTCTTTAATATGACAGTAGGAAGACCTGTCTTTTGAAGGGGCTAGGTGATGTTACAGTGTAGTGATTCAGCATCAGTGCTCAGTGTCTAATGATAAACTATTATAGTTTTAGTAAAAGCAAATACAGGGCCCTTCCTTCTAATGGACCTTAATTTATGTCACTGACACAGACTCAGCAGCTGAGACAATAAGGAATTTAGTTTACATTTGCAGCTTTGGGCTGCCCTTTCAGTTATTTCAATCTTTTGTGCATAAAATGTTGCATTATCTAGTGTTCGTGCCTAAGGATCCCTAATATGGTTGATTTTAGCATCTTTGACAGTGACATGGATGGTGGGATGGAGTGCATCCTCTATGAACCTAAGGATGACACTCAGCTGTGTGGTGTGGTGTGGTGTGGTGTGGTGTGGTGTGGTGTGGTGTGGTGTGGTGTGGTGTGGTGTGGTGTGGTGTGGTGTGGTGTGGTGTGGTGTGGTGTGGTGGACTGAAGGGAAGGGATGCCATCCAGAAGGTTCTTGAGAGGCTTGAGAGATGGGCCACATGAACCTTGTGAAGTTCAACAAGACCAAGAACAAGGTCCTGCACTAGACTGGGGCAGTCCCAAGCACAAATACTCGCTGAGCAGAGGATGGATTGAGACCTCAGGGAAAGGACTTGATGGTGTTGGTGGACAGGAAGCTGGACATGAGCTGGCAATGTGTGCTTACAGCCCAGAAATCCTAACACATTCTGTACTGTACCAAAAGCAGCGTGACCAGCTGATGGAGGGAGCTGATTCTCCCCCTCTGCTTTGTAAGACCTCTCCTGGAGAGCTGTGTCCAGGTTCAGGGGGTCATCCTGAACAAGAAGGACATTTGCTGGGGAAAGTCCAGAGGAAGCCATAAAGATGACTGGAGAGGTGGAGCACCTCTCCTGTGAGAGAACTGGGGTTGTTCAGCCTGGAGAACAGAAGGCCCTTTTAGCCTTCTGATTCTGAAGAGATCTTTTAGCACCTTCTAGTCCCTAAAGGGAGCTTACAAAAGAGCTGGAGAGGGACGTTTTACAAGGACATGTAGTGATAGACCTTAAACTGAGAGAGAGGTGGTTTAGACTAGATATTAGGAAGAAATTCTTCTCTGTGAGGGTGGTGAGGTACTGCAAAATGTTGCCCAGAGAGGTTGTGGACACCCCATTCCTGGATGTGTTCAAGGTCAGGCTGGGTGGAGCTTTGAGCAACCTGGTCCAGTGGAAGGTGTCCATGCCCATGGCAGAGGGGTTGGAACTAGATGATATGTAAGGTCCCTTCCAACCACAACCACCATCCTATGATTTTCTATATTTTTTTATTTTATATATTTTACTTAATTTCCGTTTGTTTTTCAGATACATCCTATCTTATTAAACAAAAATAAACAAAATGGAACAACTGAGTTTAATTTAATGAACAGTATGTAGCTTTGATCTCTTGGTAATGTGTGAACAGAACAACTCTTTTCCAGAAGCATTTTGTAATGGTGACTAGACACATGGTACAGTACAGTCATGAAACTGTACGTTTTTCACTTGGAGATATGAAAAATGTGTGTGTGTAAATATGCGTAAATACTCTTGTGGAAGTGAAGCGATATTCAGGTGGACTGGCTCTGTGGCAGGGGAATACAGCTGGACTTAAAAAATACAGCTGAACCTAAAGCTGAAGAAAGAACAACAGTTCCCTTTATTTTGGGAGTGGCAGGATGGCTAAAAATCCCAACTTCTTCGCGAGGAATTGATTTCCAGTGTTGAAAGTTCTTCATGTTCAGGTGGAACTCGTGAATCAGCTCTGCCTGTTCCCTGCGCTCCTAGCGGCTGGCACCCTGCTCTCACAGCAGCACCGCCTATTCCCGTCCCAGCCCTGTCTCGGGGCGGATGCGCGGCGCGGGGCGCAGGGAATGTCGCGGATCCTGCGGGAACAGCGCGAGGCGGCGGCGCCCGCCCGGCCAGGGCCGTGCCCGCGGCGCGCCAGCGCCCCCAGCGGCGGGAGCGCGCACNACCCTCCCGCCCTCCCCGCCAACGCCGACGCTTCCCTAGCCAAACAGGGGAAAAGCAGAGCCACCCAGTAGCCCCGCCACCGTTCATAAATACTAATTTTCAGCGAAGGGGGAATAAAACATATCGACAGCAGAACTGCTCTCAGCTCTGTTCCCTTTTGCCTGATGCTCCTCGCATAGCTGGGGTTTCTCCTCTTTCCCTTTTCCCCTCTTTCTTTCCATTTCTTTTCTTCTTTTTGTTTGTTTTTTGGTTTTTTTCCCCTCCGTCACCAAAACCAAGTCGGGGGAACGACTGTGCCTGATGCCTTATCTCTTTTGTGCTGACTGCTGGAGATGAGCCTAGGCTTGACCTGACCATGATTCCAAGGACTGGCATTTCTCTTTTAGCCCCAGTTTGTAGAGATCCAGACCTTCTCTTCCTGATTGTCAAGAAAATTAAATTATTGCTGAATTTGGAAATCTAGGCAGCAGCAGCTTACTTTTTCCCTGCATCTCTCTGGAATCGTTTCTGGGATATTTCCAAATCATCACAGAAAGCAGGAGGAATGAACCGGCAGCTAGTGAAAATTTTGACAACCTTGTTTGCATTTTTCTTAGAGACAAGCCACTTCAGGTAGGTGATACCACTCTGTAATAATATTTGTCAAAAGGTCGTGAGAATCATAACTATAAAGATACTACGTCACAATAACCTAGTTTGCTGTATTTGTGAGTGTTTTGTGTTCATTCTATATAGACTATCCCTTTTACACTCAGAAGCTCGTTGCTTGGTAACAAACACAAAAAATAATAATCTCAAGTTTGGGTGATCTATTTTCCATTTTCTGATGCAAAGATGTGGCGTTTTTTCACTGTACATCAGTAGAGCTAAGAACATATTCTTCAGCTTTTCTTCCTAAATGCAAGTTCTCTGCTCCTGGCAGAGGCTGTTTAGGAAGTTGCTTTGGTTGCCTCCTCTTCAGTATTTGGAAATGATTGTACCAGTTTTGTAAGGGATGTAGTTATTTGAAATTAGAGAACCAGCCCTCTGATTTTGGGAAAACCCTGGATCAGACTAGTATTGTGTTCACTTAAAGTCCCAATGTTTCTGATTTTTTTTACATTTCATGAGCTTTTGCTTCAGCTATTGACTTTTTTGTGGTACTAAGCAAACAGGTCAGTCTTATTAACCAGAATAGCATTTTAGATGAAGTTCATAATTGGACTGTATGCTGCTGTGCATCTGCACATATAGATGTATCTACACCTACACATGTATGTACACCTAAAAGTGTTTTTCTAAGAGTAATGAGGCACACATATAGTGACAGAGTGAAATAGCGTTTATATTTGTGAGCTGGGGTTCACAACACAGCTTATAACTAGTGGGCTCTGAATGAAAATAGAAGTAATTTGTATATGAATAAGTGTAGTATCTTAATTTTCCAGTTTTTATTTTCTGAACTGAATTATTTCATTATTTAAGTTGGATATATCATCTGCTATGTATTAAATATTTAAAATATTTGTAATGGTACCCTCTCATTGACAAAAGCAAAAGGAAGCAACCACCTCCTATAAATGGAACCTAAAAAAAAATGTGTGGAATCACGCCACGAGAATTTACTATCACCATGCCTTTTAACAATTCTGGTGAATTGTTTC
Organism: Rhabdornis inornatus; assembly: GCA_013397075.1. Lineage (NCBI taxonomy): Eukaryota > Metazoa > Chordata > Aves > Passeriformes > Rhabdornithidae > Rhabdornis > Rhabdornis inornatus. The sequence continues at coordinate 185,961 of VWZS01001116.1, forward strand.
TCTTTTGTAGCGAGAGAAAGGATTTGATATTTGCTTCTCATCTCAGACGATCACATATATATCTGCTTTTTTTATACTTATATGCATATGCATGAAAATACCCCATGAAACACTCCTGAAACTGAGAGGTTTCTTTTGGGCAAATACTTAAACAGAGAGTGGTTAAGAAGTCAGAGTCAGAATTACTTTTAATTTAGCTCAAAGGTGAAGTAGAAACAGACACAATGAAATCGGTTATTTAAGACTCAAGATAATGTTTAATTATTAAATCTATGCCTCTACACCCTTTTCATTCTAGTTTCTTTTTCCCTGGGGAAAAACCATAGGGAACTCCTAAACTGCTTTTCTCTGCAATATATTATGTGTTTGCAGTATGCAATGTGCCATGTAGACAGCATTTCACACACATGATATGGTACCAGAAGTTTTCTCTTAAATCCTTGAAACAGACGTGTTCAAAGAATTTACATATGAATACCACCTGGTGATACTAAATTTTATTATTCAATGCTCATGGAGTGGGAGTGAAGCACCCCTAAGATCAGTTGTGACTGACTCCAGAACCCTTTTTGCCATGTTGGGAAAGAATCCAGACACTCATTAGCATGATCTAAATATTTTTTTGGGTAGCATCTGTAAAAAAGAATTAAAATTTTTTTTTCCATGTGTATCTTTCCCAACAATAACAAATCCAGTATTTTTCAGTGTTGCTTGTTAAGTGTTGCTGAAGGTTGTTTGGAAGTTTAAGACCACCTTAAACCAATGTTAACATAACAGTTTAACAGCATCCATGCAATTAAAATAATGATATAAAATAGGATATCAAAATACTCTAAGATGGATCTACATGTTAAGGTAAAGACTAAATTGAATCTTCTAAAGTCTTTAAACTGTAACGAATTTATTTTAAACCTAAGTTTTTTGTCTGGATAGAAAAATGTGTTCATGCATGATACCTGAAACTCATCTTTATTTCTAGAATAAAGTTTTCAGATGAAAGGTAGAGTATGTTGCTCCTTAAAAATATTAATTTCTACCTTCACTGAATTGAGACAATTTTTTTTAGTGATGTAATTTCTCCATGACTTGAATACAATACAAGCTAAATATTAGCTAATGGTGGCTAATAATTTATTTAGGACGACTTTCTGTAAAGAACATGATTCAAGATCTGGAAAATCCCCCTCACAGACACTGTCTCCTTCAGATTTTTTGGACAAATTGATGGGGAGGACATCGGGGTATGATGCTAGAATCAGACCAAATTTTAAAGGTAAGTTTACTAAGACCTCCAATTAATTAATTGATAAATATTGGGATAAATTATAGGTTTTGAGGGGGGTTTAACCTCTGGGTTTAGATTATGTGTTCAATAACTTCACTTTTCCAGTATTATAGTGCCATAGAAAACAGCTGATCCATGGGGTGGACTAGGAGACAGAGCAGTGTAGGTAATAAGGGTCCAGAGCTTGAAAACCCTCTTTTGCCACGGCAGTAATGTTCACCTGTCAGAAAATGCTTCTGAAGGCTTTACTAATTTAACATAGTGAATAGGATTATGGACTTCAGACTAAAACCAACTGAAATTACTTGTTCCTGAAATTTTTAAGCCACGAAGACAACATCATTAAATCTTCCATGTTGAGATGTTGTCTTCTTTATAGCAGCGCCTGAAGAAAAAAATCTATGTTTTTCAACTTGAAGAAAGTAAAAGCTTCTTCCCCAAGGTAAGGGGAACTCAAGGAATATATACAGAAGATTTTATCCTGCAAACGCTGAATGAATGACGAGAACCAATGTCTCAGGATCCCTATAAAATATAGAAACTGTATTGTTTGGCACTTCCATGACAGCCCCCTTTTCTTCCAAAATTTGGACTGAATTGTGGAACATCATCACCACCATCCCAGCACAAAGAAGGCTGTGTACTGGAAGCTTCTTTTGCAATCATTATTACTCAAAGCAATTTTTCCTTGCTGTAGTCCTGTAAATTCCTGTAGGATAGAGCACAGGATATCTTGTGGTTTTCTATGAAAGGAGTTGGGAGAGAAGTTTTCATTGCTAATATTTAGCATTTTGGGAGAGTCCTATAATTCCACCAAAATAATCTCCTCTACGCCAATTTAAAGCTCAGAATATGGTTTTACTTTGAAAACTGATAGAATGCTTTCTCCCTTAACAAATCTCGTGGCAATTTACATTTGCAAATCATATCTATTAACTTTGGCCACTGAAATGCATTTTTTCCTGTATTAAGCCTTTTTAGCAGTGCTGTGAAAGTTGATAATGGCTGGAAAAAATAATCATTTCTTAGCCAGTGAATGAACTGTAAGGAGAGAAGAAGCTCACATGTCAATGAGAAAAGTGTTTAATTAAATTTAGATCAAAGATCAGTTTCTCCACTTTGTTCCACATGTGCAAATTACAAGATTTAGAACAAAGTGCCTTTTTTGGACTGCTTCCTATGCCTGAGCAAGGAGAAAACCAGTATGGAATTCAGAAAGGTTTGAAAGCTGACAGGTTAGGAAAACCAAGCCAGTGAAGTCTGAAGTCTTAATTTCAGAGTATTTTTCGAAGTGCTTGTTGAGTTCCTGAACTGGTGTTCACATCAATTTATAGTAAGTAATATTTCATTAGTCTCTCACATTCATTTTGTATATTTGCATGAGTATCAGTGAAATTTTAGAGAATGTAAATGAAGGCAGAAATTGCCTGAATTGAGCATGGTATCAATCCTTAAGAACATTTTCCTGTTCTTTAAATGGGGGAGGGGGGGAGCACACTGAAAAGTCTTCATCTCTTGTATCTCAGACAAAAAGCATAATAGCAACAGTCCCATGTACATACAAGACTTAGAAACAGCTCTCTCCTGCTCCCCAGTATGTGCCTACAACCATTTCATGAGAAGCACAGGTGCAGGTTCACAGCTTTGCTCCCCTGACACCCAAGTGTGTAGAGCAGGTATTGGGAGGTGCACTCTGAGCTGTTTGACAGATACTTCTCTCCTCTGAGTCCTGTATTTTGTTTGCATTCCCAAAGTGAAGTTGCTGCCTCTTGACCTACATCAGACCTTACTGGGAAAGCATCTGCCATATTTTGGTTTTTGATTTTTTTTATTAAACCACACTCCAGCGTGGGATGGTACTTTGCAACAGTTTGAACTGATAAATAGATCTTCAATGCTTTCTCATAATTTTGTGTCTGTGAGCTCTTCCAGAGCTCTCAGTCTTCTAGTGAGGGGCCTGAAAGTTCTTCTTGTTCTTTGCTATGTTCATTTGAAGGGTATTTGGACCTCAGAACTTAGAACTAGAGAGTTAAGTAATGCAGTTTTGAACTTCACATCACCAGTCAAAACCTTGTCAGCTAATAGCCCTGTTTATTAGTCAACATCCATGTTTTACTTGCCCAAGTCTCATTAATATTTAAAAAAATTTGAAGATACTTATTGTTCTATATTGCATGCTTCTTCCTTTTAAAGAATAAGGACAGCTGCAAAGGAGTAAAAATAAATTTATTTTGCTTGAAATTAGTATGATAAAGATTTTTTTTTTTACTGAGTCTTTACTGTGTCCATAATAAATTATTTTGATTTTTAACATTTATAAATATGTTTAAGATAATTTTGGGGATAAGACCTATTTTACAATACTGATATTCTAAATCCTATAAATGGAAGAACGTATGAAATGCTGAGTGAGTACCTGATTCATGACACTTTTCATATTTTAAGGAAATAACTTTTTATCGTAGAAGAGGCTACTGGAGAAATGGTTTAAACTAGGGATCTTCTATCTGGTTTTGATTTTAGTCTAGAGATAATATTTGTTTACTATGTTTCAGAAAAGACATTGTGAGTCAAGATAGTTGTGCCACTGTTCAACCTCTCCTTGTAGGGTCTTGAGGGGCAGCTGTTTGAGGAGTGGCTGAGGGCACTTGGTCTGCTCAGCCTAGAGAGGAGGAGGCTGAGGGGAGACCTCGTTGTGATCTTCAGCATCCTCCTGAGGGGAACTGGAGGGGCAGGCACTGATCTTTTGTCCACCAGAGTGGTACCTCTGGTGGCCAGTGACAGAACTCGAGGGGATGGCCTGAAGCTGTGTCAGTGGAGCTTTAGGTTCAGTATCAGAATAAGATTTTTCACTCAAAGGGTGGTTGTGCACTGGAACAGACTTCCCTGAGAAGTGGTCACCAAGCCTGAGAAAGTTCAGGAAGCATTTGGACAATGCTCTCAGGCACATGGTGGGATTCTCTTTGCCCCTGTGCAGGGCCAGGAGTTGGGATTGATGATCCTGATGTCTCTTCTGACTCAGTTAATTCTGTGATTCTCTGATCCTACCCATGCATTTATCTAGCTATTCTGCTTTAGACTATCTACACAGCTTTTTCTGAGCCCACTACAGGCACTTTAAAGTGTCAGAAAAGTCTGATTTCATGAAAATGCAGCTGAGTAGAACACATTTATCTTATGCCACTGATTATACAATAATTAAATATACTTTTATGACTAGTTTAAATTACTGGAAAACAGCAGCTATTAGATTAATTTTTGAAATAAAGGCTGTGTGCTCTAAAGAGAGAGGAAAATGCTACTTACTGGAACAAGGTGTTTTATCCAGATAAAGCATTTCTTCATTAGTGACTGCTTTTTCCTATCTTGTTCTTGCAAATTAAAAAATTCAGGAAGATAGTGGGAGAGCAACAGGTGAATATATAAATATTTAGACATCAGCAACAGGGTTTTTTTGGTTGTGATTTTTTGTAGGGTTTTTTTTTGTTTTGTTTTGTGCTTGTTTTTTTTTCAAGCAGTACTGTATAATGAAAGATACTTTCTCTTTTGTATTGTTCTGTCTTATAAAATCATTCGAACGGAGGAATGTATTTCTTTTTATTTTTGATTTCAAGTGATTGGATTCAAAATATCCAGACACTAAGAGAGGGTATCCCCCTGATGAAAAGCCAAAAGGAAGTGCAGAGTGACAGCTCTCAAAACTACTCTTCTTTAATCACTCTCTGTCAGATATTGAATGCATACTTTTTCATCTTCCACTTATCTTTCATTGAATTTGAATGGACTAATAATTTGTGTAAGGACACAGCGGGGAATACTTTTAAATGTAAATATGAAGACTGCAATCTAGTACTAACTGAAGTCCCTGAGAGTCTTTCTGTTGACAGCAAATGTATGCTCATGGTCCTATGAGTTGCTTTGCAGTTTCTTCTTCAATTATAACATCAGTTGAGCATGGTTTCTGAAATATAATAAAAGGTGAGGCTTGCACAATGCATTTTTACTTTATTAATATTAATTTTATATATTTTTAATGGCAAAACACAGGAGAAGCATTGTCTTTTACTTTCTCCAGTGCTCACTTTGCTTTCAAAGTTAAATAAAAGCCAGAAATAGCATAGGGCACCTCTGTTATGAAACTAGCCAAGGATGTGCTTTCTCATTGCTAGAAACCAGGGATGGTGAAGTGGTAGCTTAGCTTAGTGTACATTCAGCTCAGGCTCGAGAGCACTGCATGTAATGCCAGGATACAAGGGATCAATCTTAAACTGAATCACAGCATGAGATGTGGGGCTAATGGAACGCCAACTTGAATTTAACATTTCTGAGCAGGTGTTGATCTTCAGAGATTATTAAATTATTTCAACTTTTTAACCACTCAACATCTAAATGCAATCTAGAAATTATCAGATAGAAAAAAACATTATATATAGACATTGCTATGTCCCTTATGCCAAATACTTTAAGTAATAGGCTGGCTGTCATGCACTGGGTACAGAGCAGGGGAGCTGGTCACCAAGAACTGCAAAAGTGTGTTATCTTCAGGTATAGAAAGCATTTGCAATAAAGATGACAGTGATTTTCTTTGTACTGAATTTCATTCCATCTTTTAAATTCAGTCTTTTCTATTGAATTATTATTTACTGAAGATTATTCTGATTTTTATGGAATTAAATGGAGGTGTGCAGCAGTAGTGCCTGTTAATGTTACCCTCATCACTGAATGGTGCAATACAGTGTGAATTAACTTTCTCAAAAGCTGCTGTTTTGTTAGTGATGCAGTTTGGGGGTGTAGGGCCATAGTTGTAAAAGATTAGTCTGTGATTACAGCAGTGTAATGCCATTTTCATGCCGAGTCTGTGGGTTTATATCTGAATAATAAACACATGGACTAAGTAATTTACTGACAATTAGCCTGACAACTGTTACAGGAAATGGCTCATACACTAATACTTTAACTCCTTGGTGGCAAGGATCAGATTTTCCATATGTTCAAACCTATTGCTTACTTATTATTTGGCCCCTGAGTTGACCAGTAATGAAATGTTTAAAAAACATAAATGGAAAACACCGATTGACATTTAAGGGTGAAATTCATGGCATCACACTTAATAAATAAAAGCAGTTTCTATGCACATGATAAGAGGATCTGTTTGCAAAAGTTGACCATAATCTAGACATATAAAAGTTGAAAAACATACTGAATATTAGCTGTGGGACTGTAGCAATTTGTTGTCTAGTGGTTAACAATGTTCCCACTACACTTCTGTTGGTAATAATTACTGGCCCTGAAGTCAGATGTGGTGAATATCCTGTACTGGATATTCACATTCTTCACAAAGGGCCGAGTTCAAAGGCTCAGAGGACCAAGTCCAATGGAGACTCAAATCTTGTTCAGGCAGAGCAGCGTGTAGTAAGACAGGGCACATTATTGGTGCATTCAAGTTTTAGGGCATGGGATCAGGATTCATTATAGGAGAGGGGACACCACCAGGCCAGTTTTCAAATCTGGCCAGACCATTGCCAGACTCCAGGCAAGACTGCCTAAATATAGTTGCTTGAGATGTCCAAGCATATATTATTAGGAAGGTAAGCTTCTGGTTTATTTTCTGTCTTGAAACACATGTAAAACTTTGCAATAACTTTCAGAAAAAGCCCTGTACACACACCTCATTGCACAATAAGATGCTGCACAAGGATATTTACCTCCAGGACATGGGGTTTATTTGGTTTTGGTTTATTTTTCTTCAACTGCAAAAATGAAGCTAAGGAAATTATGCTCAGTTTCTGCCCTAGATATGCACATTTGCAGGCAGAAGGATCCTTTTAATTGTGTTTCTTTTAAAACTGCTACGGGAAAAAGAAAGGACTATGGACCTTGCACTTCTTCCTCTCTTACTTTAATTTCAGGTTCTTTTCCAGAACATAAATAGGCTGGATGAGTTGCATGGCTAGTTAGGTTATGTCTAGGCTACTAGACAAATGGGGCCAGACAGCAAGCTCAAGGCACCCCTGATCAGCCAGGCTGCTTGGCTGTTTGCTTGTTCCCTGGGTCTCTTTCTGAGCTTCCCACAGCCAGCTGCTTCCAAGGCAAGGCAGAAAGGCTGTGAGCACACAGCAAGGTAAAGCACAAGCTAACCAATGCTGCCTGGCATCCAAGCTGAGGATCTGTCCAGGTCTTCTTTTATATATACATGTTTAGCCACAGTCATCTGTATTGTATTGGTGTGTTGCTTTTATTCAGACGCAATTACTTAATTAAAAGATATCAATAGATTTGGCTGTTGTCACGGAATATTACTCTGCTGCTGCATAAACTGCAAAGGGGGATTTATGAAAAACAAATGTCAAAGCAGAGCCAAAGACCTTTGATATCAAAGGAGGAGATGCTATTATTTTGATCATATTCTAATTTAAGTGTAATGCTTTTATCACATCCAGTGTCATACTTACACTTAAATTTTCTATGCAGTTGAAGCCAAGGCCCTTGGGTCACTCATTAAAGATCTTATTGTATTTTGGCTGTTTTAGAAAGCCTGCAGTTTATATTTAGAACATATAAAAATGTACATTAAATTTACTATAAGTATATACATTTATAATCCGCAAATCTATTTTACACAGTTACTAGAAAAATGAATTAGTGAAACAGAAATATGCCATTTTATTAGGCAGAGTAATTACTTTTTTTTTTCCTCTGTAGATTTCCATAGAATCCTAGAATGGTTTGGGTTGGAAGGGACTTTAAAGGTCATCTAGTTCCAACCCTCCTGCCACAGGAAGGGACACCTTTCACAAGACAAGATTACTCAGATCTCAGGCCAACCTGGCCTTGAGAACATCCAGGCATGGGTCATCCACAGCTTCTCTGGGTAACCTGTTCTAGTGTCTCACCACCCTCACTGAAAAGAATTTCTTTCTAATATCTGGTCTAAGCCTACTCTCTTTCAGTCTAAAGGCATTATCTCTTGTCCTTGTGAAATGACCCTCTCCATCTTTCTTGTAGGCTCACTTTACGTAGGCTGGAAGGCTGCTGTAAAGTCTCCCCAGAGCCTTCTCTTCTCCGGGATGAATAACCCCAACTCTCTCAGTCTATTCTCATAGAAGAGGTGCTCCAGCCCTCCATTTTTGCGGCCCTTCTTTGGACCTGTTCCAACTAATCCATGTCTTTCCTGTGCTGAAGGTGCCAGAGCTGGATGCAGTATTTCAGGTGGGGTTTCATGAGAGCAGAGCAAAGGAGGACAGTCCTGTCCCTGTCCCTGTCCCTGTCCCTGTCCCTGTCCCTGTCCCTGTCCCTCTCCCTCTCCCTCTCCCTCTCCCTGCTGCCTACACCTCTTTTCATGCAGCCCAGCACAATGTTGGCTTTCTGGGCTGCCAGCATACATTGCTGGGTCATGTCCAAGTCTTCCTCTTCAGTGCTGTTTTCAATCCCTACTCTGCCCAAACTGGTGTTTGGCATTGCCCCACACATGGGACCTTGCACTTGACCTCATTAAACTTCATGAGGTTCACACAGGCCCACCTCTCAACCTCTCAGGGATCCTCAGGATGGCATCCCTTCCCTCCAGTGTGTTGACCACACCACCCAGCTAGGTGTCATGAGCACACTTTCTGAGGTTGCAGTCAGTCCCACTGTCCATGTCACTGACAAAGATATTGAACAGCACCAGTCCCAATACTGACACAAACTGTTGGACTTAGACATTGAGCTGTTGACTGCAACTCTAGCAGGATTGATGAAAGAGGTTCCTGCACTCCAGAGTCCCTTATCACCATGCTCAGGGCTCTCTCATCTTTCCTGGTACTCCTCAGGCTGCTGCTGGCTGTGTCACTGGTACCCCCATGAACCAGCAGTGGGTAATAGTGGGCTGTATAAGGGTAGCAGCTCACCTCTCCTGAGAGCCTCTGGGTGCTCCCTCCATGCCTCGTGGAAGAGTCACCCACTGTCACCTTTCCTCAGCTGCACAGCTGGTTACATAGGGAGAAGATGAAACTGCCTTACCCAGTTCCAGCAGAAATCCTGATCTGACAGGTCTTTCCTCTTCACTCTCCAGAGTGGTGAAGTGGTTCTGTGACAGCACCTCAGCCTTCAGGGGAAGGCTCTTTCTCCTGCAGGTCCTTGCCTGTTCAAACTTCCATTCTTCTGAATTACTGCCCACCCCCCCCCCCCCAGTGTGCTGGGGGGGAGGGATTCTTGTCTGTAGGTCCCTATAAATCTCTGATTAAGTCATCAGAAAATGTGTTTGACAGTGCACCTTCCAAATATGCATTTCATAGTCTTTCACAGAAATGTGTGATTTTAAGTCTGCAGAGAGGAGCCCCCCAGATCATGCAGACAGGGTACAGGGTACAGGGTCTGACAGAGCTCTAAGATGAAGGGTGCACCACGTGTGGCATAAATAGTGATCTGCCAACATCATAAACACCAATGTCCATGATTACAATTCTAAATTCGTAGAAATATAAAGGCTCTGATACTGGAAACTGTGCAAGATCTAAGTCCTACAGTACATGAGAAAGAAGTGTAATTCACCAAGCATTCAGTGACTTATGAGGGTTAAACAAGAGCAGCCTAGTGGCTTATTTGAACTGTGCCAGCTACTGGCGATCCTCAAGTATTGCCAGGGAATGAAGACATAATGATTACTCCTGATGCACCAACTCCATGTTAGCACTTCATGAGTCAATAAAAGAAGAAAGCATTTAAAATAGGACTTAGGTGGAATATGAGCCCACAAACAAACCCCATGCCCCCTACCCAGAAATCTCTAATCCATCTGCTTTGTAACACTTGGCAGTGCATTATTGTTTTACATAAAGTTCCTCAGATTCTCTCAGTTTTGCTCTCAAGTGTGCACAGAATGGCATCAGTCTGCTTCACAGAGCACCCACCTCTCTCCTAATCCAAACGCCCTGATGAGGCACTGCTCCACCTCCATCTCCCTAGATGGACCAGGCATCTCAGAACCTGCCTTATATTCCTTGTGAAAAAGATTCCTCTTTGTGTGGATCTGCAATCACTTAACATTCCATGCTGCCACCCCCAAACAAATGGTGTCTTCTGGGTGGCCTGCCATCCTCTTCAATACATAGAAGATTTTCTGGTCCATTTTTCCCTCAGCTTAAAGGGTTGTCTATCTGATCGAAAGGAATATAAATGATTCGGAGAGGTCTATTTTGAAGCAAAGAATTCAAACTTGACTAAGCCAGGGAAAAAAATGCAAAGGGAACATGACTTTTCAACCTTTCAGTGTAGCTGCTTGTCTGAGAAAGGAGAGCCTTTACTCATGACCACTTTGATGAGATGCACAGAAGTGCCTGTTGCAGCCAGTACACCTTAGGGACAACTGCTTTGACTGTTACAGAAATGTTGTAAGGACAGGGTTTGAGAAACGGCACTTCTCTCACATTTCCTGATAATTGCCCCAACACTAACATAGAAGTATTTTAGCAGTGACCACAGCTGCACTTTAGGATCCCACCTCCTCTGAATAAGAGACAGTGAGAGATATCCCACCCCATTTTCCTAGAAATCCACAGCCTTGTAGTCTAAGAGATGCAAGTCAGCTTCCCTTCAATCTGAGACAGACATAGAAGCTTTTAGAAAGGACCCTTTCTGCACGAAATCACTCAATGCTTTGTTATTGGCCACAAAATTGATTGTGTTTTAGAAGGCAAGACTGAAATTCTTGACTGATTTTTCAGTGTAAGGTTGCATATGCTGATCTGGTGCAGAGTGGTCTGAGCAGTGGATCCTGAAGGAGGTACCTCAACCCTGCTGAGAATCACAGATTGAGGAGGGTGCACAAAGAGCTCGTTGCAGATTTCTTGCTCTCTGCAAGTAGAACCCTGCTGTGCTGAAGCATCATGTTCTGCCCCATGGACCACATGGTTCCTCCACAAGGGCTTGGGTGTTCTGCACCAAAGCAGCAGCCACTGCAACTCCTTCTGCCTGCCATGCAGCTGAGATCTTTTTGGCTGTAATAAACAGTGGGCTGTCTGAGGAAGCATAGTAGCAGAATGATGCTCTTCTCCAAAAGCTAATAACCTCTGCCTATGTATTTCTGTGTCTCCAAAGCCCAGGGCTGCAGAGAAGCAACTGGGCACAGCTGGGACTAGCTGAATTGTGGGCACTCTCCATTAAAGAATGGTAACCAATACTCAATTGATTCACGCTGCACCAACAAACTCATTGCTCCTCCACTCCAGGAGCACAACTATGGGTTATCTCCCTTGCTTGTGTCCTTGGGGAAATATATCTGAGAAAAGGCTAAATGCTTTCCTTAAACTGACATAATTAGTCAGGGAAAACCTAGGATTAAAATTTACCAGATCAATACTCATTATGTTAGGCTGCCTCTAATGACTACACTCCCACTGTGTGTTGTTTTTATGTCTATGTCTCAGGCTATGAAACTATCATATCAGAATTGCTATTTCTTCTTGCACTGTTTACTATGTCTTATAAAGAATTAGTCCTAAATAATAAATAAAACAACAGAACAGCTTGCTCAGAATGCTGCTATAAACCCTCACACTGCAATTTAAATCAGCTGTTCAAGAGATGCAAATTACACGCATGGTGCCAAAGCAGGAGCATATGTAAAAATTCCTTTTTTTCCAGTTGTGAATTTGCCTGTTGCCCGTGCATAAACTCATGTGCCTACTCTCCCTCATGTTAAACTAAAACTGAAGATGTATTTACTCCATATAAGCTTCAGACTGCAGCAATTTTCCTTTCCAGACAGTGATATCCCGTCAGAGGGAGCAGTCTGAGGTGCTAAAGCCTTTGGTCAGTCTGGTTATAAGAAACATTAAAAAATAAGCATATGAGAGAGTTTTTCATGTCTTTGGCTCTGTACCCCTACAAATAATTTTGCACTTTTTGGCTTCATACCCCTGAGAGTTTTGGTTTTGTCACAATTCAGAGGTGTGTTTTGTGTGAGACAAAGCACACACAATCTGTTAAAACCAGATGTTAATGCCTTGGTTTTCTAATAAAATACAAATTGACTTATCAAAGTTAAAAATAATTAAGGATAGCTCCAATGTAGATCAGTAAGTTCCTCAGTGTGGGCATAGTCTCATTTGGATGACTTTGTAGAAGACCTCTGCTCAGCATGACTATTGGTGGTAGAAGACAGAAAAAGATCCTATGCCCTGACCCTGCAACATGGGGGTTTTATGTCAGCAGAGCTCTGAGCCTATGGCAAAGCCATGTGGTGCCCCTCACAGCAATGCAGTGAACATCCTGCCTCAAAGAGCAGATTTGGTTTTGATAAAAAAGTAAGGCAGTCAGTTTAGGAGATACTTATATTTTAGGCTGGCAAAGAGTTCTCATTCCTCTCCCATTCTTCCAGTCATTGTGTATATACAAAGAACTGATGACAGAAAAAATGCTTGTGAAAGACACCCAAGAAGTACCTTAAGGATATCTTGCAGTAAAAACACAGATTCTTGTTTTATGTTGAGGATGTGGGATTTGAGTTAGGAGATTTCCCAAAGAAAAGGAGATGTGTGAAGGAGAGGGGTAGGAGGCTGAGTTAAACAAACAACAGATCAACTGATGGGGGCATTGAAGATGAGAGTCAGTACAGAGGAAACAATTTCAAAGTAATCTTCTGCACACATTGTGTGGAAATGAGTTGAATTGTAAGGAGGTAGAAAATAGAAAATACTTAAAAATAAAAGGAAAATTTTATTTCATCAGTGCAAGATGTGGGTATTTGTGTCAGTATCTCTGACCTGTTGCTGATTGGCATCTATACCAGCTCCTGACCATTTCTATTGTCATTTGTCCCTATCACTGATCCAGCCTATTTGTCTAAATCCCATTGTTCACCTGTGTCCCATGTATCATTTGGTGCATAATTCCATACCAGCCGTAAATCAATGTCTGCTCTCTAATATTAGTCACCCAAGCTGTTTTTATAATTCAAGCTGCATATGCCTTCAGACAGTAAAACAAGGAATATTATGGCGAAAAGCTGGTAGAATTGTTAAATAAAGTGAATGTCTGAGGCTCAGAGGAGCAAGAAGGGAGTTAAAATCGATTCTGATTCCTTTCTGTAGCCACAGAGATAGGTATTGTATAAGCCCTGTATTTGAGACTATAGCTATTGACACTTATAGCTGAGCTTCCATTAATTTCTGCAACACAAAATCAGAATCACAGAGAAGGAACAAAGTAAGATATATTTATAGAGAAATGAACAATGTAACATTTCTTTTTAAAAGAAATATTTTGAAATTAGTGTGCCAAGAAAAATTAATCAGTTCATTCTGACTGAAAAGAGAAATCTAGGCTAGTAGCAACATTTTAATATTATTATTAATACTTTTCTTCTTTTCTTTCTTTCATTAAGTGGATCTTCCCTCCTGCCTTCTCTTCTCAGTGAACATATTTATATCTTGTGGTTCCATGCAGTCTCTTAGATGAGTTGGCTACCCTGGCTTCATAAAACTTCATTAATAAGATTACCCAGAAGGAGTTTCTCTGACCCTATGCTGGAGTGCAGATTTCATGATTTCAGGACTGTAGATGTAATACCATCTTTTATTTAACCACATTCAGGAGTATCCCAGGCCTCTGCACACGTTATGGAGTTTGCATGCCAATCAGCAGGGCAGAGCTCTGTTTTCATTAATGCAGAGCAACCGAGCAGTTTCAGGATCAGGTGTGAGGAGCATCTTTGCTACCTGCTTCCAGAGAGGCTGAGAGCCACTTCAGTGAGCACCGGTCTATGATAAGAAGAGAAATAGGGGTCCAGATCTTTTCATGTCAGAAGAAAAGCAAACAATTCAATTTGCCCAAATCCTATCCATTGCTCTATTGCACTGGAAGAAGAAAAACTTTAAAGAGATACCTTGTGAAGAGGTGCTTGTCATGACTTTTAAATTTGAAAGATTAGTGGAAAGCTCAGAGAAAGAAAAACAATTTGATGGACATATGAAGGATATAAAAGGATTGATAAAAAAGGATTGATAAAGGATTGATTTGAATATTCTCAAAGTTGACATAAATTCTAAATAAAATTCTAAATAAAATTCTAAATTTGCACTCTAATCTTTCTAGATGTAAGATTTCTGATTCACTGTTTTTAGACTTATTTCCACAGTTCCATTTGCACATGGAACATTTTAGCTCTGGGAGTGGCTGCACCCAGTCACAAGTGTTGCCGAGGGTTGTGCAGACTGCCGTGACCACACTGGTACCATCCCTCAAACTACCTACATGGAAGCCAGCTCTGGCACATTTATACAATCTGTTGTGACTGCTGTGGCTATATATTCTTTGTAGACTAGCTCAGGTTAGCTGGGTAAATCAGGAGCATGTCAGCTGTTTAACAGGCTTTTCTTTTCTGAACTCCTGGTTTGTGAAGCGAAATGAAATAGTGCCCAGAAATTGTTCTTATTCAGTGTCTATTAGATAACCTGTGTGGAGATATCCCACTGTAACCCAGAGCTGACAGTAATGTATGTTTCTGTTATCGGCCTCAGCAGAAAGAGTCAGGGAAGAATGAACACATCATATGGACTATCCTATAATGCCAAATGCAGAACTGAAGAGGCTTTGTAGAGTGAGACTTACCTTCCTCTGCCAGAGCTGGGTCTATGGACAAAAGCATTCACTGAATGTGCAGCATGCCAATCCAACAATTTTCACAAGAGCTTTAAGGCACAAAAAAAGTGCATCTTAGCAGGGATTCTTCTTCCTTCAAATGTTGATAGGATTTTACCAGCATGACTCCAGCTATATTCAGCAATAGTCCCACAGCTGAAAACTCACATACCACTTCAGGAATTGACTATTCACTGTCTGAGCTCAAACTGTGTCAATGTATATATATATATAGATGGCTTTAGCAGTACTTACTTCAGAGAATTTTCTTTTTGTGACTCTTCCTGTGATCACTTGGATCTGACAATGACTGGAGTGTTTGTCTTGGGAAGCCTCAGTGGTATTTTGCTGAAGAAGAATTTTCAGTTCTGGAATATCACATGTCCTTTTTACATCTAGGGGCCATATTCTTGCTTAGATGCTTTTTTTCAAGCAAGTGAAGGGAAGCAGCTTAAATCTTGATGTAAGAGTAGTGTTCTCTTTTTGTTTGTTTGTTCATATATATTTGCACGTGGGCCTACTTGTGCATTTCTAGAAATAAGCAGCTGGAACTACGGAAAAAATATACTTTCTGCTATCTGTCATGCTTTCGTGCAATTCCATCCAGCATTGCCTCTATATCTCACCTGCTGTGGGTAGGGCATGTTGTGTCTCTCCCAGTGTGAAAGTTACCATTTTCATAAACGGTATTGCTCACATGTATTTCTCAGACACCTGGTAATTCTTGGACTGACTGATATTGATGGGAATGAGAGTCCTAAAAAAATTTAGACACCTAAACATTTCTTCAGGTTTTTCTCTGGTTCTGTAAGTGCTTTTGTGACTCTTAGCCTCAGTCTGTTGGTCATAAATATATATTGATTACACAAAATACGATTCAGAGTCTTGAATGCAACAGTAAGCACCCAAAATCATTGCCATATTCCTACCAGGGCAAATGGCATTCTAAGCAAGCTAAGTTATTATATATGACAGATGAACTTTCAGAGGATGTTGGTTTAAGCTTGATGAAGCAGAACAATATTTTTGTCTTTATTCGAATTTACCAGCAAATTGAATCAGTGCAAAATACCATACAATTACTGCATTTCTTGAGACCTCTGGCCTTATGGATTTGTGGATTTGGTTTGGTCTTGCTGGTTGCTTTTTTGTTTGTTTGGTTGTTTTTTTGTTGTTGTTTTTGTTTGTTTTTATTTTGGTTTTTTTTTGGTTTGGGGTTTTGTGGGTTTTGGTGTGTTTTTTTGTTTGTTTTTGTTCTGGTGGGGTTTTTTTTGTTTTTTTTTAATTTGGAGGTTTTTTGTTTGTTTATTTAGTAGGTATTATTATAATAGATTGATAATAAGTGACATAAACATAATAATCCACATTGGATTGTGTTGAACACTTCTAAGGAAGAAGGAATTCTGTGTTTACTGGGCATGATTATACTTAGGCGGTTAAGGTGATGAACTTGACAGAAATCCCATAGAAAGACAACCTCATAGAAGAAAGGCATCACTACCCAGCAAAAAAAAGTCACCTGGATTTGTAAGCCTTAGGGTAATTATGTTGTCCTGGTGCCATTAATTTTGCCTCCTGTGACTGAGCTGTTAAGACTCTAATGAGATGATGATGTTTAAATAGAGGAAAAGATTGGTTTTGCCCAAAGGCAAAATGATGTGGAAAAAAAAGAAACCTTACCTAGGTGCTTGCAAGAAAGGCTACCTGTGGTCTGCCTCCTGATTTCTTACTATAACCATAAGCAAACTCTTTAGCTTGTGCGAATTTTCTCGTCACAGTTTGGACTACACACTATATGGGCCCTTGGAAACAAGTGTGCACTTCTGGAATAGCTGCAGGATCCCTGTGTCTCAGAGGAACTTTTTCAGTGCATCAAATTGGCCTTTGTCTCCCTGGCCCAATACCCATGGTCACTGGCCACAGGACTGGCTGAGGTGCCCTTGATAGCACTTCTCCAGTCATTCTGCTGTGTACTTCACTCTGAGCAGGGAAGGAGCTAGGATGGTGAACAACTTGTCCCTGTCTAGTGACCATGGCCAGCTGAGGTGTCCCAGCAGCAGTTTATCCTTGTCTGACTTACAGGGATGTGCCTGCAGGGCCATGGAGAGGTGCCTTGGCAAGCTCTTGAAGTGGAAATTCAGGCATCTGTAGTACTGCAGCTGCAGAAGCAGAGACCTCCAGAGGGGTTAGCTCAGTTTCAGGCATCATGAGGACTCTAATGGATGTTGGAGGCTGTTTAGTTGGGGATAAATGGTTTCTAAAACCCCAGCTGTCTCCAGAACTCACATTTAAAAACCATCTCCAACAAGTTCCTCTATCCTCCCCTGCTGTCCTAGGATGTGTGTTTCTGGTGCTCAGGTCAGCATGTGGGTCTTTGTCCTGGCACCATCCACATTTTGATCACTTGTCTGAGGTCCATCATTAAATCTCTGTCCTACAGACAATGGGATTCTCAGTCCCTGGTGGGATCACTGCCTCCCCACTTAGCCCCTTGGTTCTGTTCCTGATTCCTGCTCTGTCTCCACTCTCAGGTGGGATTGATTTTAGTCTTTTCAAATAGTTTTATCTGCTCTCCATGGTAAGGAGAGAAGGCATGTTTAGCTCATTTTTCTCCTCTGTATATACAAAATAAACCATTTGAGATAGTGAAAAAAAAACCTCTTCATTAGCACGAGGGTCAAATTGAGAATGTAGACTAGAAAAAACTACATATAGACGAGGATACAAGATTCCTCACAGATCTGTAAATATCTTGCCAATATTTCTACTGTCAATCCATAAGGTGGTTCTGCCTCATTATCTTTTATTTTTGCTTCCACATGTCTCTGCTTTGCCCACAGTTCTCTATGTGTACTGTATTTTAGTTTGCCTTACAAAATCCCTTAATAAATACACATATCAAAGAAAATTGGCAAGTGCGCACGTATCATTTTAAATCTCTTGTATGATTATAATATTCCCTTCCCACTAAGGACAATTTAGCTATATGATTGGAATTAATGTGAAGAGGAAAGGCTGCCAGGTGTGACCTGGAAACTCTGTACCAAAAAAGATGAGTTGGGTTGAACTTGAGAATGTAGATATGATTAGTTGCAGTTTGGATCATCTCCAGGGGAAGAGTACAAGTAAATCTTCTCAAGAAAGTACCAAATGAAGCAGGATTTGTGACCATGTGCTATCAATACTGAAGAATATTTAGCAGAGGCTGGAGTTAGGAGCTGGATGGGGCTCAAATGTATTTCTTCCAGTACTCATCACCCCATATGAGGACATTGGGATGGATTCACCTCCCCTGGCAGCTGATAAGGAAAAGGTTCATTCTCTAGCCAGATGGCAATAAGATCACAGACACCTTGGGTGCAGCGGTTTTGAGGCAACATGCTGCAGCACATTCAGGACAATATTCTATGTGTTCAGGTCTCTTGTGGGTAAGGTGAGCAGATGAGTGCCAGGGACTTTCTGTAAGTGTTAAGTGCCCCGAAGTCACAGAAGTGTGTGACACATTCTAATACCAGGGTTTTTCATGAAGGAAGTGTATCAGAGAGCTGTGTTGACTGGCAGCAGCAGCAGCAGCCCCAGCCCCTCTGGGGAAGCAGGAAAAAGGCAGCTGCAGGGAACAGGAGTGATATCTCAGCTGTTTATCAGAATACCAGACATGTACTTTCTGGTTGATTTGAGCATTAGCTGCCTGGTTTGGGCTTGGTTTGGTGTTCCCTTGCCTGAGTCCTTTTGAGAGACATTTTCCTTATAACCCAAAGAACACTTTGATTATTTTGAACGTGCCAGAAAGGCACCTGGACTGTTACCTTGTTGCATTGGAAATGACAAAAGAAAAACTAGGGGGAGAAAAGGATTTAGTTATAAAGTCTACTTTGCTTAATTTTTTGTAGGTAATGTCAACTCTTTTTAGATTTTAGGCAGTAAAGTCAAATTAATTTCCTTTGCCTTTGAAAATTTTTAGGCTGTGTCCTGAAACCTTGGCTATGCTTCACGGAAGTTTGCTGCTTTCATTTTAATTGAACTATTAGATTAAAAAAATCTTATTGGATAAAGTGTGTTTTAGTTTACCATTACCCCTTGTCCTACCACAGAATGCCCCACTATAAAATTTGTTCCCATCTTTCTTACAGGCCTGCTTTAAGCATTGAAAAGTCACAATAAGGTGTCTGTAGGACCGTCTGCTCTCCAGGCTGAACAAATTTCACATACCTTTTCAATTCCCAGAGCAGGATGTTGTGAGTGACTGTGTCAAAGGCCTACAGAAGTTCAGATAAATGACATCTGTAGCCCTTCCCTTCCCTTGACCACTGATGTAGTGGCTCTACCATAGAAGGCCACTGGGTTGGTCAGGCAAGACTTGTCCTTGTTGAAGCCGTGCTGGCTGTTCCAAATCACCTCCCAGTCCTCCATGTGCCTTAGCACAGCTCCCAGAAGGATCTGTTCCGTGATCTTCACAAGCACAGAGGTCAGGCTAACAGATCAGTAGTCCCCAGGGTCCCTTTTTCTCCCATTTTAGAATGGGTGCAATGCCTCCCTTTTGCCAGTCACCAAGAACTTCACCTGATTGCCACAGCTTTTCAAATATCATGGGGAGTGATTTGACAACTACATCAGTCAATATCCTCAAGACCCTAGGATGCATCTAATCATCATAGACTTATATATATTCAAGTTCCTCAGGTGAGGAAAAAACCTGTTCTCTCTATTTTTTTGCTGAGTTTACTGAGTTCTTTTAGTTCTTATAATGTTCCACTTCTACCAGCAGAAGGCAAGTAAAAGACATTATAATAAAGTACAGAAAATGAAGGAGGTGTTTGCTTTATGGTAAAATATAGTGCTCTGACATGTACCTACTCATGCACATCTGGACTGCAGTCTATGACGTAGCAGCATATTTCCTAATATACATAAGCCACGTTTTCCTAATGTAGTTAAGCATGTTTACTAGGTTCTGCTGGCACTCAGGAGCTGGAATTGTGGTGCTCACATATGATGGCCTTTGCAAGATAACAGCTTCGAACTTCCTTCTCCACAGTTTTTACCAAGAACGGTCTTCAGGAATCCCATGCCACTGAGACCTACAATAAAGTCCAAATCAATAAAAACTTAGGTGTGAAGAACTAGGCTACAGAGCACTTAGGCAAACTGGACAGAGGCAAGTCCATGAGACCACATAGGAAACACATACAAGTGCTTAGCATAGCTATAGAAGCTGGGTGGTTGCATTCCTAATTATCTTTAAAAGGTCATGGCAACTGATGGAGATTCTTAATCATGTGGGGAAAAAAAATGTCACTCCTATCTCTAAGAAAGACAAGCAGGAGGATACAGGAGTTATAGGCTGGCCAGCCTTACCTCGAAGCCTGTAGCAAATCCTCTTGAAGCCATTTCCAGACATAAAGGACAGGAAGATATCTGGTGGTAGTCAGCATGGATTTCTGAATGGGAAATCATTCCTTGGAATGCTAATAGCCTTCTATGACAACTTGAAAAGCTTCATGAATCAGGGCAGAGCAGTTTATAGCTCAACTTCAGCAAGGCTTGTGGCACTCTCTCACAACATGGAACTGACTATTGGAACGGACCAGCTGGATGGGCATGGAAAACTAACTGAATTGCAATGCTCAAAGGGTTGTGATCAGCAGCACAAAGTCCAGCTGGTGGCCAGTCACTACTGTGGATCTACAGGCATGGTACTGGGCCAGTACTGTTTAACATCTTCATTAATTACCTGGATGATGGAACATAGTGCACCCTCAACTAATTTGCAGGAGATAGAAGACTGGGAGGAATGATTGATGCCCTAGAGAGTTTCCTGATATTCAGAGGGACCTGGAAAAGCTGCAGAAATGGGCCAACAGGACTTCACTGTGCTCAGGAAAGGGAATGCAGTCCTTCACCTCGGAAGGAACAACCTTGGAGATGTCCAGCTGGAATGCAGATTTGCAGAAAAGGCCACGAGGCTCCTGGTGGACACAAAGTTGAACATGAGCCAGCAATGTGCCCCTGCAGCAAAGGCAGCCAATGGACTCTTGGGCTGCATTAGGCAGAGCATGGCCAACAGATTGAGGGAAGGGATCCTTTGCTCTGCTCAGAACTGGTGAGACACACCTGGAATGCTGAGTCCAGCTCTGGGCTCCCCAGTATGAGGGAGACATGGGCTTATTGCTATGGGTTATGAAGATAGTTAAGAGACTGGAGGATCTGTCATACAAGAAGAGGCCGAGATTTCTAAGGCCACTCAGCATGGGGAAAAATGGTTCTGGGGAATCTCAGCCATGTGCATGAGTAACTGATGAGGTATAAGTAAAGAAGAGACAGCCAGACTCTCCTCAGTGATGCCTATTTACAGGACAAGAGGCAGTGGACACAAGCTGAAACACATGAAATTGCTCTTAAACATGAGCGAAGCATTTTGCTGTGAGGGTGACTGTGCACTGGCACAGGTTGCCTAGAGAAGCTGTGGAGTGTCCATCTCTGAATATATTCAAAGTCTGATGTGGCACAGTCCTGAGCAACTTTCTCTAGCTGATCCTGCTCTGGGACAAGATGCACTATGGGGGCTGGGTGATCCCCAGAGGTTCCTTCCAGCTTCAATGATTCAGTATGTCTGGATGTAGAGGAACATATTGTTCAGGGTGCCTAACTAGTAGAAATGCCACCAATTCAAAGGAACAAAAATGATAATATGGAGGGAAATTAGCAGACCGTTTGGTTTGTTTTTGACTTGGTATTGGAAATGAAAACATATTTGCAAGACAAAAAGGAAGTGCCTTTTAAAAATTCTTGTAGAAAACTGAGTTGAACAACATACTTCATTAGAATTTAACAGCTTCAAAACATGTTACTGTTGTAAAACCTATTGTCAACTGCCTGAGTGCTAGACAATATGTTTCACTGGACTCATTAGTTTATTCTTCCATTTTTCAAAAAAGAAAGTAATAATGTTTCCATCCTTTGTAAATAAATTTCAGATCTGAATTATAAAGCAAATGGGGATATTTATGTTCTGTTCACTGACATTTTTTTCATTTATAAGGAATATGATGTGAATAAGAATAATAATGGCAAAAGAAAGAAGAAAGTACTTGTTACTCAATGCTTGTACCAGCTTCTGTGTCACTGACATTCAGGCCTTTAGCAATAATCCATTTTGATTCTGTTGAGAACCCCTGTTTATTTCATCACACCTAAAAATTCAAGGAGGCTAATAGGCAACTAATTAAATATTAAGTCCCCATTCATTCTGCCACACGTCAGTGACTGCTGAATAACAGCAAAGGTGGTGGGAGGGAAGAGAATACAAATAGCTGTTTAATGAAAGCTATCTCTTCAAGCCAGAACAGATATTGCTAAAATATTTGGTTATGACAAATCAGACACTTCCAGATCACGTGCACAAAGAGCTGCTTGTGAACTGATGTCAATGTGAAAAGTTTTCCCTGCTGGGAATTTCAGTGGCAAACCTTTGCCTACAGAGTGAATGTGGAGAGAGAACCTTTTAACTGTAAGTTCTGGAGGAAGGGAGAAGGGAGAGAGGTGTGGTTGTGATGCTGAAGTATGCTCTGTACTGGTATTGTGGATAAGAAAAAAGCCCTCACTCAACTGTCTTGTGAATCTCTAAATGCAGAGATGTAGTTCTGTGTGTTTATGTAACAATTTCCAATGAAACTAGGTTAAATAAATTAGTATTGATAATGTTTTTCCTTTGATCAAAATTTGCATGAGCCCTTTGGGAAAACTCACTTTCTACTTGTTTTTAGCCACATCTGTACCAGATTGTACGGAGGCTGAGGGATCTGTACTTTTGTTTCAATGTATATTGCAACATTTTTATTGCATTCCACAGGTCCTCCAGTAAACGTTACTTGCAATATTTTTATCAACAGTTTTGGATCAGTCACAGAAACCACAATGGTAAGTGCTATGATACCGCTGGCAAGAGAACAACAATACTTAATATATGTCATGAACACAACCTGTCAATTTTTCTATTTATTGTTCAACTTGCAGGTCCTCCTGTAAATGTTACCTGCAACATATTTATCAACAGCTTTGGTTCAATAGCAGAAACTACAATGGTGAGTGGGACTGATCATTGAAGCCATCTTGTGAAGGAGTGGGATGTGATGTAGAATAGAAATACTCAGCTTGTGGGGACAATTACTAAGTTATGAAGCTACTAAAAACCTACTACAAACCTACTAAAAACCTGAGTAAAAATAAAATAAAATAAAATNAAACTCACCTATCAAGTCTAAACACACCTACACAGGGACTGCACCACAGTCTGTAGTGACTGTGATGGCAGCAGTTATAGGTGTGTGCAAAGCTGCTTTCTCAGGTTTTGTTAGCTCAGATGAGGCAGAGGAACAGCTGGAGCTCAGCTCTGGGTTTCCCTGCCAAGTGCATCATATTTGAATGTGTTTTATACCACATGCTGAATTACCTGCTGCTGCAGAAAATGGCCTTTAACTGAGATAGACCTCTGCAGCCACATCTGAGATAGATGTGCAGCCACATCAGTCACAGAAATAAGTGTAAAACTTGAGTCAAAGGATTAGAACATGTGGGTGTAAGACTTAGGTGTGAGGTGAGGTTAAATTAGTACTAGGAAATGATGGGATTCCACCTGACTGAAATTTGTATTTTGACTGAATGCAAAGAACACAGTCAAAAAAAAGGTCAGATTTTAATTTTAAAAATTGCAAAATATAGGATAAAAAAATCAAACTAATAAAAAATTAAAATTAAAATTTTTATCCAACTTTTAAAGAAACTTTTTTAGTCTAGAAGTCTACCAGTCTATTATCTTTTTCCAATATTTGCTAAGAAAAATAATTTAAAAAAAAACTGATTCCATTTAAAAAGATGCTGAGTTTTTAAATCTTTTTCAAAAGTGAGTAAAAAAGATCTGTTTTTTATTCAAGCCTACATACACCTGGCTATGGAGGTTATCCACAGAGATATTTTTAAAATATTTATCATAATAACATGATAAACTCATAATAATTATTAGGTGCTCATATCTATGGCACTTTTGAAAAAATTGCTATATAGTTTCACAGCTCTGTTTTCCAGAGATTCCTACACAGCATCCAGGTCTTTCTGGATTTGTTGAAGCCATAGGCAATAAAGGTGCTTGGCTTCCTGTAGGAGTGAGAACTTGGTAATCAACAGAACTTGCTACCTACTTGAAATAAACAAAAAAAGTAGCTTTTTGAATAAAATGCAATAGATACTGCTTCGCTGGCATTGCATTATGAAGGAAGAGATGATCTTTACCCTGACTTATGTACTTTGTTTAATATTAATTTAGATTCAATTGTAATTCATGCCGTCATTTTATTAAGTGGTGATTAAAGAATGTAGAAACACAAATCTTCTGCTCCTAAAGAATTTTATTTTAAAAACCCACCCTGTTATTTAATGTTTTCTAGAGATAAAAGGCAAGTTATTGCTAGGCCAGGTTGCTTTCTTTAACAGTGTGGGAAAGACTTTGCTATAAATGACAAGCTGTAGCATACAGAGCTATAAAACAAACAGATAAATTAATACTTTAGACTACGTATCTGTAATATTTTAAAACCACCTTAAAAGAAAACTAAAATCAATTTAAAAATTACAGGGAAAGAAACTTATCAGGATGTAACATAATTATCAACAGACTTAATTTTCATTATTTTTGGAAAACATTAATTGTTTCCCTGTGTTTTAAGGATTCTGATGGATAGCTGTAGAATTTTTACCCAGCCATGTCTGTTGATCCCAGTGTGTAGAGACATCAGCATAGCATTAAGTAGCAAAAATCCTGCACGTCACTAGCTTTACAAGATGGCATTCAATGAAAATATTTGCACGACCTAATGCTGATTGCATTAATTAGACTCCTTCATTGCTTTGATTAAATCCCCTCATTGCATTTTACCTTCTATCAAATATGTTAATGTGCACCTATCCAATGTTCATTAACACATTTTGCTGAAAACAGCCAAACATTCAAGTAGATGAAAACTAAGACTATTGGCTTTCTTATTTTGCTTTGTTCATTATATCTGCTGAAAGTGTGGAAAGATTTCTCCAAGATGTTGTTCAATTATTTGATATTGATTTTCTTAATGTTGTTACTTCTTTAATGACTATTGTGACTAGTTTTTAGAGTCTGCTCTGAGAGGCAGACATCAATTACTGCTCTAACTACTTTGCCTTTCTGAAACAGATGTAATCATGTGGTAACGTTGTTGGCATCCCTTGTGATAAATAACAAGTTTGTTTGACTCCTAGGAATCATTTTTCCCTGTAAAATGTTCTTGATGGCTTTGACATAAAACTAAATGATTCATTTAAAAGCCTGGATGCAAATTCAATAGAGACACTCCTATCTCAGAGGAGAGGAATGCTCAGTGAAACCTTGCACATACACTGAAGGGACATTATCAGAATATAACTTGGACCATCTACAGCATTTCATTGGAAATTTGGAAGATGAAAACTTGCTCAGAGAAGATTTCAGTAGGAGAAATTAACATGGCACACAGGATTACAGTCCCACACCTACCAAATTCAGGCTCTCAGTAACATTATCAGGAGTAGTTTCTGTTCTCTGATTAGGACACACAGTACAGGATAAAATTCCTCCCTATGTGAAAGGCCAGCACAACTCCAATGTCCAGTACACTCTTCTAAAAGCTAAAACCTTACATTAAGAAATAAAACAGGATTGTATGCTGATTCAGATGGATGAATTCCATAGACTCATCATGACTTTTATTCCCAAAGATCTAGAGAAACAAAATGCAGATGTAATTGTCTTTCTGCTCTGTAATGCACATATGGGACAGTATCCCGATAGATTATTTTTCCTGCAAAAGAAATGTTTTTCTTCCTTGTTATTACATATATTATACCAAAATGAAAATAGTTAAAAAAAGGTCAGAGTTGAGATGATATATTTGAAAATTGTCATTTATTTATTTGTCTTTAATTTAAATCCTAACTTGTAAAGAAAGAGAAAAATATGTTTCTGAATAATTTCACTGAATAAAGCAGTTATAAGAGTAAACTCTCTATCTATTTTTGGAAGTATTTACACATGCAGTATTCAGCAGAAAATTCACTGTACAGCATGACTGCAGTTGAGTACCACAGATGAATAATCTGCATCAGCCTGGGCAGCATCCCAAAGAATTCAGATGTTCAGTGCTTCTAATGACCAGGATTTTTTAGCTATCAGCTGTAGAAGAAGTTAAGAGTGGTTTGTACATTGACAAGTTAATTGTTAATTACAGAAATGACTGACTGTGAGGACATTATTATTGTTGTTATGCCCTATAATCAATGACTGACACTATGCAGCAAGTTCTCTGTCAGGGTAAATGATTCAAACTCCAGTTTTGTTTTGAGTACTGATGCTAGCAGAAAAAAATTGGCATTTCTTAATTTTAAAAGCTTTGCTGTGGCTGGCTGTATGATAGTATCCCCCATTTAGAGAAAAAAAAACCAAACAACAACCCATAATTACAAATTAGCTTATTAAAATCTTGATTAATTCACATGTGTACTTTTAAATAAATAAAAGGCTGGAGCCATTGGAGACACATTGCATGCTTATGCCCACAGGTAGCCAAGTGCTTTTTCTGTTGCATGGCCTTGGAATAGGTCATCAAACCACTTCAACATTTATCTTTAGGATTTAGAGAGAGATAGAGTAGCATTTTGGCAAACCCCTGTTATTCATGGAAGGCCAACTAAGTCTTCTGTTTGTTTCAGACTCCCAGCTCAACTCCTGGGCAATCACTGCTGGAAGGGAAGCTGGGAGGAAAGCTCAGATCTAAGTGCTGGTTCAGAGAGAGAAAGCAGCACTGAGCAGGGCAGGGGCTCCCCTGCACTTCTCCTGCCACAGCAGGGCCTGAGACCAAAGGGATCCAGAGCTTTCTCTGGACAGTGCATCTGGATTTAGATTTGCTGAAAATTGATATCTATCTACATTCCTATAACACAAACTAAGTATATCTGTGGATCAAGTCCCTAAATCTTCAGATAAAGCTACTAAATCTAATAAGATTAATATTCTTTTAGTATGTTTGTATTACTCTGAGCTTAAGGCTTGAGAACAGAGGAAAACTGTTTATCTGAGTTGTCTTGAGCTACTGCTGACACTGGTATTGCATCTGAGATTGAATCTTCAGGTCCACACTCCTTTTTCAGAGTGGTGGTGCTGTCAGAAGGGATTTGCAGAGTAGGTGTACTTGTGGTTGTGTAGAAATGCATTACTATAAGTCCACCCACTTCTACCCTCAGGACCTTGCAAAATACACACTGTAGTCTGCCTCAACTCTGTGTTGTTCTACCATTCTCAAGAGAATTTTCCTTCAAAACATAGTACAGTGGTAACTCAGGAAAAGTAAATTCAAAATTCTGCACATCATTAGGTCTGACTGTGTAAACACAAATCCCTCTCAACTGCTTATACAGCAAGCATAGGAGGAAAAATGATGCTGTTGTGATGTGCATGTTATATTTACATTTTTACTTCTCATTAAAATATCTACACATATATATGCAAAGCCTATCAGATGCAAAATAAAGGTTTCAGTTCTGTTTTGCTTCTAACAACAAAGCTTACAGAGGGAAAGCATTTCTAAATGTATTGGTGTGATGACTGACAAATTTATGAAGGGATATATTGAAAAATATAGTGTAATCTTGTTGGCACTATTTATGATTTTGGTATAATATATATTATCATATGCAATCTCTTCTATGAATAAAGATTTTTCAGGCTGTTTTTTATTATCTAAATCACCAACCACTGGAGTTCATCAAAGCAATTTTTTAGATATTTCTATATATTTTACTGATCTGACTTATTTATGATTTCTATGTCATGGGGGGAAAAATCCCTCTGTTTTCCATAGACTTCATTATATATCATATTACAATGAAGAATTAAAGGCAGTCTCAAAACTAGTTGTAGCAATTTTATTCTATCAGCTCCTGCCTTCTTTTCTGCAGAATTAGAATCAGTGCATTCCTGGATTTATAGTTAAAGCTGTCCCATATAAACTCTGAGACACAGACATACTTAAAGATAAATTTAAGCTTAAAGACACATAATAAAGTAAATTTTTTTGTGTCTTTAATAAAATATTAAAGACACAAAATAAATAAGATACTCTCAGTTTCTAAGATCAAGAAGTAAGGCATAGTATGATTATGGATGGTATATCCTCACAAGTTGTGATGACATCTTATAAGCTCAGAAATGCAAGTAGCTATTTGATATTTAAATGTCTGAAACAAGATCATCATAAAAAGTACAATGACTTGTGAAAAACAGACACAGGCTTTTGTAAGTGTCTTTAATAAATGCTATTCTTGAGACCTCTCTCAGGTCTGTCTTGCTCTGATTAGTCAAAACATGCCTGTTTTGAATCACATCTGCCCAAGAGCAAACTGAAAATGAAAAACTAAGAGAGAAAAGTTGTTCACCTACTGAGATTGTAAAGCATCTTCCCATTGTGTTGAAACTCTGCATCAGTTTGGTTGTCAGAAATATTCTGTCAGGGCAGCAGCACACCTCACTGCCACCCCACACAGCAGAGGGGGCGAAAACTGAAGCTCGGAGGGGCTCGTTCACAGAGTCTGCATATTGGGCAAGCTGCTTTCTGCAGCTCTGATCACAGTGAGAATATTTATATACATTTCAAGGGTGATAAGTTCTTTTCTATGCAGTTCAGTTACTGGACTAAAACCCAGTCAACTCCTACATTTTCCTAGTCAAAATCACAGTGTTGCCATTTTAATGTACAGCTGCTACCATAAAGTAAATTCTAAATGTTAAAGCTTTGTACTGTCAGCAGAATTATTTGATAAAGAATTCCTTCAGATAATATAATCAATACAAATATTATTAAATATTTTTATTTTAGAGGAAGAGTAGATGGTATTTCTAAGAGAATGTTCACAGACAAATTAAAGGTAGTAATTTCAGAGAGATGAAGATCTTATTTGCTTACTTCGGAAATGCGGGATAAGGAGAATAAGCATTTGCTTCTTTCCATTCCCTGCAGAGAGTTTAGAACCTGAAAGCTCTTTTTGCTCTCCCCTTTAATAACCAGTTCTTGACACAGTGTTAATGTTGGTTCTAAATGAAAGTCTGTGTAATTGCTGCCTTTCCCAGTTGTGACTAGCAGACCACCAAGCAAGAGAATACAATCAGGCCAGTTTAATGGGATAGAGACAGGGAGGAGTAAATGAAGGAACATACAGGAAATAGGAAAAGGAAACAAGTAGTAAATAAGTGGTGCTTTAATTTCTTCTATACAATTTTGGCTTCACTGGAATTAAAACTATTAAAAACTATTCATGAGTACATTAGACATACATGACATACATATTGGAATTGGAATTTATTTAAATTGGTAATTTTATAGAATCTTTGATGAAGTTGTATATATTTAGCTGCAATGCTTTTTGAATCCCCAAATATCTCTTAGGTAATCCACAACATTTGAAAGAGGGTTACATTTAATTGTGGGGATTGCAGTTAAGATTTTTCTCGTCACTGGAGGAATTTTGATTCGGAAAATGTATCAGTTGTGTTTGTTCGGTTCAGTGCAGCATTTTGACAACTTTATTTTCAAATGACAACTCTGATGTTCAAAGGATAACACAAGTGTTTGCTCTAATGCTGGTACTGCAGTAAGTCTAAGAACATAAAGCAAGCTAAAGTGGGCTTCCAGTTTTGGTGGCTTAGTAACCTTTTTACATGACATTTCTGTAGGACTACAGAGTGAACATTTTTTTGAGACAGCAGTGGAATGACTCACGTCTGGCTTACAGCGAATATCCTGATGATTCCCTGGATTTGGATCCCTCTATGTTGGATTCTATTTGGAAGCCAGATTTATTCTTTGCCAATGAGAAAGGAGCAAATTTCCATGATGTCACAACAGACAACAAGTTGCTGAGGATTTCTAAAACTGGAAAGGTGTTGTACAGTATCAGGTAAACCAGTTAATTTTATTTTTTGCTCTTCTTCCTTTTCCTTCCCTCCCTGTTTTTCTGGATGCAATGTAGATGTTTAATTTTTTATTGTCCTATGTGTACGACCAAAACAAGACTTAGCAATAGCAGGGTAGAAGGAAAATTTGCCTATGTTTCTTTGCTAACATTTTGCTTTTTGCAAAATAGTTTCTAAATGGCACAGCAGTACTTCTTGGTCTTGTTGAAAACTTGAGGCTGTCTAGAACTTTAATGGTATGCCTCAGTAATTCCCATTAGCATTAGCTCAAGTCACTCCTCTTGCAAAGAGGAAATCATCTCTTCAGTAGTCTGTGGGTTGCAATTTAAAAGTAAAGGGGAATATTAATTTAAATGACTGCTCAACACTTTAAGTAAAAACATGCTTGAAATGCAGTAAATTTGACATGCAAGTCACTGGCTAATTGCATGTATCTAGTCACATTTAAAAAAAACACCTGGAACTATGGAAAGCATTTGTTTTTAATACTAAGTGCACTGAAGTGTGCCATGCGACTAGATTTAGCTGAATTAATAAACACTGACAAAATATGCTTTGATATGACCTGATGAAATAGGACATAAGCAGAAAAACGAAATTGCATTCCACAGGCATAAATAGCAGCAAACAACCTGCAGTATTCATTTGACATTCAGCTTACTGTGAGCCATTAATTGCTTAATAGAGGTAGCCAGAGATGCAAAACACTCTATTATTGCTCTTAGGATTGTTTAAAATTAAGTAATTCCTGGAGTTTGTTTTCTTCCTGGAAATGCTTCTTGGCTTTTGCCTTTCTTGCATTTTGGAAAGTAAACATGATAGTATTTGTTTAACAGATTGTTTCGTGAATTTGTTCATCTGTAAAGCAGATTAGTTTAGAAGGCAGTTATTTCTGATGGGGTATTGTGGTTTTGACTGTATTTTCATTAAGGAATTACTATTGATCCAGGCTCGGGATAGCTGTGTTTTTAGGATGTTAAATAAAAATAAATATTAGCATGGAACTTCATCCACTTACATAATTTCTTGTGGAAATTACTTGATAAGTAATATTTGGAGAGATGAAGCAAGGTTACTGAGCAGGGTTTCAAATTGCTCTGCCTGAAAAGTTTGAGAAAAAATAACAGGACACAAGGATGGTACCAGCACTAGCAGAGTGATAAATATGCTGTCACTTACAAATATTTCCTATTTCACCCTGAGAAAGAAATGAATGCATCTGTTTGTTTGAATGACATCAGACACCATCTCATTGGAGGAGACAGTGCAGTTGGGTGCTGTTCTGAATGCAGATGGATAGTTTTCCTGACATTTGCTCATGCGGCAAAAGTGATATTTTGAGCTGCCGTATCACGTTGGTAAAATTCCCACACCTAAATGCAAATTAATTTGAAGCAGAGTAAGCACTATTCCAAGAGAGTACTAAGCAAAGCTCATCCTTCTCATTTGTATCGCACAACAGTAACAGAGTAACCTGGCACATCTAACATGGAAAATAATTTTTAACACTTTACAGCGAAGAAAACTTTTTGGAGTATGGAAACTTGAAATCAGGAGCAATTAGAAATACTTGTCTTTACTCTCTAGATACTGGGCTAGATACTTCTATGTCAGCTGCTTGTAGTTGTGCTATGCAGAAACAAGCAACAATATTTTAGTGATTGCTTTCAGAACATTATGAATGCTCAATACTGCACCAATAGCACCTTGCCTGTCATTGTGATATTTAATATTTATCATTTAGTGTGCTTTAACTGTTTAAAGCACTTCACAAATCCCTCTGGGATGTAGCAGGTAGGCTGTTTTGTCATATTTCCAAATTTATCAAAATCAAATTAATCTTGCATAAATACAAACCGTTCTTTGCATAAATTGAGTTTAGAAGTGCTCCTGGTAATTAATTAAGCAAGGTATGTGTATTATACAGCAGTGGTATCCCTCTTCCCTGTATACTGCAAAATATGAAAATGCACCATGCATGAACTGGGTGTTGAATGCTCTCAGAAGCCAAACCTGCCCTTTCTGAATGGAACTTGGAAAGTCACCTGGGACAACAGTTCATGGTCCGTATTTTACTAAAACGAGACATTTGGTGTCGGATATGGGTTCTCAGAAACATCATGAAAGAGTGAGTGAGGGTCTGGGCCGTGTATCACTTCTACTGCAGTGCTTGGCTGAGGGAATGATCTCACCCTGTGGTAAGCATAAGGCTCTTTGTCCTTCTCTTGTATAGCTGGTCAAAAAAACAAGCCTAACAGAGCACAGAAGAGGCATAATGTAGATTTCCATCAGAGTTTGCCTTATAATAATCATTATGCTCATGCTTGCAGATTCCTACAACTATATTTAATTCCCTGGGAGTTGTTACAGACAAGAAAAAGTTGTTGATGGTTGATGTACCCACCTCTGAATCATAACTTTAGGGATCTAACCCCATTTTTATATGTTTGCTTCATGCTCAGATATTACCTTGATACCTTTTTTGATCTCAGATAGCATGCTGTATTCAGCCTCAAGCTCTATAGGTGGGTAACAGGTCTGCACTGTTGGGTGCTGCAGGGAAAACTAGAGCCTTGTGGAGGGAACCCAGAACTACTTAATACTGCAAATATATGCTATTGCCACTGGAGAAGTAGCAACAGCTCCTAGAGGCACATGTATTTTGAGAAGTCTGCAATTACAGCAAAGTTATATTCAGCAAGCAACTTCACTTTAGTCAGGATCAGTCTCAGTTCCACTCATATATAACAGTTGAAAAACTGTTAAATAGCTATAACTTTTATTTTAAAGCACTCTGTAGAGAGCAGTCAACAAAAAATGCTTGTAATAGCAGTGTTGAATAAATTAGTTTGTGTTTATATTGTATGCTGAAAAAACAGTAAGAGTTCAATAATAACCTACACAGTGTCACCCCCTAGATACTTGTGACTCATCTGCTCCCAATCTTTGGCTGATTTCTGCATGGATTGGATTTTGGAGGGGGTTCTGCACTTGGAAAGCATTGCAGCACTGGGTGATGGTACAAGAACGCTGTTCTAAGCACTCACATTCTGTATGACACCTGCATTTTGCATTGCCACTGCATGGGCTTTATGTTCCAGGGACAAAGATCGTGTCTTCTCTGGCCCCCTGAGGACACCTGGGACATCAGGAAAATGCTAAATAAACTCACAGAAGCCTTTATATTCTCTCTGAGCCACCCATTTGTGCTACCTGATTCCCACAAACTCATTTCAGGCTGCCAGCCAGCTCAGAATATTAGCATCTGCCTAAAAGCTTATTTTAGCAAAGTGATAGAAAGTGGTTGTATTTAGGGTTTGTGGCTTTTTTTTTTTGCATTAATTGCCTCCTTCTCTTTTTAATATTTTCAGTGCATCTCAGCCATATGAGATCGATTCAGAAGGTGATATAATTCAACCATAATATTGATCCACAGCATTGAATCTAGAAAATATTGGTCAGGAAGGCAAAAGCATTGTAAATAAATTTTTAAAAATATATACATTTATATCTATTTTTTTTTTTTCTGCTCCAGAAAACACTCTCAGTTGAGCTTTGCTCTGAATTGTAGTGCCAGTGTATTTAGCCAGAAATAGTTACAAAGCAGATTACTACATATTTTTTAAATATGAGAAGATTTTAGAATGTGTTGCATAATTTGACAAGAGAGACACTTGGAATTCTAGGGAGGAGATGTGTGCAAATTCACAAATTACATTTCTTCCTCTATTTTTGCTATTCCTGTTCGAGTAGCAATTAATTACCTAGGAAGAATTTCCTCAAATCTCTCAAAACATCTGTTTTTCTGTCTTTCTTTGTTTTCCCAGTGCCAGAACTGTTAGTTATGTAGACAATTAGTTCCTTGTGGTTTCAACTATCGACCTAGTTTTAATTGTAAATGTTACTATGGCTGAGGGCAGAGTGTCTGCTAGAAAGCACTTCTGTGTTGTGGGGCACTAGGAAACAGAGAAGGCTCAAGCTGTTGGATGGCTCTGTTTGTGTAGCTGTTCTGGGAATGGTTTCCAGCCCTCCATTCCAAAATAAGTAGCTACAGGGGGAGCTGGTACATCCCAAATTCCCTCACCTGCTTATGCAAGCCAGGAGAAGTATCTGTGAGAACAGTTCATCTATTTGCAACTCTGCCTCCCACACCAGCTGCCTTGCTCAGGAGTTTCCAAAATCAACTCTTCCAAGTGTGGCCATAGCACTGAGGGACAGAGCACTGAGCCAACTCCCTCCTGCACCCCCACAACCCCACACACCACTTGGTGTTAGATCAGGAGTTATGACTGCCATGTCCATCACATAAATCATCAGAAGTAATCCACAGCACTTTCATAATCCAGCTTTTCTGAGAGAAACTTCTGTGTTTTGTAGTCTCCTCTGTACTCGTGTTCTTTGCCTTATAGGAAAGAAAAGCAGATTAAGGAAATACACAGGTAGCACTGCTGGTCCCTCTGCAACAGATGCTCATGGCAAAAAGTTCATTATCCTGCTGAAATATATTGTTTTTAAATAAAATACAGTCTTGGATATTTTTGCATGGCTATTATACAATATGTTTCCATGTTACAGTGAAGTCAGATGTAGGTTTTCTAAAACAATTTTGGGGTACAGACTTTATCAGCTAAATGATATTAAGGATCCATTTATACCTATTATGTGTAAATCATCCTTGTCCCAGCACAGTCTTTCCTAGCAGAGTGGTAGAAAATTTTATGTGCATTCTGTGCTTTAATTTGATG
Organism: Rhabdornis inornatus; assembly: GCA_013397075.1. Classification (NCBI taxonomy): domain Eukaryota; kingdom Metazoa; phylum Chordata; class Aves; order Passeriformes; family Rhabdornithidae; genus Rhabdornis; species Rhabdornis inornatus. The sequence goes on from VWZS01001116.1 coordinate 220,636, forward strand.
AGTTCGGTTTTATTTTACAATCTAGTGTTGGGATTTAAGAGGATTTGGACTTTACTAGCAGCATTGTCTTTCCATGTGACAGACTGACAAAGGTGGGATCACGGAGACATTTATCATGACTGACATGTCTGTTTGCTTATTAAACTCCCACCTCACACAAACATCTCTATTACCTCAGGTCCTATCAGAATAACACTGGTATTGACAAGGTGGTGATTTTTGCTTGGAAGTGAATTTCAATATTCACAGGGACATTTTCACTGAAGATTATTTCATTCTTGCATTGGCAAAACCATACAGTACTCCATTCTAACTGCCCTGACTTTCCAAAGCATAAAATGTCTTCGTATAACTTAAAGTAAATTTTCTACATTTAAATCAAACCAAAACATTGAAGAATAGTCAATGGAAATGCTAACTGAAATAGAGAACATCTAAAACATTTTGGTGTTTGGCAACTAATATGTACTGTGGGCTGAGGCCTTATAGAGTTACAATCACTAAACTTCATTATGCTTCACAATGTTACTGGCACACGGACACTTCCTAAATTGGGGCTGTATGCTATGTGAATCCTGTGAATTTGACAAATTTGTCTTCCCATAAGCATGATTACAATAATAACAATGGTTTCAGAAGCTAAAAAATTGCAGCATTTTGTGGGACAAGTAGCCGTTCTCATTATGGCTGAACCCAGCATCCTTGGATTATCATTAGCTCTGTTTTTCACCCTTCCTTTCTCTTTCCTTTTTGCCCTTACTCCTGCCTCTCCTTCCAGCCCCACTCCCGCCCCTTCCTTTTCACTCAGATTCTTCTCATCCTTTGGGGTTGTTTCCAAATACTCTCTTAACTGCATCACCCATTCCCTTCTTTCTCATTCTCTCCCAATCTACAAATCCAGCCTGAGCATCTAGCCCCAGGTTTCCAATACCCTTACTTTCCTGTTGTATCTAAAATACTTCCTTTGCATAACAAATAATAACATCTACTAAATAAACAATAAAGCCTAATGTGGGTACTTTGTTATGCAACTAACATAGCTATTGTGAAAACCACATTGATTACACTGCTTAAGAAAAGAATAATTTACATTTTAATGACACAAAATTACTTGCTTTTCACTTCCTAAGGCATTTAAAGCAAAGCAGGCATATGGGGCATTATATCTGAGCATGTACTGCCTCACTTCTTCCTCTAATGCCACTCACATCCCCAGATGAGGAAGGAGAGCACTGGAGGTAAATGAGTGTAAGAGAGGGGAGCTGCTTAGACTGAAGGACAATGCTGCCAGGAGAACAAATGGCTCTGAACTGGTCATAAGTAAGCTCACAGAGGAAGTTACAAAGTTTACAGCCATATACACCTTGAATTCCTGCAACAATATTCCAACAGAAATGGGGGGACATACACTCAACACCATGAAATGAGCTTTGATCATTTTTGAAAGGGTTGAGATGATGTGACTCTGGGTGATAGCAGATGATCAAATTTGATGGCATGAAATGTCACTTCTACAGCCATATATTCCTGTGTCTCAATTAAAAAGGAAGACTTTGTTCTAAGTAAAAAAGTGAGAAATGCTTCTGGAGACCAATTTGTACACATGAAGTTGATCTTGGCTGGCAGGATCAAAAATACTGGCAGGTGGCTACTTCTGGATATCTGTGCCAAAGGGATGATTGCACAGCCAATACTTGTCTGTGTACCACCCTCCTTATGGCTAGTGGCAATGACTGTCCTCAACTGCTGGTGATCAATCACTTCATTTAACTATTGAACTTGCACTGGAGCAGTTAAAGGTTAGGTGTAAAATGATGTAGGTGAAGGAACCCTTCATAAATGGTACAAAAAAACATGTTTTCCTAGAACATGGTCCCAGGAATAAAGGTCTTTTGCCAGTTGGATTGAAATATATGGCTTAGAACAGAGATGTCATCATGCCAGGAGGAAAGCAACACCATACCAAACATACTGCAGGAAAACTAGGATAGAAAATAACAGAGAAAAAAAGAAAAGGTGAAATATTCTTCCTCATGTAAAGGAAACAGGTGCTTACAGAATTTAACTGCTACATACAATCACACTAGAATTTATTTTTAAGAATTTGTTTGAGCAATAATTCGAAAATCATTTGCTGGCAGCTCATGTGCTGGCATTGTATATCTGCAGACAGTGATTGCATTACAATGAGAAGTGGGATGTCTGAAATGAGAAATCCAGCACCCTGCTCTCTGCCAGCTCCTGTGTTGTTAAGCAGTACATGAAGCAAAGCAAAGCACTGGAGGGAGTGAGAACATGCTCAGAAACAGCAGTATGTGAAACTCCAGCCTATAACTCACATTTTGCCATAGCAGAGAGGGTTCCATGTCTTCTCTAAACTCACCTTTAGCCCATTCCCACCTGGCAGAAATGAAGTTGCAGAACATGACAAATATTAGAGAGGATTTCCAGGACTCCTAAAAATAAGGAAAAAACCAGTCAGTTTGACTGTTGCATTTAACAGGACAAAGCCTGTAAACTGTGAAAATTATCAGAATTGACATTCAAAATGATGAGTCAGGTCCCTGAAAAATAATGAGATGGACTACAAAATGAAAAGACATTTAAAAGAAGAATGCCACGGGGTTTTTTTTTTTGCCTTCTGGTAAGTGATCAGTGTGTGTGCCCTTCTTTCAGGCACTCAAGAGAGGGAGCTGGGAGGAATATAAAGAGATTTTAGATTTTCCTCCCTGTTTCAGTGTCACTAGCCTGAATAGCATTTTCTCCTGTGTCATGCAATGCTGTCATGGTTGCTGTGCAACTTCATCTCCCCTGCCAGTTTGATAGGGAACTTTGTCTGCTTGTGCTTTGGTAATATTTTAATGTTATTTCAGCAGCTATAAGGATCAGAAGTTTAATCTTTCAAAGAAACTATGTACCACTAAAATATCTTTAACTTTATTGTCAGCTTGGAGCTTTAAGAAAAATACCAGAAACCTTGCAATTTACAATAACATGTTTAGATTTAACAATGCTGGGAAAAAGAAATCCCACGTGTCTCACTAAATCCAACATTGAGGGGTTTGCACAGGTATTAGTCTCGTGATAAAAATGGCACATAGCCAATGCTACCAGTGATCATGCATGTGCTATTTGTGTTCTGGTATTTGCAGCATAAAATCCTAGATTGTGAAATCTCTTGTCCCAGCAGCTGAGGTGCAGATGGGCGTAGTGTGAAAGAATGAAGGCATAAGAATAGAAACAAAGTGCTATTTTTAACATGATGCCTACTCATGGTGAGGCATTTGTTGCTGTTCACGCTAGTGAGGAGATAATAATGTTTTTTTTGCAGACGGAAGGGATTTGTACCCTTATCTACAGGGCTTTGTAAATTCCCAGCAGTATTTCTATACATAACAGGACTGATCTTAGTTATTTATCATTACAAAAAACTGTGAGGAGGTTGTTGTTCTGTAGCCCGTTCACAACCAACATTTCTTGCAGAATAACTAATGAAAAAAAATACTCCCCTGTCATGATATACCACATATCCCCAGGGCCTTTCTCTTGTGGAACCACTGTCCTCCTCTGGGATAAGATGTCACTGAGATCAAGGGAAGTTTTGGGTGTCTTGCAAGACATCAGGTTAAGGAGCAATAGCTGCTTGTAAAGGAGTGAGTTAGAATACATTCAGTGGCTGCTGCAGACAATGCAATATGTCAAATCTCAATTAAAATTACATATTCTCTTAAATTTATTTAAAAAAAAAATTCCTGGATTATGTAATGTGTAAACACAATTCCCTAAGTGTTTAACACAATACTAGAAGTTCATTACTTCAGATTTGTGTGGCAGGCCATTCACCAGCACTGTGTAGTACTCTGAAGTGTTTTTGTTGCATTGTGAGATTATCAGAGAAGTGGTGTGATGATTGGGAGCCCCAGCATTCAAAACCCTCAAGTGAAAGAATGAGATTGGAAATCATCTTAAGAATAATCTATTTACAAACTTTTTATTTCTAGTGTTCTTTTTCTTTTTTTAATTCAAGATCCTTACCCTCTGCTGATGGTGCTGCTTTGGGGGTTAGTTGTCAAAGGCAGACTGGCCTCAAGACTCAATACCCTGAAGCAGTTGGGAGTGGCATTTGACAGGAATTGGTAAACAGGAGGATGGGGAAAGGGTGTGAGGATAGACCAGGAGGCAAAGGAAAATGTCTGGGTTCTGTGTCATGTAGATGTCCCTGAGAGAGCTGTAGGGTAGATGGGCAGACATAAGAGGATATGGGGAAAATGTCTCTGGGCTGGAGAAAGAACAGGATAAAGCAGGAGTGGTCAAAGGATGACCAGGACACACAGTACCTCAGCCCCAGTACTGAGCCCAGGCCTTGGCTGCACTGCACATAAATACCTCTGAGCCCCCTTGGCTGCATGTGTGTGCCACCCCTCCACTGCCCTTTCCTGGAGGATGATGGCTGGATGCAGCAGCTTGTGCCTGTGCAGAGTTCTGCTGCTGGCCCATCTGGGGCTGTGGCTGCTCACACCAGGAGAAAACACTGACATTGTAAAACATCTTCAGGTGTGAAAAATAACCAGCATAAGAGTTTCTGATTCAGTAGTCAGGCTATTTATTTTTTTCCCATGACATGCCTTATCCTGGCTTCTGTAACAGAGGCCACAGCCTGGAGGACCTTGCCTTACTGCCTGCAGAAACTGGGGAATGCAGACCTCTGAGTGATGCTGTAAGTGGGTCCCTGGGATGACCAAAAATTAAATATTTTGAGCGGGGCTGGGAAGAGAGGCAGGCCCACAAGCCAAGTCTTAGTGATATCTCAGCACTTTATAGTGAAACCAGGGGATGAAAAAGGGGAGTTTGAAATGCTGAGTGGAGAAATCCCAGCAGTCCTGCTGCACTGTGAAGGCATTTAACGTGTCAGGAAGAGGGTCCAAAACATAATACAGAGAGTGCTGCCCTGGAGTACTTGGATTATAGCCCTGTCTGTGCTGCAGTGCTGCTCAGTGACATTGTTTATTTAGTTACTTATTATTTTTGTCACCGTGGCAGCTAATTGTTCATTCTTTGTTTTCTGGCTCTGATTCTATATTTTGTTAAGTTCATACTTTTATTTGCATTATTCCAGGGTTTGATTCTTCCTTGGCTGCGGGGTGGGTGAGGGAGCAGGGAGGGAAAGAAGAGAGCAGCTTTGCCTCTTCTCTGAGGCAGCTTGCAGTGCCTGGCACTTTGCCTGGTGTGCTGAGGCACTGGAGACGTGACTCTCTCCTGCTCTCTCATGAGCCCTCTCTGCTCAGCTGGAGAACACAACGTGCTCAGCCCCAGAGCTTTCTGTGAGCCACCTGTGCCACCTGGGTCTGGCTGGCCTGGGGTGGAGGGTGCTCAGGTAATGCACGGCAAAATCAAGTCCCGGGTCAGCCTCTTCTCACTTCAGTTTTACAGATGGTTCATAAAGCACTTCCCATCACTGTTTTATGGTTCTCCACCACCAATCTGTTTATGCATCTCAAATGCCTTGGTGGCAGGATGCCTGGAAAGTAAAATAATTGTTCTGTGGCAGTTTGTTCTGTTTTATTAACGATTAAAGTATTCATCAGTGTAATTCCCATTTAAATTTGCTCTTTGCTCCAAACCTCCAGGGGCCCTTCTTAAATTTGCCAAGTGTGAGACATTCATTTTGCTGAAATATTTTCTGTCAACGACACTGTTACTATCAGCAATGTGGATAGCTATATCTACCTAACACTTTTCGTTTATGACCCTCTGTCCTTATTAACATAGATATATAAGCATTGATGTGGCACCAGGGTTTGGAAACATTTGCAAATCATAATTTTACTGAAAAGGAGTCAGCTGGTATAAATTGACCCACCACCATGGACTTCAGTGGATCTATTTCAAATTCCAGCTGTTGAACATTTAAGATGCAGTAAACTTGCTGAAAATCAGTGGATCTGTGGATGATATAAGGCTTTAACCACTTGTTTCGATGCTTGCATTACTGCTGGTAAAAGGGATTGGAGGCAAAGATGTTAATTCTGAATTGCTACTGAGGTGCTGAGATGAACAACAGGTAGAGGTAAAACTATAACTAACTATGAATTCATGTTAAACATGAATTAAAACATGATGTCTTAAGCTAGTCTCATCAACTGTGAATAGAAATTATTTTTCATTTTTCAGGATGATAAGAGAATAATTAAGTCTTATTGAAAGACAACAATGATTAGGAAGAGAAAGTAGAACATTAGGCTTTGTGTGGACCTACAAAATGAGCCTACATAATTTTCTCATCTCACCCTCAGGGAAAAAAAAATTGATATATCTACCTTATATCAATGGAGATAGATTATTTCTTTCCTTGTGAATCTTGAAAGCTGCAACTGAGTGTATTTGCTTTCTCATAAATTTGATATTAAAATAACAAGGGACCTTCCTGACCATATATGTAGTCAAACCCCCAGATTACTTGAATTTTTGGGGTGTAGAAAGGGATGAAGGAGAAAGGAAACAAAGTCAGTGTGCAGTCCACACCTGACAGTCAGTAAAATCCATGGGATGAATAGCCCACAGCTACTTCAACGAATGCAAACAAATGACATATTTACAAGGGCAGCATTTGCATAAAGGCATGTTTGAAAGGAACTTAAGACATCGAAGCCATATTTAGAAGATGACTGAAAGGAAGGGAGTTTGATACAGCAATGTTGCAGGAAAGAGGCAGAGGCACTATTTTGTTAATGCTAGGGATTAGCAACTTAATTAGCTCAATCTTTAATGCAGGAAATTACCTAGTAAAAATGAGACTAGTTAACATTTGTAAGGACTTAAGATATTTAAATGAGGAAAAGACAGATTTTCAAAGACACTTATATGTCTACTAGATAAACTTTTTTCTCTAGATGATAATTTTATTTTTTAAATATTTCTGTTATTTGGTCCAAAGGTTAAAAACTAATTTACTTCCTGTGGTGATGTTGAGAAGAGTACTGGGAACTTTCCTTCATTTCACGGCCACATAAAAGTGATTTCTAATTTCCTGGTACTATCATCTTATTTGCTGAAGACTGTGTCAAGATGAAAATAGTGTGACTTATTCTAGGTAGTCCACATGTAGGCAACAGCAGTGATGTTGAATGTGATCTTAGACCTGGGTAAGACAATTTTGATCTCAGTTACCTAAATATCATCTTTTTGTCACAGTGATTTTATGGCTAGAAGCCCCCACGTGGTGAAGAAATAGACTGAAAGACCTTGAATCAGTTGTATGTGGTAAGGACCACAAAATCATGGTGGGAGACAGAATTTGGTCAAGTGTTTCTCTGTAGAGATCACATATGTTTGTGGGACAACATAGTTTCAAGGTTATACTTCTGCACAGCTGACCTGTGGGTTCACTGACATAACTAAAAAATTACTGTCATTATACTGTATTCATGTTTCAGTGTCCCTTCAAAACAGACAGTCTTGTTACTGCCCTTCATAATAAATGGGCACAGAGGAGGTTTTCTTTTTCTTGGTTTCAGTGGGATTTTTTAGAGACAGTCTTGAAATAGATTTCAGTCAAATGTTAAAAGTTTAAATCAACTAAAAAGAAAAAGGAAGAAAGAAGCATTAAAAGTATTCCTATTTAAGTAATGTTATGCTTTATCTGGGACAATAACAACTGAAAAATTAAAAGAGAAATATATTTTGTATGATTATGTTCCTTTAGGCTTACTTTCTTCTATGTGTACTCCTTTAATGCAATGTGACTCTTTTACTGTATAATGGGTTTTTTCCTTCTTTTAGTGGCTAAGCAGTAAGAATGAAGGCTTGGAAATGGGACTCATTGTTCCAACACAACAAAAGCACTCTGTTAAAAAACCCCCATGATTGTTGTTTCTTTTTTTTTTTTTCTTTTCCAAAATAAAACCATGTGTCCCATGACCAGGCATTCAGCTTTTGGATTACTTGGTTCAGTGTTGTACCTAAAACATTCACTGGTGCATTAGTGGAGAGCATGTCTTGCTAACCTGATATTGTCTTCTCTGCCTCTGCTCTGCTCAGCCAGGGCAGGCTGTGAGTGCCCACTTTGCTCACACATTTTGTCTCCACAGCTCTCACGTGCTTAAAAGCTCAAAGGGGAGATGAGCCCAGCCTTAACACCTCTTTGAGGTGTTAAGATTTAATATTGATCCTTTGAACTCTAAGTATGGGGCTTTAGATGAAACCTGCAGATGTCTAACATATTTTTTTTCACCTTTAATTTTAGGCTTACTTTAACCTTGTCTTGTCCCATGGACTTGAAGAATTTTCCTATGGATGTACAGACATGTACAATGCAGCTAGAGAGCTGTGAGTGCCCAATTGCTTTATCTATCAAATCACAAGTTTTTATCCTAACATTCAGTGATTAGATTGTATTTACATTATCACATTTGTGTGGCGAGACTCAGTATTCCTGTTTTGTAAGGGAATTATGTTTATCACCATAACGTGAGGGTTGCCTGTTTCTGTGCTGATCCTGTTCACTTATCTTTCTCCCTTCTCCATCACCTTACCCATCAGAGTTGCATCACTTCCAGGGGTAAATACAGCACCTCTTTGTGGGAGAAATTACTAAATCTCAGGAATGTGAGAACAATTATTACATAGCCAGGGATTTGCTATGTCTGATTGAGTTGGGCTCACTTTTGGAAAATGGAAGTGAAATACCTGATGAAGCAGAGGTCCTGTTAGTGACACCTAAGCTGGTGTGCTAAACACAGGCAGGACATGGACTGGGGAACCAGCACACACCCTCCACGCTGTGTGCTGCCAGCACACACCACAGCACTGCCTCAACCTGCCCAGGTAACAATGAGACAAACCCAGGAGCGGCTCAGACTGTGGCAGGTGCCAGTGATCATTCCCAATATTCAGTAGGTACCAATCCATGCAGTTGTTTTGTTGTTTTTTTTTTTAATAGGGGAGAAAGGATTTAGCTGTATGGCTATGAGCTGTGGGCTGCCACCCGCCTTTGTGCCCAGACAATCTTAGACTGGTTTGGGCCAGCAAAATTAGTTTTTGGTGGCAAACCAGGGCAGTACTTCAGAATACAACAGTGTTTACTTCTTGTTTTAACAGAGAATGGTGTAGTTATAGCAACTGACAACTAAGAGGAATCACGCTGTTGTTAATCAAACAGTTTGAAAATGTAACTGAGATAACCCATATTGCAATAAAAGACAAGCTTCTCAGACATAAGAACATTTGCTCTTTTCTGTTCAGTTGCTATGTAATGAACTCTGATTCCTTTATTGCAGTTGGCTACACCATGAATGATCTGATATTTGAGTGGCTAAGTGATGGACCTGTGCAAGTCGCAGAGGGTTTAACCTTGCCACAGTTTATTTTAAAAGAAGATAAAGAACTTGGTTATTGCACAAAACATTACAACACTGGTGAGCATTATTCTATTTTTTTCTATCAATTATTCCAATGGTATCTATTGTCAATTTGTAATGGAAAAATGTGGGTGAAATGAAAAAAAAATAGGAATTAAAATTTGATTCAGTCCGACTTATTTTAAAATCTGAATAGAAAGAAATTTTCTTTTTGGTATTTTTTGGAAAGATTTAATTTCCAAATTTCCTTTATTTCATTAAAGTATTCTAATGTGCTTAAAATCATTGATGTATCTAACATATTAAAAAACTGATAAAAAATCTAATTCTTTTATATCCTTAAAATGAAACATTTTAACAAACTAACTCTTTTATTAAATATTGATTCATCATTTTTAAAGTACTGATTTTTCTGAACCTAGTTTATTTCTCCAGCATATCAAATTACCAATGAGGAAAAATATTAATTTTTCACCAGCTTTTATGTGTAGTCTAATTTATGAGATGTAGCATGTGAAAAGACAATGTTTTCATTGCTGATCTGAATAGTGTACAGACATGGAATGTTGGGAAATTGTTTAATACTCTAAAGTTGGTTTTCTTTCATTTGCTGTTTAGGAGTTTATAATGCTTTGTTTTCTGGCTGTAGCTTTATGGAGAAGAGGAAAGTCTGTTAAAATTTTGGTTTAGCTGCTTGGAGTTTATTTAATGGGGACAGCATTTAGAGACCAGTTTTCTGGGTGCTTTCTGGGATTAAGTGTAATCCCTCTCATCTAAAATAGCTTTTTCATCATTTCAGCATAAAAGCTGATCTGCTTGCATCAAATACATTTGTTTCACTCTATGAAATAATACAGTGTGAGAGGTTATGCCTCTGCCAAAAATAATGTCACATTTATTTCTTATGAAAATGCTTTGGTTTGATTTTTATAAATGCATCCTCTCATTTTGGAGCCCGAAGTACCAAGGAAGGAAAACTTTGTGATTGGCACCCCCACTACTGTCTTCTCTGTAGTTTGCTCCTTCAGATTTGGTGTGAAATTGAAATGTGGATAGAAGTTATTACTCAGCCTTCTCCTAAACTCACTGTCCAGGCTGGGCCACAGAAGTCTGGAGAGCCCCTGACAGATGGTGCTACTCGTGCCATTGCTGCCACAGGTGCTGCCACACCCCTTCGCAGTCCCCTTCTGTATGGGCACACTGGTCAGGAACAGCCTCTGCCCGGGTCGCAGATCTGCCTTTCAAGTCACAGCTCTCTCGTTTTAGAACTTCTGTTCTGTCAGAGGATAGCATTCAGTCTCCACTCCTTTCTTTGTCAAGCAGCCTCTGCATTCCCCTTTGTGCTAACTCCTGCACCCACCATTCAGCATCGTAGACCACCAGAAAAAATATAGGGACCTCACAAAAAGGAGGAAACGATCTAATTTCCCCTGAAAGGGTGAACAAGGAAAAATGCATCTTTGTTCATTTTCCAACCAACAAAAAGGGGTCCTTTGAAACCACTAGCATGACACCTTAGGAATGAGAGGCTTTCCTGTAGTCTGTCTGGAGTGAGAGCCCTCACAGTGCCTAACCCAGAGTAGTTTTGAGAGCAGCACAGAGTGATTGCATTAGTAGCTGATGAGTTGTTGCAGCTCAGGACTCTGCATCTCCAGCTGCACAACAAGTTCCACTGTCAGGCAACCCAAAACCTCTGCCCTCCAGGACTGCTGTGCAGCAGCTATCAATCACTCACCTCCCACAAGAGATTGGTTTAGGTCTCCTGGAGTCAGATTTTTAGAAAAATTTGAAGTAGACTTCGAGTTGATTCTGCTGTGAGACATAATCCACAGACAGAGGCAAATGTCATTAGCAGAATGAGATCTACCCTAGACTGTAAGAGTAATAGTTTACAATTTGACTGTTCAAACACGATTGCTTAATCTCATGTTTCTAAAAGACTGAAATGCTGTCCCCTTTCAGAACCTAACAATATATTTGACTAAAGTAAAAGCTCACTGAATTTTGAGAAAAGAAACATTATATTTTCTGGAGGTGAAACAATTGTGCTAATACTAATTTTCTCAGTTAATATGGAGAACTGGGCACAGTATACTTCAGTGGTCCCATGCTTCCCCCAAGCTAGTATGCAGAGTGGCTGACTAGTGTTTGTGTATCAGGATCTGCTTATAGTATTAGGTTAGGAAGCAGGCCACACATCTAACTTCTATTCAGAAAACAGGATAAAAATGTGCAAAAAGCATTTATGAAAGTAATTTCATGTTCTAGGAAAGTTTACATGCATTGAAGTCAAGTTTCATTTGGAGCGTCAGATGGGATACTATTTAATCCAGATGTACATTCCTAGCCTGCTGATTGTCATTTTATCCTGGGTTTCTTTCTGGATCAACATGGATGCTGCTCCAGCCAGAGTTGCACTGGGTATCACTACAGTTTTGACAATGACCACGCAAAGCTCAGGATCGAGAGCTTCCCTCCCAAAAGTAAGGAAATAATTTTGTACCACGAATTTATTCTTAACAAGAAATGTTTGTGCTACTCTTTTAAATTTCAGAAAGGTCTGTGTAAATATGCATCTGATAAGGATACGTGAGAAGGTGGTAACAGTGTGATGATAAACTTGCAGTTTTGGATTAAGGAATATTTCTGTTGTCTTGATGGATGGCTGAATGGTGCAGCAGTATGAATTTTTAATGAGTTTCTACTAGTTTTAACACTTATTTTTGGGTGTTTAGAAACCAGATTTTTCTGAGATATTTAGATATCTTACTGGATTTCTTTCAGGCAGGGGACTTTAAAAACACTGGACTGTTAGATTCATATATCTTGATGTTTCTAGATGTGGCATTCATCCAATGAATATATAAATATAACCCCCAAAAAGGTATATATAAAATACATGTATGTAACATATATACAACTAAACAGTTTCTTTGGAGAACCTTTTTAGTGTGGAACTGCTGATGTCTTTGTTTCATAGCAGAATTTGTCCGTATTCCATTCATTCAAGTGTCATCTGAGTACCTTGATCCTATCTATGCACAAATTATCCTCTCATTCAAATTTTGTGGTCTCTTCAATCCTGGCCAGATGCTGTAGATGAATTTACAGATTACAGACTGGATTCTCTGTTTAGTCAGGCTGACAGCTCTTTTCAGCATAGGTACAGCCCAAATGCTTCTGATAACAGCATTCCCAGCAGAATTTAATGTGCAAGCTCAGGTTCTATACAATTTTCTGGAAGGGAGCCCAGAGGTAGGTAAATTTGCAATAGTCTTAAGGAGTTATGAGATGCACTCCCTGAAGAGTCCTTTTCCAGCAGTCCAGTATCAAAAGGACTGGGATCATAGTATCAATGAAAAGCACAAATTTTGGATGTTTGTCTAGATCATGATCCATTCCAAGAAAGCAGTCTGTATATTGTGGTGCTTCACCCTCAGTATCACATTTTGTTTCATTCCAAATATGCAAGTTGTTCAAGTGGAAGGCAACTTCAAAAATACAAGGCAACTCAAAAAAGTGCACAGATTGTGTTACTGCTTGGTTAGTAATGAGAAAGTATCACTTAAAAATCTGGTGAGTACAACATTTAGTTCAGCTTCACTTACTCACTTGCAGATAAGTATAATTTTCCATGCAAACTGAAAGCCTCTCATATATTAACTCAGAATTTCAAATTGAAAATCTATTAAACATTTGTTCAGACAATTCAGCCAATATTACCAGTGAACATTTTGAAAAAAATGTCTGAAAAGATAATCTTGGCAAGAAGCATACAGGTTCTTTAAATAGCAAGTTTGGAGTTGCTGAAGGCTGTGTCTAGATGGCACAACATGAATCCATGTGAAATATTCCAAGTTTCTTATAAATTATCTGGCTTGAGAAATATAGATCACTGTGGTGGAGACTCCCACCCATATTTCCTACTGGGCAAACAAACCCTGGCAAAAGGCTCTGCAGTGTTAGTTGCCCCAGATCTTAATGCTGTAGAAGGTGTTTTCATCATAGGCCTTTGATCCAGCTGAAATGTTTTCCCTTTTGCATTCTGTTGTGTTTGAGTAGAAAAGTATTTGCTGAGTGGAAGAAATGGGAAGATGCAAAATATGTTGACCGTGATATGTTGGTTTATCAGAGGGATTCTTCTCCAGCCTCAGGATTAAGTACATTTATCTCATCAGCTGTCAGAGAATGGTGGTGCTCTGCCCATGCTCCCCCTTCTATTCTGCAGTGTTTCTTTGCCAGAAAATAGGCACTAAGGAAAGTATCGCACCAGAAAGCCCAGTACACTTATTTCAGTCAGGCTACACCTGGCTGTTGCATTTTCTCTGTGTAATTCAGCTGAGCTCTATTTTGTAGCTTTGATCCCTATATGTTAGTTAATCCTTGTGGGGGCTTTTGAAGGTGTGTCAGTTGACTTAAAAACGTGGTTCTAAGTAAATGCCAGCATTCCAGCCAGCTGACTCCCACCCCAGATGACTCAGGTACTTGGAGAAACATGGGCACCATTCAGGTACTGAATCACCAGTACCTGATTCCTCATACATAGAAGCAAGGTTTTCTTGCTATTGCTGTTGCAGGCACTCAGCTATTTTAAAACCCCATCCATAACTTAATAACAAAATTGTATTTATTAATAAAATCTGTCCAGCTGAAATGCACTTAGAAATAAAAGTATGAAGGGAATTGAATGAAATCAGTGTCAGAGCTGAAGTCTCAAAATCCCTGTTTAAAAATAATTGTTTTCTAAGCCCTGTCTATGTATTGCCAAGACACAGGAAGTTAGGCTGCCAATGACACATCCATTTAAAAGTTGCTCCAAGCATGAATGTCTAACAGAATAAGATATTTCACAAGGCTTATTTTTGCAAGGGTACTGAAAAAAAACATGCAACTTTGCCTTGTGAAAGCAGCCTAGGATTGAATACAAGAGCTATAATTTCCCCATCCTTCTTTGTGTCCTGTTCTTATTAATATAGATTTATGCAATTTAACTTTAGTTTACCCGGTTTCATGCCAAGAGTTTCTTTCTATTCTTCTCTATTTTAATAGAGCTTTACCAACAGAAACAACAAAGTATCAAAACTTGCCAACTTTAAAGGGAATAATTTCTTTTCCAAGGGAAAGGCAAAGAAGAATTGTGATAAGATTCCTTAGGTTTTTTTTTCTGTTTCCAGGTTACTATCTAAATGACTAAAGTGTTACTGTTTAGAAGTAATTACCTACGTATTGTTCTCAGCCCTGGTGTAAGATAACACGACGATGTTCTGTTTGCTTAAAATTGCTCTTTTCCATATTAATAACTAATATTCATTTCCATACACGGATTTCATAATAGCAGGTCATGACCACACAGATATTAGGCACTCAGCTGTTGAAAATTAAACATAAGATTGAGATTGCTGAAAGGAAAAGAAAGGAAAATGAAAAGAAATGAAAGAATGAAATTAATTCAACCTGAAGGTCATATTTGCTGCATATAAGAGAAGTATCTAGAATGCACTCTTCTAAATGAAATTTTCTTTGGTAATTTTTGTAGTATTTCTGTGGAATTACTATATTTGGAGTATTTTTGTAATTCCATCTAAGAATATAGGGTGAAATTCCAATATGAGCAGCATAGTAATAAAGAAATCTGTGTGCTTTTTTCCCCTTATTCTTCTGCAAAGTCAATTTCCTTCTTACCAAAGGCAAGAGTAGACTGTGAGACAGATTACATCACAGCAAAGCTACTGTTCTAGGACAGGTGACCTGCAGTGCTTCTTTCAGAAAGCAGAAAGGTTCCCTTCCTCCAAAATTTTAGCATAAACTGAGCAATAATGCAGTGTGTAATAATGATTTTATGTGTAGGGATTATCTGCAGAGAAATATTCACCAGGGAGCCAATCTCTTTTAAAGTGATGAAATTATTTTGTGTAGAAGACTTGTGGGGGGTTCTGTAACCAGTATTGCCCCAGTTGGCTGTGTTAGGAGATGGTAAAGAGCTTATCCAGAAAGCTGGGATGGAATTCCCTACTTCCAATTTGACTAATCCATCACTGGGAGGCCCAGGAATGGTGATCCAAAATAACAGGATGATCAGTTGCTCTTCCCACATGTTCCTGTGTATAAGTCTTACCCACATCTGATACTCATATGTCACATACTCATCACATACTCGGATGTGACCAGAATTCCTCTGGTCACGTCGTCACTTTCCACTCAGAAACTCCATCTGGGGAATGTTTGTGCACCCAGCTGCACCAGTGGCTCTTGCTGATCAGCCAGCTGAGCAGAAATCCTGGCCACACAGCCACAGTGAAACCTCCATGAAACCCTGAGCTTTCTGTATGAGTCCTGTGCATGAGCCAGGGACATCCCTTGCACCTGGGCTGTGCTGGGCTTTACCTCTGCAGAGGAACTCCAGGGTGCACCAGTGACGAGCCTGATGTGCCCTACTGTACATCCATGTGCTGCAGGGGCCAGCACACGCTTGTCCTCTGGAAGTATCAGATCCACAGACCCAGAGGGCGCTAAGGATCCACCAGAATAGGGACTGAGGGTTGTCTGGGCTCCACAAGGGACACCTGGACATCTGTTTTTATTTGCACTCCCAGATGTGTATGAGCTGGGGGAGTAGAGTGGGGGGAATTCAAGGTCTGGTAGTGCAGAACTGCTAGGAAGTGTTACAAAACGTTCTTTTCTTCAGAGCTTAAAACATAATTTTCTTGCTATTCTTTTTACTTGTAAATGGCTCTCCTGTTGAATCAACAGAATAAAAAGTTTGAAAGGATTTTCAAAAGGGGCATTTGAAAGAATAATGAGTTCTCTGCTGTGCTCGTTGTGTATTTTCCAGACTGCTTTCTTCTTAAAAACACTTACATAAACCAAACCTTAGCAACAACAGTCCAAGAAAATGAGTTACTTTTAATGCCATAAAGCAAAACATTTCAGGATATTTTAAGTCGAGTAATAGCAACTGTATTTTACACAGTTGCATAGCATTCATATTGTGTTACTTTAATGCACAGTGCTTAACGAATGCATTTTCTGTCCCCAGGGAGCAATCTGTGCAGAAAAAAATTCTCATTCAAAGCTCACCAAAACTTCTGGGAGTCCTTTAATTCACTTCATTTTGCTTTAAATCACTACATATATTACCAAATGCAATAAAAGCATAGGTACAGAGACTTGCAAAACCAAAGCCAAAGAAGTCTATCCCCTTTGGCAGTAAATGACTGTTTTTATGTGTCATCAGCTATCCCCTGCATATTTGGAGACTTTTACAGATACTTCAGCTTCTGGCAGGCCAGTCTCCTTTTTTTTTTAAATTTTATTTTTGGTGTTATTTTTGTTTTTGGTTTGGTTTGGTTTGTTTGTTTGTTTGTTTTTGTTTTGTTTTGTTTTAATGAAGGTTAAAATGATGCCATAATAAAAGAAAAAAAAGAGGAACAATACCAATAAGGACAAAGGAATAGAAGCTATTATAAGTGATACTTTTGTTCTGTGTACATTTGTTTTCATAGGAAGTAGAGCACAAAGGTGATCGCTTTTTCATGAGCAAAGCACAGAGATGATACATTATGGTAAAAAAGCAATAATGAAATAACTTGGAATGGAAGAAATTTTTTGACATATTACTTTTAGTCTAGTCTCAGGATCTAAAGAGGAAATATGGAAATAATTTGGCAATCATGAGATTTGTTAATTGTCACTTGGATTATGTGGGTGTCTGAGCATTTCACACACTGCTTAAGTGATTAAGACAACCCTATTTTTATAAGCTGTTTACAAATTCCTGTTGGAGAGCTAATGGTCCTAAACCTTGATACTTTATGTGTCTGGTCTACATCACATATTTATGTGTCCTGATAGTGTTACTGTAAACAAACTTCCACTTCTAAAAAATTTGTTCAGGATCCTTGAGTATTTTTTTGGTTGCCAGGTTTCTAAAAGAGTGAAAGAGGGTATCCTGTCCAAACTCTTGGGAAGTCAGGCTGCATTGTCAGGTAGCCATGAGGAGCTGCTCTTCAGTCATGTGCTTACGTGGATACGTTTTAGGACTCACTCGTTTTGTTAATTTCCAGCATTCTTATGTAACTTTCTTTTCTGTTCGCGTTGTACTTTTAAAATCCAACATATATTCCTTCTTTTACTAATATTTAAAGATCTTGAAACCTACTTTAACTCTTTTTTCTGAGGGGAGCGGGGGTTGACAAAGCTAGGTACAATTAATTTTTGTATTGAGACAATATTTTCAATATCCATTGGTGTATTCCACACACTATGTGAATCTGGATATAGAAATCTGTTCTACTCTACATGATGAAGGGAGTCATATAGACTGAACTGAATTTTCAAAAAAAAGTTTCAAAAAGTAGAAAAAGCTTTCAAGTAAGTGCACATTTATTTGCATACTGTGACTTATTGAAACAATTAAATGGGTACAAACCAATTGTGACTAAATATAGACTTTTGTGTGTAAATAAACAGTCCTACAAAATGCTATTAAAAATATATATATTCCTGACAAGTAGTTTATAAGCATCTGCTCATAACTTATAGTTCAGGAAAGGTATTTTCTGGTTCTGCTCTACAAATTTTCATATTCCAGTTCTTTATTCTTACTTATTCTCACTTTAATTATGATTTCTCAATAGTGGTTTTGCGGTGGGATATGAATGTGTGTGTGCTTGAGGGCAGGAGATTGTTTGAATGGCAGTGGGAGATGTGGTACATGCCTCAGATGGTACGTGGAGTACCAGGGAGAACTTCCCAGCCACTTAAAATATTTATAGCACTGTGGCCATGTTAGTGCCAGCTTAAAAATACATCCTTGGCCCCAATTAAAAGGATCTGTGGTGCCCAGAATCTTCTCTGCTACTTCCAGCTGCAGCAGCTGGTCTTGTTAAAGACACTTTCTTTCCTTGCAAATTTTGCACCTTTGAGATCTAGGTAGATACTTACAGACCTAGCCTGTGCAGTTACAACTTCACTGGGAGCAGAAGTCTCAATTAAAATGATGTTGGATGAGCTTTGGCACAGTTATATGTGCTGTGATTGTGCATCCATAATAGGAAGAATTCTTTTTCTTCCATTTCACGACTGTTTCTAGTTCCATAAAACTGAAGTCCTCAGTATTCTGCATAGGTAAGAAGACAAAACCCAGCAGAATCCATGCTACTTGTGAGAAAAGCAGGAGGAAGAATGATATCAAAGTTAAACACAGCACCTAAATCTAATGCTAGAAATTGTCTCATTATTCTGTTTAGTTTGGCTGCAGATATGTGGTACCCTGGGCAATCTTTGGGTCTTAACAATGGTTATGTGTGGGTTCTCGTGTTTCTCTCTGTCCTCCATTCTGTGCAAAGCTGACTGATGAGATATGACTGGTATGTTGTCTGATTAATACCAATACATTAGGATCTATAGCAGATTCTACTCTATGAAACTGAAAAATGAATGACTGAGTAAATTGGTCTCCTTTTCCACTGTACTCATCTAAACTTCAAAGTTTACTTTTCTGTATAGTGAAGACAGTGGTATTTACCGTACAACAAAAGCAGTAGTTGCTGTCGTGTGTGACAGCTAAAAATATGCAATAAGATACCTCTGGGATGTAGTATATATTGCATATATAAAAATATGCAATGTCTGAATACCTCTGGGTTGTAGTTTGAATACTCCTGACACTTCCTCAGCAGGTTTTATAATGCATTCATCTGGGAGGGCTGGCATTCAGCAGAGCCTATTTCAAGCATCAAAGAAGGGTTGAAGTTATTGTGCACACCAGTCTGCTGATTGTTTCATAACTCTGGCACAATACTGGAGCCTTCAGCTTCATTGTCACACCGTTCAGGACTTTCTGGTGGCTTTTACTGTCTCTCTGAGGAGTGCCTTGTGCTGCTCTTTCACAGACACAAGCACTGCCAACCCACTGTGGAGCAATGACGTACTCTGTTGTGGCTCATTCATTTCAAGTAATTGCAAGACTTGACTCTATTAGATCATCTAGAACTATTACTTATGAATATACTCTGTTAATATTTCATTTGAAATAATGTTGATGGGATCCCCTGGAGTCTGTGAAAACCATTTTCATTTGCAGTTTACCTCAAGGCTGCTGCCTTCCAGCCTGAATATCCGTGCTCACTGCACGTGGCTGATGAAGCAGCTGGGCCATTGACATCTTACTCCCAAAAGTTGTCTTTGAGTGACAATGGAGCCATTTGAATTCTGTTACTTGAATGACAGGTCTTTCTTTTCCCTTTGGGAAACATTTTCATTGGAAAAAAAGAATTGCTTGTTGATATTGATACCTAAAAGTATTAACTCCTTTTCCTCCTCTCCCTCTTCCCTGCAAAGAAAACAATTTACAGAGGGAAACAGTTTATTTTTTCACGGATGCATCAAACAAACTTCTGCATGAACAGGAACTAAATGACTCAGTGTGTCTTGTTTTTGCATAAGATATCTGTGTTATGACAAAACTACAACTTTAATTCACCAATAGTGGGGCACAATAGTCTTTGCTGAAATCAGATCAGCTTTGGAAATTAAACAATTCTAAACTAAGTATTGGCAAGAAAATTATATAATTTATTTTTTTTTTAAGGCATGGTCATGCATTCTAGAATGTGTCATTATTCACAAACCCTTGTATTAAAGTTTTAAACCATGATAAATAGTGCATTTTTCTTCTTATTTCCTCTTCCTAGAAGCTTGGGGTTAATTGAGATAACTTGTCTCAAAGAGAAGGGAGCATGAGAATAAACAGCTTTGATCCTCAGTAGCTTCTATCTGGTGTTAGGCTGCCCTGCCTGTGAAACAGACATAGTGTGCTGTCTTCCCTCATTCTACCAAAGGTTAAGGCTCTGGAGAATAGTACCAGAGCTTTCAGTACATCTAGAGAGGAACATAATGACTAAGTCACAGCAGAAAATATAAGCAAAGAAACAGGGAAAACACATAAAAAATTTTGCTCAGTTTAATGATTCATAGAAAAGATAGTACAATTATGTTACAAATAGTTATTGATAATGACACTTATAAGGAGAATATATCAGTATTTGTCACTTATTGGAGAAACCCTTTCTGTTATAAGGTTGTCTACTGAGAAACTAACAATTGCCTTTAATTACTTAATTGATGTAAATTATTGCATTTTTGTCTCTTTTCTGGAGGAAGGCATTTTCTTTTGTGTGTGTAATGGCAATTGAAACACTTTATTGATTGATTTGTACTAAAATTATATTAAATTTTGTTAACAGTTCTACTTTTTAAATTTATCTGTGGTCAGTAGGTATCGATGTCCATCCATATTTTAAGGAATGATGAGCTTGAAAATATCGCTTAATTTCTGAGGGAACTATATATATTGGTGACAGACAGCAATGAGAGTACCACCCCCCTGGACCACACCACTCCATGCTTGAGTGTGCTCATAAAGAAATTACTTAAAAACATTTTTATTTTCCATAAAACTGACAAAGAAAATATGAAAAATTAAGAAAGTGAAGCAGCCCAAATGTCAGGAGTATAATAAAAGTTCTTTAGAATTAGACACTCTGTTCTGTTTCTTTTTTAAATTCAAACAATAAAGATACTCACTTGCTTTTTAAGGAAGCGGTAGTTGTCTGACAGGATCTATTTTATGAGTTTGTTGGCTGCATTTTGCTGTGTCCTGAATCTTCTAGAACAAACAGAATCTGCTCAGAATGAAAACAAAATCCTGCCACTGGGAATGATGTGACTTAAAGCATTCAGATGCTCAGCTTTTACTGCTGCACTTACTTCTACTAGGGCTCCCCAAAATCAAGGAAGACAGAGTTATGCTCTGAAAATAGCACAAATCAATTCATTTATGCATATATCTATGCCAGCATATGAAAAAACCCCACCCCAACATTGCTTTTATGTATCTCAAAAAGGATAAACTACCACCCTAGGAAGAAATGTGGTCTTTTTATTTGGTATCTTGTTTTCTTTATCTACTCTATCTAGTGAGGGGGAAGAAAAACACATAATTATTCTCTTAATTGGTTAATTATTCCCTCTGAAGTTGGTTCATTTGTCATGTTTTAGTAATGGTGTAGTGTTGATTTTAATTAGGTATGGCTGGGGATTTTTGGTAAATAAGAAATGAGAATTTTTTCCCTAGAAATTTTCCAATGCCCTGATAGGATCAGGATAAACACTGCATTGCTCACGCTAGAAGTGTTACGTGTGAACAATAACATAACACTTGTTATGTTCTACACAACTGGAACAGACTGGAGCTGTCTTCATTGACTGGAACAGGAGACAGATGTTTCACAAGTTAAAAATGTGTGTACTACACATCCTTCCAGGAAAGACCTGTAGCCTGGCAAATGATTTCAGGGTGAATTGTTTAAAGGCAAAATTCTCTTGGTGAGTGCAGTTACAAGAGTTGATTAGCTTCTTACATTAATGAGGTTTCAGTAAAAGCTTTTCCCAAATTGAAAGGCATATCTAATTAAAGGCTGTGCACTGCCTGAACACGGACTGCACTACATGGCAGTTCATCTGGCCAGTTTCATTCATGATTTCTGTGATTAGACTGACTTCTTCCAGATGTACTTCCCTCTTAGTTAATGCAGGGTGTTTCCAACAGCAGCTGTTGACCACAGTAGAGTTCAAAATCATCTTACCCAGCTCCTCTGTCTGCTATCTGTGAAAGAGACTTTTAAAATATATCCTTGGCACTTCTAGTTGTTGTTCTCATTGTGATTTTTTCCTATTCATACTCTTTTGAGATGCTTTTCTAAAGAAAAGGCAAATGAAAATCACCCTGAAGGGAGAATGAAAGTGAATTTTCAGCTATGCTATCTTCAGCTAAGGATGAATTCTACAGTTTACAGCTAAAATCAAATGAATAGTTCTTCACTTCTCCTTTTTGTGTAGTACACATTGCATTAGATCTGTGCTCCAGCAGTGACAAACACTTTGTGGGGGGGTCAGGCATTTTCTCTGAGGAACTGCTTTTTGTTAGACATGTGTCCCTTTGTTGAAGCTATGAAAAGGATATTTCAGCATAATGTTTTCATTTGTCTGAAAAATTTCCCAAATAATTTCTGTTGACTTCCAGCCACCCCTGTCTGATTTCTCCAAAACATCTTTTTTATTATTATTATTGAAATGCCTCGATACCTGGAAATCAAATGTTAATCAGTCTAAAAATGTCTGAAAATTTTGACATGAAAATGGAAATTATAGAAATTATTCAATTGACATTATTTATAGCCCCCAAATTTGTGGTTTGTGACTTGTTTTACATTTTCATTTTTTGTTCAAATTTAGAAGACATTTCTGAAATGTCAAAAATCTTGAGGGAAGGAAAAAATTACATCCTACTCAGATCTAACATTTATTGAGATACTGGTAGGTACTTTTCAAGCATGAATGTTCAAAGAAAAATTTCCCTAATTAAAACCTTACTACACAAGATCAAGCTCAAGCACACAAACACTGAGAAGAAGAGAATAAAATAAGCTGCCTCACATTGAGCTCCAGCCGTGCTCATTGTAGCCAGCATATGAAGCTTCAAGTCACTGGGGCATAGTTTGGCCTCTTTGAATTCTGATGTAGCTTAGTGTCTTGTAGAAATAGTTTTCCAGCTCCAGAAGGGACAATGTGACTTTCCAGAATAGCACCATGGTTTTTCATCCAATTCCTGCTACAGTTGTGTTCTATAGATACTCTGTATTTGCCTTAAGCTTGTCTTGAAAATGTGCAGTCTTCTTCTGAAAATGGAGTTTAGAATTTTATTTCAGTAACTACCCAGGCACACTCTTAAAGGGAAGTGTTTTTTAAGGCAGAATTCTCTGTCTTTACGTTCCAGCCAGAGTTCCTTGCCATGCAATTCTTGTTTGGTCTACAAATGCTGTCCAGACCCAGAGTATTTTCATTCAAGAAATCCTATGATGAATCCAAGTGACCTTTTGAACTTTTTTTTGTTGTTTGTAAACTAAAAATTGAGCTTCTTTTGTCTCTCACTCATTCAACGTCTTTGTCACCCTTCAATATTGTATCTTTCTCACTGTGCCAATATAATCTTTTAAAATATAGCAACCACAACTATGCTACCGTGGAAACTCTTGATATAGCTTTCTTCTTCCTTCTCCTCCTCCTCTGTTCTGTTTATAGTCTCAATAGTCGTATTCATCTTTTCCCCACAGCTTTCTGGAGCTGATGCTCCATTGCCAGTCCCTTTCTGTACCTCTTTAAATAAAAATGGAAAAGTTTGATTAAAATGAGTGGTAACTTAGAAGGAGTATCAGATAGGGCTGTAAAAAATGGTAGTTTATATTCATTTTAGCCACTTAAATAGCAGTAGAGTCTAGGGCAGCTGGGAAAAGTGTGATTGCCTGAGAGCCTCCCAGGTCCCAGCCAGACAAACAAGTGATGGTTTGGGTGTATGGGGGAGGTGAAGTCAGAATTTTTAAGAAGTCTTTGTATCATCAAATGGGAACAATGTGGATTTGTATGGAACATATAAATGCATGGGTTTCTTTAATTATAAGACAGAAGAGTTCCAGTGACAGAATTAATCTGAGAGAGAAAAAGCTCTTCATGAGCAAAGTGGATAGGCAATAATTTCTAATACCAATTAAAGTGAATAAGACAATGTTAAAAATAGTAAAAAATTCAAAATGTAGAACTCCTTTTGGATTAGAGGAGCTGTACCAATGTAACAAGTCACTTGCTCATCCATGCAAGATAAAAAGGAAAGAGAAAAACCTGTTTAACAGATGGGGCAGGGTGAAGAGAGAAAGCAATATATAACAAGACCTTTAATAGCTTAAAATCAGCTAGAGATGTACATCACTAGTGATGTTGAGGCCACACATCAAATCTTGTGTTCAATATTGGGCCCTTTGCTGCAAGAAGCACATTGAGGTGCTGCAGCATGTCTAGAGAAAGAGCTGAGGAAGGGTCTGGAGCACAAGTCTGATGTGGAGCAGCTGAGGGAGCTGGGAGTGTTTAGTCTGGAGAAAAGGAGGCTGAGGTGTGTCCCCATTGCTCTGTACAGCTGCCTGAAAGGAGGCTGCAGCCAGGTGGGCCAGCCTCTTTTCCCGGGTGACAAGCAATGGGACAAGAGGAAATGGCCACAAGGTGCACCAAGGGAGGTTTAGATTAGATATTAGGAAAAATTCTTTCCCCAGAAAGTGTTGAAAAGCTTTGGAACAGACTGTCCAGGAAGTGGTCGAGCCACCAACCCTGAAAATGTTCAAAAAACCTGTGGATGTGGCACTTGAGAACATGTTTTAATAGTGGATTTGGTGGTGGTGCTGCACTAAAAGTTGGACTTGATGATCTTAAAAGTCTTTTCCAGCCTTAACATTTCTATGATTTGACGATTCTAAACACGCACTGAAAATATTCATGTGTAGCTCTATGTAATTATGAATAGAGGGCGATTTTTCAGCTATGGTTTGTAATAACAGATTGAAGAAAGAGTAAAATAGCCCATAATGGAAAGAAATCGTGTTGCATTTGCATTTCTGAAGTTGTCCAGAGAAAGCCAGAGAAAGTTTTTCTACTTTTACTAGTGATGACTATTTTATTATATGCATCTGGTTTTTAGCACTAATTTTAAATCAGAAACTAAACAACTGACTTGTAAGCCTGAAGTGAGATTCAGCTGTCGAAACTGAGGTGACTGACAGTTGTTTTGGACTGTCTTTCTAGCCACCTGAGAGAAAGAGACACCTCCACTGCCAAATTCTTCTGACACTTACATAGGTGTGTGAGGCAGGTTAGGTGACCTCTTGTTCCAAGTGTCAACCAGCGATGCTAGGCTGACCAGTGTGAAAGTCAGATGTCTGAAACAGTGTGAGGTAAATCCCATCCCAAACATGCAGTATGAAAAGTACTGAAAAGCACATCATAATACAGAAATATTCAAAACTTCATTTTTTTTTTTTTCAGACAAGTAGCTATACAAGAATCTTCTTACCTACATCTACTATTTGTGTATGATTAAACTCAAACCTGTTGTATCTAGGAAAATAAATTAATTTTTTCATTCTCACTCATATTCACATGCCATGCCAACAGGAATTAGAAGAAATTAATTGTAGATGAGGTGGTATCCAAACTCTTGTTTCATTTCAGTCTGTTACATGTTTGTTAATCTTAAAGACAAATAGGTTACAGGAGGTGACTGTAAGACCCTGCACAGAGACAGTGAGGCTGCCCACAGGGCATAATTCAGTCTCCAGTTGCAGTTTTCTAGGCAAAGAGCTATAACTGTGCTATCACAAAGACTCAGTTTGACTCCTGGAGCTGTAAATTAGAAAAGAAAATTGAATACATACAAAGTAAAAATAATTCAAACATGTGACTTCACAGTGGATTAAAAAATCAATTCTCAACATAAACTGGCCTTCTAGGAGGAAATCAGAGGCTGATATTAGTGGTTTCTTCAATGCATGCATTTCTGGACAAAAACGATTTAAACATTTCAAGAAGGGATTGTCAGCAACTAAACTTATCAAATCCTCCTGCTTATAAAATGGTCACATTTCATACTGACTGGAGCCAATATTGGTTTTCTTACATCATTTAGAGTTATGTACCAGTGTCATTTTTACATTTATGCACAGATCTGTCATGCATTGAGCATTTATATGATGCTCTATGAGAGCTCTGGGTTGCA
Organism: Rhabdornis inornatus; assembly: GCA_013397075.1. Lineage (NCBI taxonomy): Eukaryota > Metazoa > Chordata > Aves > Passeriformes > Rhabdornithidae > Rhabdornis > Rhabdornis inornatus. The sequence continues at coordinate 246,649 of VWZS01001116.1, forward strand.
CTTATTCACTTGGTGGATTTTCAGGCCTTTGTGGATGTCACTGTGATTATGCACATTTGAGGGAGGGAGAGGCAAGTCTCTGACTCAGGAGGTCTCTTTTCCTCTGTGATCAATGCTTGTGTCCAATATATAATGTTAGAACTTCTTGCTCATTGGGGTCATGTTTTATTTGCTATTTTTTGTGTAAATGCATGTACAGGTCAGTATGTGAGCAAGGTTACAAGTGTGTCTTAGAATCTAATATAAAGTATTTAATTGAGTCCCTTGCTCTAGTGTGCCAACAGGCTGCATGGGGAGATTCTACAGCCTGACAGAAAATGAAAAGCTGAGCTTTGCTGGTTAAATTCTGCAGTATTTTGTGTGGATCCATGGATTTTTCATATGCATGGAGCAAACACACACCATAAAACCAAGATCTGCTTTTCAGAGTGGAGGCTAAATCCCCAGTTCCTTTAAAACAACACAAAACCTCTGACTAATTTACCAACTGGAGAACTTATCGGAGTATATTTATTTTTTAATGGAAGATTTTTTTTTTCTTTAATTAAAGCAACTTTCTGCAGATAAGTATCTTCTTTAAGTGCAAAATTTAGGGATTCACAAGTAACCCAGAAGAACAAAGAGCTAAACCATACCCCAGAAAATGTGGTAGTCCTTCTTTATTGAATGATTTTTGATTTGTTCCAAATCTGAAAGCTGGCATGTGTATGTTGTTGTGTGTGCTCTTGCTAGTTCCAGTGTTCCCTTAGACAGAATCTGCTGTTAATATTTCAACACTGTTGACATAACCATTTTTGTGATTTGCCATCTCCCTGTGTTGTCTCTTGGTCATTCCTAAATCTAAGATCCCAAAACTGCAGGAAGTTTTGCTGATTAAGGAAAAGAGATCTGTGAAACCACTGCTAGTTCTCAATATACTGTTCTTGTGAAAATGTTTGTTTTTATTTTATTCTACTAGATAATCTCCAGTGCCAGAGTCTACCTCTAAAACCAGCAGTGGTCACATTCCACCTTACTTTTCATGTGCAAATATTTAAATTTTCAGGTGTCATTGTTTATACATTAATTTAGTGATGAAAGCAGAATATTGTGTAATTCAGACTCTCAAAAATGGATTGAGATTCAAGAATTCTGTGAAGAGATTAAACCAGAAGTGAAATTACATTTTATCTAACAAACAAGCATATACTTTGCCAACTGCAGAAAGCATTCCTCTCCTCTGAGAATTTTCTAAAGTCTATTGTGCATGTTCAACAATTCTGCTTACTGCTACATCACAAAAAGCCTTTAACTATTTCACTATTGCTACCAATGCCCAGCAATAACAGCTGATCAGAGCACTGCAACTGGGACTTCAGTGTTAGAATAGAACTGAAGGAAAATAATTATCCTGCATCCTTTTGGCTTTTAACAGCCATTTCTCGTTCGAGGAGCTTGGGTGAAAATCTGCAGGTTGGTGGTTTCATAGAAAACTAAAGCTGTAATGGAAAAAAAAAGCATAAAGCAGTATGTTGTTGTACTGTACATGTCACTTGTAAAAATGAACCTGAAGTGAACGTATTTATACCAGTGTTTTCAAACAGTCCCACATCGTTCCCCCTCCTATCTCTCCCCCCTTCCACATAAGCACACTCCATCCATAGTTGCCAGGCTACTGTGAGAAAGGCTGGTTTTGCAGGGCTCCAGCTGTTACCACCTACAAAACTGTGACTGCTTTGGAGAGGGCTTCTCTTCATGGTGTTTCCAGGTTGTTGGCAGGCTCAGGAGATGTGTGTAAGAATCACCTCCACAAGCACTCTCAGGGTGAGGTACACCAATACAGGAGAATATGGAGCACGTGCATCTCGAGATTGGCTCTTTCCACGTCTTTCATGGAATGTGAAATATGTCTTTCACATTTGTCTCAGTTAAGCTTCACTGACCTGGACGCTATGTAGCATTAATGGCTCTTGGAGGAGCAAAAAGAAGGTGATGATATCAACTACTCTTTACCCCAGCAGTGCACAGAGGTCCAAGTGATGCTGTGGACTCAGTCATGGAGCTGAGCACCAGACCTGTCTGGTGGTAATTATGGATTTTGATCTCACTGGGTTGTTTTTTTTTCAGCACCATCTTATTTTTTTATTTGAAAAACCTGATTTGTCCAATTTAGAAAACTTTCCTAGGGACAGGATGCTGTTCTATGTTCCAAGAGCAGCTAGCAGACCGAAGCGCAAAACCAGGAAATGGAGATCTCTGAATCTGGTTTTACTCCAAGTATTTCCAACACAACATTTTTATATTCACAGTATTACACATGCATGCTCAACTTCAGGAAACATGTTCTATAAATCAGTAAATCCCAGTTTTAGAAACTATAGGGGACAAGCAATTACACAAGGACTACAGATAGATACCATTTAAAAGGGACTAAATTGGTCTATGGGGAGTCAGCTGTGAATGGGAATGGAAAGATAACTTTATGTCTTTATACGGCATTTTTATGACTAACACTTGTATAATCCCTTTTTTATGTGACCAGTGAAAATAGAACTACCTACTTCATAAAACTAAAATTTGTACTTTTTGTGAAAGGGTTCTGGATACTGTTTTACTCTCATCTGGTTTTTGCTGAGATTACAGGCCTCTTTTTTTCACATTCTGTGTTGAAACCCTTTGACATTGTCCAGCCATTTTATACAGCAAAGCTCTGTGTGGCCTGATAGATTCATTCAGGTAGCTGCAACCAGTAAACACACACATCACTTATACAGACAGCAACAGCGCAGGCACTGACAAAGGGGATAAGAACATTTTTCAGTTTCCTCCCCTTTTAATTTGTCCTCAGATGTGATCCAGAGCTGAAATTCAGATGGCTAAATTGTTTTATAAGAATTTCACTTCTCTTTTCTGTACTTTGTCTTTTGATAAGTGGAGGTAAATTCACAACCAGTTTGAACACCTGTTTGCTCAGCTGTCTCCAGTGTGCTAGCATTGCCCAGCTCAGTGTCCAGTTTAGCTGCACTACTCTAACTTTGGACATGGTCAAGGGCAGCACAGTAAGAGCCAGTAGGAAAACACATTAAACTCCCAAGTCCTGTGCTGAAACCTGACTTGCTTTGTGGCCCTCTAAGGTGGATATGGACTGGGGGGGACTATGACAGAACAAGTTATGTGAGTGAATCATGTAGATTATGCCTTGCCAGTGTCCACCTCAGCCTGCCCCTCTGGTCTTGTAGTGATATCATGTGGTCAGCATCAACAAATAGTTTGCTTATAAGTCTCTAAGAAAGTGTGGGATGAGACGAGGACTGCTAGCATAACGTTTTTAGGGGCCCCCACACATCATTACTGACAGCTTATTCCTTAAAAATCCTTCTAAGCTCTCTATGCTGTTTCAGCACCAGTGTCACCTCTGACCCCATAGTGACAGAGAGCTCATGCCAAAGCCCTGAAGCAGGTCTCAGAGTCAGAATGTCTCCCCAGCCCAGTCTGTGCTGGGAGCACTGTCAGAGAGGGGTGAGACACAGTCATGTCCCAGTGCCAGCACAGCGATGCTTTGGGTACATGAAAGATTTGGAATGAGCTTCTTGCACTGCCTAGAGCTAAAGACAGGAAGGTGCTTCTTGAAATGTGTTTTAATAAGGGCTGTTGTCACTTGTGTAGTAGAGAAAAACTTTGCCCTTTCCTTCTTCCTTTCTCCTTCCCCTGGTCCTTTGGCACTGTTCCTGTCTCCTTGGGTAGGCAGTAACTGGGAGGTAAGATGTTCAGCTGGTGCCTGTTTTTCTGTGAGGACCTGATGACCTGGGCTTGCCCTGGTGGGAGGAGCCCTGAACTTCACTTCGAAAATGGGTGACCAGCTCTGTATGTATCTTTTGTTCTGTCCTGGTTTCAGCTGGGATAGAGTTACTTTTCTTCCTAGTAGCTGTCACAGTGCTGTGGTTTGGACTTAGTATGAGAATAATATTGATCGCATACTGATGGTTTAGCTGTTGCTAAGTAGTACTTACTTTAAGTCCAGGACTTTTTCAGTTTCACATACTCTGACAGAGACCAGGTGCAAAAGAAACTGGGAGGGAGCATGGCCAGGACAGTTGTCCTGAACTAGATAAAGGGATATTCAATACCATTCAATGCCATGCCTAGAATATAAAGTGGAGGGAGTGGGCTGGGAGGTGCCAATCACTGTTTGGAGCCTGGTTAGATGTCAGTCAGTGGGGGGTAAGCAACTGTACTGTGCATCCCTTTTCTTTCCTGGGTTTTATTCCTCTCTCTCTTCCCCCGTCCTCCTCTTCCTTCATTACTGCTACTATTATTATTATTATTAATTATAGCAGTAGTAGTGTTATTTTACTTTATTTCCATTATTAAACTGTTCTTATCTCAATTCATGGGTTTTACCTCCTTCTGATTCTCCTCCACACCACAGCAGGGAGTGGGGAGTGAGTGAGCAGCTGCATGGGGCTTAATTACTGCTGGGTTAACACATCTGTATTAGGCTCTGCAGCATGGAATGTCACTTGTGAACTCCAAACCCATTCAAGTGAATAACACAATCACAAGCTGACATACAGCAGGGGAGCTGCCCTCTGTTCTGCTCTGACCAACCTGCTACTGCATGTCCACTGAAAAAAACGAGATATTTTTGCTACTAAGACTTTACGACACCCTAAGGTTACCAAGACACCTGTCCTGCAGAGAGCACCAGGTGGCATCCTCGGTTTTGAAGCAATTGGTTTGTAAACTCATCTGCCATACTCTTTCCTTGGTGAAGTGTGGGTTAATCCTGCCAGTGAGATGCAGTCTCCTGAGAGCTGTTTGGGGACTCCCTGGCAGACATCTCTTGGCATGGTCTGGTCTGTGTGGAGGCAGAAGAGGTTTGGAACACTCCCTGCTGTCTCCTGTGTGCTAGGACTCAGTCCTGCTTGAAAGAACCCAAAACCAGGCTGAGGTCCCTTGCTCCCACTTCAGAGGCAGCCAAGCAAGGCCTGTATGGAGAATTTTGCTGGTAGATAAAGTGACACAGTTCTCTGGAGACATTAATTCATTTCACTGTGGGTGTGTGCAAAAGTGCTCTGCAGTTGGTGACCATATCTGTATATTCACAGACATGGTTTAATTAATCCTCTTACGGACAGAACCTACCATGGCATTAAGAGAGCAAATATTTTTAGCTTGTATAAGGAGTCAGTCCTGCCCACTCACATTAAATCCTTTAGAAGGCAACTTATCTACTGCAGGTTAGCTGGCATGACACAGGAAAATTAGGTTTAGATTATGGCAATTAAAACTTCTTGGGTAAAGGAAGTCTTGTGGGTTAAGAGCTGGCTGGATGATCGGGCCCAGAGAGTGCTGGTGAACAGTGCTGCATCCAGCTGGTGACCAGTCACCAATGTGTTCTTCAGGGGTCTGTGCTGGAGCCAGTCCTGTTCAATATTTTTAGTGATGACATGGATGAGGGTGTTAAGTCTTTCATTGGTAAATTTGCGGATGAAGCTCATCTGGGAGTGTGTGTCGATCTGTTGGAAGGTAGGAGGGCTCTGCAGAGAGACCTGGAATGGTTGGATGGATGGGCAGAGTCCAGTGGGATGAGGTTTAATAAGTCCAAGTGCCGAGTCCTGCATTTTGGCCACAATAATCCCCTGCAGTGTTATAGGCTGGGGACAGTGTGGCTGGACAGTGCCCAGGCAGGAAGGGACCTGGGGGGACTGATGGACAGCAGCTGGACATGAGCCAGCAGTGTGTCCTGGTGGCCAAGAAGGCCAATGGTATCCTGGCCTGGATCAGGAATAGTGTGGCCAGCAGGAGCAGGGAGGTCATTCTTCCCCTGCATTCAGCACTGGTGAGGTCACACCTTGAGTGCTGTGTCCAGTTCTGTCCCCTCAGTTTAGGAAGGACATTGAGACACTTGAGCACATCCAGAGGAGGCAACGAGGCTGGTGAGGGGCTTGGAACAGAAACCCTGTGAGGAACAGCTGAGGGAGCTGGGGTTGTTTAGAACAAAAAAAAAGAGACTCAGAGGTGACCTTATCACTCTCTACAGCTACCTGGAAGGTGGTTGTAGTCAGGTGGGGTTGGTCTCTTTCTCCAGGTAGCAACTGACAGAACCAGAGGACACAGTCTTAAGCTGTGCCAAGGGAAATAGGTTGGATAATAGGAAGAAGTTTTTCACAGAAAGAATAATAAAGTATTGGAATGCTTTGCCCAGGGAGGTGGTGGAGTCACCATCCCTGGATGTATTTAAAAAAGACTGGATGTGGCACTTGGTGCCATGGTCTAGCTGAGGTGTTAGGGCATGGGTTGGACTCGATGATCTTGGAGGTCTCTTCCAACCTAGTTATTCTGTGATTCTGTGATTGTGCAAAGGGACAAGAATAATTGATGACTTCACCTTTTAGAGAAAAAGAACAACTGTTTTGCAATGTGCCAGTCCCCCTCCTTGCCCTCAGGGCAGAGGTCCTACTGGTTTTGATTGTGACTTTTATAAAGGTGTGAAAATAAGCCACCTTAACTGCTGAGTTCCTATGGCTGACACTAATAGAAGCAAATTCAAAGGACTAAGGCAGAAAACACCTTGAGATAGGCAGGATTTTATATAAGAATTATGAACAGCATCTCTCTCCTCTTTTTGTTTGTCAGACAGATTTGTGCCTCTCCAAAATCATTAAGACAACTGCACACATGAATTTTTAGTAACTGTGCAAGTCTTAGAAAAAAAAATGAAAAGGAAAAGTGAGTTGCTCTTTGCCCCCTCTCAAAGAAATTGCAAAATCCAACAGAATGTCTGTTGCTGATTTGCCTCTATATTCATGATTTAGGTTTAGAAAAGCCCTGTAAGAGCACCTGAGTATTCTTTCCTGACCACAAATAATACTTTTAATGATGCTTCATGACTTTTAGAACCAAAATTAATTCTTACCTGAAGTTCATATTTTTCTTCTCCAAGTCAGCCAAGCCAAGTTCTACTTTCTGGAAGAAGGAGCTCTAATATTGTATGTGAGTGTAGGGAAAGCGTTTAGAAGGGTGGGAAAGAGGAGGGTCAGTCTTGCAAATATCTGGAGGAACATTGAACCATGGCAGATACTGTGCTGAAAGTCTGTTGGAGGAACAGTATTCAGAAACTCATATAATTGAGATGGTTTTTTACTCTTTCAATTGCAAGAAACTCTCTTTAAAACCTTTTATGACTGTTTCCTTATAGAGGGCATGTACACAGTTCTTGGTGAGAAAATTGTTTTCTGAACATATGATATTTCTTTGGGATAGAAATTCAAGCAAATATTGGGATAATGGACAAATTGAACTGGTGCTTTTATCAAAAAACAATATCACTAATGAGATTTAACCCACTTACTGTATCAAAGAAATAGCTGTTAATGTTTTGGCATATTTACTTTTTTGCTGTTATTATTAAGTGGAGGAAAACTAATGTTATGCATGCATGATCAGGATAAAGTCAATTTTTGACTTCAACCAATGTGCTGTGCAACTTAAACACTTTGAAGGAGGACAAAACAAAATTTCCAAAATGAGGGCAGACAAGAGGCAGAGAGAACCATTTTCCTTTCCATTTTCCTTGCCTTTGGAACAGATCATATATTTCCATTTTCCTTGCCTTTGGAACAGATCATGTATTTCCAGCTGGAAGTAGAAGGCAGCTTATCCTAGCTCATGTGTGTAAGCATTCATATCAATCTGCCACGTAGAGAGCAGCCGAGCCTTTTGAAGCCCTCTTTGTTTTGTCTTTGCTGCCATCCACTCTGCAGCCACAGAACATTTTCCCCTCTCCTCATCCTTGCTCCAGCTGAGATGGGAATCAGAGGAAGAGTCAGAGAAAAGGTGCAACTGTGTCTAAAGTTCTCTTTTGCCTCACTGAAGTTGCCTTCCAATTCCCTTCCTGACAAGCTACAGTTTCACCTCAGAAGCTTCTCTGGACCACTCCTGTCCCTTCCAGTGTTCACTCTTGGCCACCCCTTTCCGGCAGCCTCTCAACTAGGCTAGAGTAGAGCTGTGGGATGTGGGAATATTGGCTGGTTGCCATCAAAGGGTTCAAGAAAATAAGACTGGGGAAATACACAGGCACCTGTACCTCAGTGCTCCTTTCCATTTGGTTCTTGCGTGGCCTGGGGACACCCTCCCTGCTTCCCCAATGAGCACAGATCAGCTGAGTGCTGAGGTGGTGAGGCAGCCTATGAGGCAGGGACCAGAGCCTTTCTAGGTCAGACTTACAGCATGACAGAGGTGAGAGCAGAGAATCTCCTCAGGGAAAGGGAGAAGGGATCAACAGGCACCTTTATTGTACATGTGCTGCTTTGTTAGATGGTGGAGCTTCCTGTTAGCATTATGCTTATAAAGGGTCTCTCATTCCCAAACCTATCTCCTCTTTTTAGAAACATTGTCTGTGCTAATAAGAGAAAATTCGTCTCCTCAAACCCATTCCTTTTAAATCTGTAGCCCATCATGGCTGCAGCAACTCCTCTGCTGTTATTTGTTTGCATTCTGCTGAATTGCAGTAGATTTAAAGTCTCAGCCGCTAAGAATTAAGTCCTTCCTCAATATTGATGGGATTACTTCTGGATGGTCCTGGAAAAATATCCTGGAGTGACTCTGGCTAAAGATCTGCCATCATTATCTTCTGCAGATTTAGTATTAAGAAACTGTGCAGTCAAGGCAACCCTTGTGTAGGCTGCATGGTCAGTTTAATTCTCTTTATTCAGAAAGAGAAAATCCACATTTCAGTGCCCATTTTGCACATCCACTGTGAGATGGATCATTTAATTTGTTCAATGTCAGCTGAGTTATAAAATACATGAGAAAAAGATTTTGAAAGTGTCAGGGATTCACTAATGGAAATGAAAACAATATGCATTTCTAGTTAGTGCTAAGTGAAATATCAAACATCTGCTGCAGGCTATTATAGAGGGGAAGCCAAATGAGAAAGGCAAATGTGTCATCCCAGCTGCAGAGGCTGGAAGGAGACAGCAGGTAAATGCCATTTGGAGGCATCCCTTATCACTCCACATTGCTCCTTGGAAAGCCAAGAGCTTTTCTGATTGACTCTTCATCTCCTGAGCAGAGGGTATGCAGAGCAGGGAATTGGCAAATGGGTTGGAGATGCTAAGGAAGGGACCTGGCTGTGGGGAACGGAGAAAAAGAGGCAGCAGAGAGTGTTAGTAATATGTGCAGTGATCAGATGAGGAGACAGGAGGGATCCCAGGTTGATCCAATTTGCTTTCCATTGTGGGAATTAATTAGCTGATTGGGAGAGAAGAAAGGCTCAGTAGAGGTGCTTGAAGACAAGGCAGTCAGTGAGAAACAGATGCTTCCTAAGGAATGGCTCTGAGCCTAGCGTCTCTAATCTGGGCACTGAGGAGTACTTACAGTATATCCCCATCAAAATTAATTTCTTTTCCTGGTGATTATTATTCAGGGCTCAGGGGTTTAGATCCTGTTGTTTAGCTCCTGCCACTAATTAAGGGCATCTCTTCAGAGTGAGGTACTCTGGAAAAGAAGTAGATACAGGTACAGATACGGACGAGGAATTCCAGCATGACTTTGGCCAAGTGTTTTCAGATTTAGGGTACCAACTCCCAACTTCACTGAGATTTTAGGGCATGGCTCAGGTCCAGAAGCAGATAGATTATGAGGATGTCCATACCCAACAGAGCCAGCACACACTGCAAACATAGGGGTTCCACATTCACTATCATTTTTTTATACTGCAGGCTCCAATACATGCAGTACTGTAGAGGGATAGTAACTATGGAAATAGAAGCAATGGGATATACCTTAAACCCCTGGAGGTGCAGCAGACCCAGGAAGTGTGTTAAACTGCTTGGAAAATCCTCTTCTAGCCCAGGTCTACTTGGCATGGTGAGCACATGTGACAAAATGTCACAGTTTCACACCAGCCACTTCCAAGAACCTGCATTCTCCCCGGGGCCCTGCAATTTTAAAACACTTGAAACATATTTGTATTTTATTTTCACATCAAGGGAGCCTGTCAGCAATTTGCTGTGGGGATGGGTCCTGTACAGAAACACCAGAAAATCACCTGTCATTTGTCAGCTCGATGCATAACAGCCCCTCAGGCCAAGCACAGCTTGGTGGGTCTTGCTGTCAGGACAAGACAGAGCTGTAGCCTGGGCAGCTAAAGGAGTGTGTCTGTAGGGTGTCTATAGGGTGTCTGTAGGTGCTGCCTGCATCACCTCAGCATTCAGCCCTTTCAGGCAATGTCAAACTAGACAACCTATACAGTAATTTTGTCTCCTGGGAATGTGCAAACTGGCTTCTGTAAACCACAGGTCTGACCCAGAATTTTTCTAAGTGCTCGTTCATTGTCGCTGGCAGTGTTTCAGAAATAAAGCCAGGTTTTTTAGTGAGATAGTGATGGAAGACTAGAAAATTCCTGCCCTTTTGTTCCTTTGTGGAGGAGGACAAACTTGAACCTTAGTGATGCCATCTATTTTGTTGTCTTGTGGAAAAGTACAACAGACAGCTCCTGGTTTAAACTTGCTCTATTCCCATCTTTAAATCACTCAGATTTTGAAAGGTTTCTTTCCAAGAAACAAGCTTCATGTTACTATGGGGAAAATGTTAAGAAAGTGCCCATGAAGTAGTGTTCAAAAGGACTTTAATGTATCTATAACAGTCATGTTAAAGTACCTTTGAAATACCAAGGTTTGTGGGCAAAATAAAAACATTTTTTAGTTTCTTTAACAGAAGGGTAATCATATTAAGATTGACAGCAGGCCTTCTATTCCTTTAGGTTTTTTACATGAATGCATGCTGAATTAAAAGATCAATGATGGTGTCATTGGCACATAATTTGCAGACGCTTTGTAAGATGTTTCTTGTATTTTTGCATGACCCATGCATTCAATGTGGGCGAGTTGTGGGAAGAGAAAGAGTATGACAACTCTATAATCTCATACAAAAATAAGAGTAATAGGCCAAAACTAGTTATTCATACGTTGAGAAGGGCAAGAAGAACTTGTTTACTCTTTACAAGACTGATTCATTGTTTTCTATTTTCTGAAAAATGTCTCACTGAAATTCTTGCTTCAATCATGACATTTTTACTGTGTTTTGATCCTGAATTTAAAAAAAAAAAAAAAAAAAGAAAGAAAAAGAAAAAAAAAAAGAAGTGAAAACCTGCACATTCTAACATGATGTAATTTTGCTGGGTATCATGTTTACTCAGTTTCTTTCTCTGCCATGACTTTTATGTGCCTTACAGATAGCCAGACCCTGGAAGGGTGTTTATTCAAGTGTCCCAAAATGTTAGTCAAATTTCGGAAGACCACAACTGGTCACAGTTATGTTTTATCAACTTCAGATAAATATTAAAATAACAAGCAAGTTTCCAGTTCTCTCTCATTAACTCTGCCTTTACAGAAGACAGATTGCCAGCTCCATAATTTCGGGCACATCCATGTGTGCTGTGCATACTTCCCAAAAATGGAACCTGGTTTATCACAATTTAATGGTGTGATTAACCTGACTCAACAGAGTAGCCAGTGATTTTCAACATTGACAAGAACTCTCTGTCACCTATTTAGCCATAATTACCTGACGTGATACTGGATAGTTTAGTTCCTCAGAAGAGTCAGTCAAGAAAAGCATTGCATTAGCTAGTTTGATTTTTGGCTCCACATTCAAAGGACAACTGATGGCTAATCAAGGAAACACATACACAGTGTTTCTCTTCTTTCTCTTGTGCGTATTATAAAGTTCCAAACTGACCCATTCATTTGAGACCACACTAATCAGCACACTATTGACTGTGTGAAAATGTGCAACATGTTAGAAAGCCAGTGAAGGCAAAGAAATTTCTTGTATACACTACAACTTTGAGAGTACCAGTTTCTGGAGTAAAGACACTTGTAACAAGGTGCCTTTATTTCTAAAGCATTGCCAACAACAACAACGAACAGTGCCCTTGAAAAATTTCTGGGTCAGACCTGTGGTTTACAGAAGCCAGTTTGCACATTCCCAGGAGACAAGATTGCCTAGTTTAACACTGCCTAAAAGCTGAATGCTGTGGTGGTGCAGGCAGCACCTACAGACACCCTATAGACACCCTACAGACATGCTCCTTTAGGTGCCCAGGCTACAGCTCTGTCTTGTCCTGACAGCAAGACCCACCGAGCTGTGCTTGGCCTGAGGGGCTGTTATGCATCGAGCTGACAAATGACAGGTGATTTTCTGGTGTTTCTGTACAGGACCCACCCCCACAGCAAATTGCTGACAGGCTCCCTTGATGTGAAAATGCAGAGGATAAAATGCAATACAAATATGTTTCAAGTGTTTTAAAATTGCAGGGCCCCGGGGAGAATGCAGGTTCTTGGAAGTGGCTGGTGTGAAACTGTGACATTTTCTAAGTGCATGTGCTCACCATGCCAAGTAGACCTGGGCTAGAAGAGGATTTTCCAAGCAGTTTAACACACTTCCTGGGCCTGCTGCACTGCCAAGGAATAAGAGTTTACAGGATCATGGCTTTTAAGCACCTGGTCATTGGCTCTGAGTGATAGAAGAAAGGGTGAATTGTGTGAGAGGTGAATCCAATGTGCTCTCCTGATTGATTTGTATGCAAATGGTGGAGACAGTGTGTGGTCCTGCTCAGACCATGCTCCCTGACTACTCTTTACACTCCAACAACACAAGACAGTACCTCAGTCTTCTAAGCATTAGACTGCATTTTGGTAGAGAGCAGAAGACCTTTGAGGATGGCTCAGGAATTTTACTGTGCTCAGGGGAGCTTGGGAGTGGCCAAACTATCCCATCACACACAGTCAGTTCCTGTGTCGTCAAGAACGGTTGCTTTCTATGTCCCCATCCCTCTGTGTCTCAGTGCAAGGAGCACAAAGTGACCCAAGGCTTTCTTGTAGCTCAGAGATCATTATCCATTAATGCAGCATTTGGAAGGGAAGAAGCCAGCTGGGGGCTGAGGAAGGTTATATAGCATTTCTTCTTCTGTGGTGCTGCTAAGACACAAGATGTGCTTAGGGGTTTTAGCATGTTCTCATGTTGGCCAAATATAGATTAAAAGGGATTCAAGCTCTTCATATCTCCCTTTGGCAGGGAATTACATGTTTTACAGGGAAAATATAAGGGTTTGAAATTGTATATTCGTATGAAACTGTGAATTAAAAATTACTTATTGAAAACATGTAAAATAATAATGTAGGGAAAACTGAAGTTACTTCTACTTGTCAGAAGTCACCTTGCTGGCTTTATTAGAGTCTGTTGTGTTGGTACTGAGCGTTCGTCCCTTGTCCAAATCCAGCCATGTTTCATTCTGGAGTGTGTGAACTGTGAAGCTCAAGTCCTGCAGTGCATCTGGGCACTGACTCGAGGATTCCATGAGTGTTTATGTGGAGACTGTGTGTTGCTGGAGACTTTAGTTGATTCCCATCTGCAGATCAGGGGCTTCCTAGGGATGCTTCATGAGGCAAGTTACCATAGCACCAGGCTCCTCAGATGTAGCATTATGTTGTTTCACTTGTCTGAGCAGGACTAAAGAAGTGATGTGTATATTATGTTGCATTTCTCAAAGTAGTCGTCTCTAGTCTTGTACAAAACAATCAGTACCCAAAAATCAAGGACATTGTGTCGTTGCTTAAGGATAGAAATTAAGAGAGGAGATTCTGCATCACTTGTAAATGAAGATGAGTTTAGAAATGACATTGGCATTGATCGATTGATTGAAAGGGAACTTCCGTGAGCCAGAAACTGTAAGATCAGGTAAAGAAGCTGCACCAGATTCTTACAAATCGCAGTTAAGACATCTTTTCACACATGTAATTTCTGTCAGGCTCACAGGAGTTAAGGGAAAATTTCTGCTGTGCTGGAGCTCAGTAAAGAAGCAAAAAAAAAAAAAAAGNTCCTGTAAAGGTTACAAGTGGTATAAATGTCCATCACTACCCCTTGTATGTTTCATATTCGGGGATCCAAATCATATCATCTGGACTCCTTTTTTTTCTTCTCTTGAATTTCATTCTGATTTTAATGCAATCCATCTTAAACCCCACCAAAACCAGATAATTATAGAATCTGATGGTTTCTGATTGTTTTGAGCACAGCAATAGATGAATCTGTACGAATGGATCAAGGACAGCTGCAGGCCAGGCTGGTGGCAGGGCCAGCTGTAACACAGGTCACTGGTCAAAGGTCCATGCAGGAGACCTGGCTGACCATGGCCTGTGTATGATACAGCCCAAACTGTGCTGGGGGCTCAGGTGAGGCTGGTCAGGGCAACCAGTCCCCACATCCCCAGAGCCTCCAGGGACCAGAAGATATCTTCGTTTTCCCCACCACATTTGCTACTGACCTTGTTTAAGAAGAGGCTTTGTTAAACAAACACTCTCAAAAGAATGGGCCAACATTTCAGCTGCAACTGAATGTTAGAAAGCAATGCTTCATTTGAACTTTTCTGCAGTAATCATTATTTCTGCAGTCATCAAAGCCAAGTAACAATGGTATATGAAAGCAGGTTAGGCCTTTGTCTCCTTAGAGAATCTAAGAAAGGCTTGTCACAGTTTGCTGTGGTCTCTCCTGCTGATTAAACAAAGCCTTCCTAGTGTGGGTTCTGAAACTTAAAAAAAAAAAATTAAAATAATTCACTGAAAGAATAATAGATACAATGTTAATTGCAGCATGACTATATTTGCTGCAATTACACCAAGAAGGATTATCATTCAAATGCAAAATATGAGGCATGTATACCTGCAGAGTCATGACATATTGTGCATATCATGGCCCAAGCAACTGAATAGGATTTGACATTTGTCTGCCCATATCTTTATCTCTTTCCCTTTGCTTGTGCTCTTGTTTTATCGTGTACCAGCTCTTTCTTTCAGTGTCTAGGATGAATCATCAGTGCAGAAAAATACTGGTGTAGTCTTGATTTCTGTAGCAAAATACTCCACATCTAGGAACAAACTGCATGACAATGAATGCAACATCTAAGGAAGTATTGTATTTCTANCAGTAAAGAAGCAAAAAAAAAAAAAAAGCTTCTATCTGGCCATAGAAATTTCTGTGACCATAGGGTCACTGGAAAACACCAATAAGTTTTGAAAATAGCCCTGTTTTTGAACTTCTTATATTCTACCCCAGATTTGTGACTGATTACTACTTTTAGAAAGATGATGCTCATATTCTTAACAAATTGCTGGCATTCCCCTTTCATGATACAGTTGAACTGTCCAGAAAAAAGCAATGATTGCCCATTNTCCAGGGACCAGAAGATATCTTCGTTTTCCCCACCACATTTGCTACTGACCTTGTTTAAGAAGAGGCTTTGTTAAACAAACACTCTCAAAAGAATGGGCCAACATTTCAGCTGCAACTGAATGTTAGAAAGCAATGCTTCATTTGAACTTTTCTGCAGTAATCATTATTTCTGCAGTCATCAAAGCCAAGTAACAATGGTATATGAAAGCAGGTTAGGCCTTTGTCTCCTTAGAGAATCTAAGAAAGGCTTGTCACAGTTTGCTGTGGTCTCTCCTGCTGATTAAACAAAGCCTTCCTAGTGTGGGTTCTGAAACTTAAAAAAAAAAAATTAAAATAATTCACTGAAAGAATAATAGATACAATGTTAATTGCAGCATGACTATATTTGCTGCAATTACACCAAGAAGGATTATCATTCAAATGCAAAATATGAGGCATGTATACCTGCAGAGTCATGACATATTGTGCATATCATGGCCCAAGCAACTGAATAGGATTTGACATTTGTCTGCCCATATCTTTATCTCTTTCCCTTTGCTTGTGCTCTTGTTTTATCGTGTACCAGCTCTTTCTTTCAGTGTCTAGGATGAATCATCAGTGCAGAAAAATACTGGTGTAGTCTTGATTTCTGTAGCAAAATACTCCACATCTAGGAACAAACTGCATGACAATGAATGCAACATCTAAGGAAGTATTGTATTTCTAAATGTTATATGTAAGTATATGTGTGGGAGGTGGCTTTGAAATTTAGACTACTCCAGCAGAACAAAAAAAGTCTGAGTAATGCTAAATACATTCATGATGTTTCTATTTTTTTTCTTTTTCTTTTTTTTTTCTTTTTCTTTTTTTGTTTTTCCTTGTTTGTTTTGTTATCACTGTTCTTATCCTGCAGGGAAATTGCTACTAAGGAACTGACTTCCATCTTGGTTGCAAAATTGATTATGTTCTACCCCTGGAACTATTTAAATTAGTTGTGCTGGGGGCCTGAAATAAAATGCTATTATAGCAGAAGACATTCTCAAGGCTTCATGTCCTAAGCTAATAACAAGTCCTGTCAAACTAAAGCCTGTCCAACACTTTTAGCCTAAACAAATACTCCAGTTTCAGTTTCAGAAAACACTTTCCATTTGAGCAAAATTGGTTAGGTTTTTAGGATATTTTAAAGCAAAATAGGGGCCAGCAAGGTTCCTTTCAAAAGGCAAAATCAATGGAATAAATGACATTAATATGTGCAACTGCAGTCTGGTGCATACAACAGTATTAAACATTTTTGCAATAAAAAACCATCAGCCTGGAACAGCTCGGCTTTCTAAGCTGATAACACTTTAGTGAGAAAATAACTTTAATAATCCCCCTGAACATCATATACATGCACAAATTATTAGATTAGACTGTCCTAGTTATTTGGTTATTACAAGGCTTCTGCAGGAATCACACCCAAGCCACAGGAAAACACCGATTAAAAAACTCCAAAGCCTAAAGATAGCATAATTACCAGAGGGAAATCGGTGATTAAACAATAATATTTAAAATAAATGGCAGTGTTGAAAAGCTTTTCCAAAATGTGTTTTAATAATGTTTGTCTCTGTTAAGCCTTGGAGATAAATAGACAAACCAGTATAAAAAATGGGAACTTCTTTTCCAATTAAAAAAATGTTCACAGTACAAAGGTGGGCAGAAGGAATCAGGGAACCCTATGGCTTTGTAGTTTCTGAATTGAACCCCAAGTTAACTTAATTGGATTCTTCTCCCTGGTATTTCTATCCTCCTCTCCCTCCCCCTTTGAATGCATGACCTAGTTTTTCAAATCGATTTGGCCAGCAGGTATCCTTTATCATAATTCCCTCTACAGTGGGCAGAAATGGATCCTTCCAGAGAGCCAATTCATCCCTATGGCCAATCAACATCTAAAGCAGATGGGTTGAAGTCTCCCCTGGAGCTCCCTGTCTGTTCAAATGGTGAGCTGAATCCTCCCCCCATCATTCACAGAGGTGGGGACCTTTCCTCGGACAGCAGCTTGAACATACAGCAAATAACTTACCAAATGAATAAAAACAGTGTTTCTTCATTCTAGCCAGTGAGTGACAATATACAAGAGCCAACTAAGGCATAGCTCCTTTTCTCCTCTTCATTGAAACAAAATTCAGGAATTTTGCTTTCTTTTCTGTGCAGCAGATCAGTTCCCATTTGAGCTTTAAAACCCCTTCTCTTCCCATCCTTGCTTGTGGCCCACTATTCCTATTGTGGGAGGTAGAAGAGATGCACTAATATCCTATCAGGCTTGAAAAGACATTTAAGGTGTATTTCCCTCTTCCTTGATGAGTGCCAGTACCACTAATCCTCCAAGAGAAAGATTGGCATGATTTTGTTTTGCTATTCCCACAGTTACTGAGACATTTCTTTAAAGGACCCAAGGTTGCCATATGTTCTTGGTAGACTCTGAATAAACTCCTGTGCACAGTCCATATATGTTCTTATTGTAGCTCCTGAATCATGTTTGACCCCGGTTGGAGCTAGATACCTCCCTGCACATAGAAGGGGGGATTCTGGGCTTGAGCAGAACTCAACTGACCAGAAAATGTTGAAGTTAAACAGTGAAGGACCTACTGAATTTAAATTATGTCCAGAGATAAGCAACAGCTGAACAAGGGCAAAGTGTTTGGACTTAAGCACTTAGATCTTTTCTATATCTGTGATCAAAGGGAGTGGATAGAAAGGAAAGATGAAATAAACACACCCCTACAGTTAATTTTTTTTCCCTTTGTACAGCTACTGGGTGAAAAAGAAAAGAATAAGTACTTACAAGAGCTGGATTGTTAAGGCCAAGAGGGGAACATGGCTTGAGTTGAGTTCAAAGAAAGAACAAACTATGATACAGCAAATTACTTTACAGGCCATTGGACCTAATGCAGTCCTGAAAACTCACCTGCCCTGTAAAAGTGGGTTATTTTCCTCAGGAAAGAGATTGTGAGGTGTTATTGTAGCAATGGAAAATCAGTGCCAATGCACCTGCTCCATGGCAACACCAGTGCCAAGAGGAATGTTGACTTTCAGCCTTTCTGAAGATATATTGAAGAGTACTCAAAAAATAACAGCCCTCAGATAAGAATGCAGAGAGCTTCCCAAGAGCTCAGCAGATTCTCTGTGGAGACCATTCTGTGCAGGAATGGCTGCTGCCAGACATGCAGGGCAGTTCTGACAGTATTCACTAAAGATAATAAGCTTTTGCTTGGGGATGCTTTGTGCACCCCTTCCTCTGGTAAAAGCATATTAATATTGACTGAATGGCACTGATGGATTTGATGGGATGTGCATGAAAAGGAATGTGGTGAGCACATTTGTTGGAGAACCAGTCCCTGCTTGTGGCTTTGTCTAAGCTCTTCTGCAGTTAGCTGGCAGCTGGGGATGTTAAACAGATGTGAGTTTGTTAGAAACAGGGAGCTTTGCTGGTTCTGTTCCTTTGCTCCCTCCCACCTTAACACCACTAAAGGTAATTTTACCTAGAACACATCCTGTGTGAGTAGGACTGAGTGGCTGTGGTGCCCTTCCTCCTTTCTCACAGCTCCGACTGGGCTGGGCTACTCTGGCACACAAAGCATGTTAAAAAAAGCAGCCCTTAAATTTTAGTTTCCGTACTTTAAAGTGTTCTTGTGTAGGAGTTTTCTGCACTTAAGCTTCCTGATATGCAATCGATCAAAGTCATGGCTGCTGAAATAACATTAGGTTCAAGGTAGCTTTAGGCAGAGTAAGTGCTGCAAAATTGACAAATATGTTTACAAAATAAGCATTGTATTGACAACTTAAGCAAAAATCTCTCTTGCAGCTGCACATGCTGGAACATCTCCCTTGCCCTCCCCTCACCTTACCCATGAGTATGGCCTACTCTGAAAAAACCTGAATCTGTTTTAATTTATCTTCTCAGCTTTTTATTATGTCCAAAACCAAGCTGACAGCAACAGGCAAGGAGTGGGCACTATTATTGTACATTTTTCCATGCCTATCTCCCTTTCTCCTTCTGATCTGTCTGACAGTGATACAGATATGCATTTTTTGCAATATGTCATTTGTGGAATGTTGGTGATGCAGAGTCTCCTCAGGAAAATTCTTGTGGGTTTAGGCAGTTCTGTGGGACAGTCGGCAATGTGGATTTGGGAAGGATGGTCTGAACTCTAAAACATGGATTAAGATTTCCTTCAGAGCTCTGCCACTGGCTCCTCCTGAAAACCTGGACAATGTAGTTACCATATACACACCTTAATTTCCCTATTTGTAACATGGAGCTAAGAATATTTCCCTACATTGCATACATTCATTGAGAGCAGGTGCATTAGCTTCTTTAAGACTCATCATTAAGATCTTTCTGAGGAAAGAGGTAGAGAAATACTCCTTTTTTGAAATACTTGTAATTTGAAATACTCCCTACTCTTTGAGTCTCATTGGATGCAATCTATTCTCTGCTAACTTGTGATGTTCCATGCAAAACAGTTCTCTAATTTTCTTTTGATTGTTTTATTTTCTATCTCCATCATAATTGCTAGTGATTAAATGTCAGTTCATGTGAGAAACATATGACAGGGTTCTCCAGCCAGACAAGTACTTCCCCACAGCTCTAAGTAATGATGGAGCAAGTGTAACTGAAATTTCTGACATCTATTAATAACTTATAAAACTTATAAAGAAAGAGAGATCTTAAATATAATATAAAATCTCTTTGTATTTCTAGCCATGTGTGACTCTCCTCAGAAACTTGATCGTGGGGTTAGAGTTATTAAGAGGTAGGATTTTTCAAAAGATTTGTTTATTTATACTGAATGTGAATACTGGGTAACATGGCAATACAATCCAGGCTTCTGTACAGGACCAGGAGACTCTTCTTTTGATCTAAAAGGAGTCAAATCTGTGTAATATGTGCTGATTCATACTGGAAATGGAGGTTGTAATGACCAGGTGGATATAACTGAAGTAGGTGTGAATTCCTACACTTAAGTTAGTAGCAGGAACAAACCAATGTTGTAAGAATATTTAGTGCTGGAAAGAAACCTGGTGGTGAGCTACTCTTACCCTAGACTTACCAATAAGGCAAATGTCCACAGAATGATTCAGGAAAGATACACGTTCATTTCCAATTATGCCGATAGAATTCCTGGCTTAGGCAGTTCATTAAAATCTCCTGAAAGTGTTGTAGTTTGACCCTGATCTTCACGACTTAAAATTCTGACCAATGTGTTTTCTGAGCTTCCTTAGAACTTTAAGAGAGAGAGAGAGAGAGAGAGAGAGAGAGAGAGAGAGACTGGGGGTGGGGGGTAACATGACTCACTTCAAAGCTTTGTTCTTCTCCATCTACTTATGGAACTGACAGAGGGAAAGCTATATAGGTTGTTATTTATATATAGGCTGTTTTCTTCTCTTGCGTAGGCTGACTTGGTTTTGCAGCTTCTTTTAAGTTACACGAGTCAGCTGAGCATGCCAGAATTGCCTTAGAGTCATAAAAGCTGCTCCATTTTCCCTTCCTCTCCCACCTCTGACATGTGCTGTGCCCACCCTGGGGAACTTGGGTTCATGCAGTGACTGTGCCAGGTGTCCCCATGATCAGAGGGACAGCACAAAACAGGCTCTGGGCCACCAGGTCTGTGACTTTGCAAGAGGAACAATCCCAAGCCATAGCTTTGAAGTGGATGTGCCTTTATCTTCTTCTCACAATGGGGTGTCACAAGGGATTAAAAGTTTTAGCTGAACTTCAAAATTATCCATGTTTCATCAGAACATGAATAAAACAAGAAAAGTTAATTTTTTATTGTTTTTTTGTGATGAACGAAAGTCAGAGCAACTAGACAACACTAAGTAGGAGTGCAAAAGTTCATGCACAGCCCTTCTCCCACCTACTGTGTCCTCAATTACAGACATCCCAATGAAAATTCAGTTTGTTTAAGTGCCAGAAAACTCAGTTTGGTCCCCTCTGGGCTTTCAGGACATTATTCTGGCCATCATCTCTGAGAGGTTCTCAGTACAGTTTCTCCAGATTCCATATCATTAAGGCTTTTGAACCTCTGTTTGAGCAGGATTAGCAGTTGCCCAAGGATGCAGAAGTCTCTCCTCCCTGTAGATGGTTCAACCTCATCTATTTACTGTTTTACAGACACAGTATATGACACAAACTGGGAACACACACACAGACACATGCACAAAGAGAAGTAAAGGGACTATACCATCAATTACAATGCCATTCTTGTAGCAAGGATGTAACCCAACGCATCATATGCAAGACCCTATAAGTTTGCAAATAAAAATAAGAAAACCAGAAGTTATCTAGTCTTACTTCCTGCACAGATGAGCAATCTTCACTGTGAATCTTCACTGAGCAGTGGTGATATCCTCAGTAGCTCCCTCCAGGATTGCTAGCCCCCTCCTGTTTGTCTCCAGCCTTTTCATAAGGTGAACTGTCAGTATCATGAAGTCATTCTTGCAGCAAGATTTTGCTTGCCACGGAGCAAGAGAGTTCAAGAAGCCTTGAGCATGTGGTATCAGACTGGCATGAAAACCATCCCCTTTACTTGTGCTGCAGGGCTCTGCACCTTGAGGGCCATCCAGCAGTCTTTCTGAGTGAGAGGTGCCATACTGTCCTTCAAAGAACTCTCCATCTGTACTCCAGACTGCTTCTGTCACTGGTACTGATGTTGTGGGGGCTGCTGGTGCTCAGTGGTGTGTGGTTCCTTGGAGAGTCTCTGGCTACTTTAACTACAGCTGCAGACTACAGAACAAATGTAGCCACTGTGGCTTTAAAAAAGGGATGAGGAAAAAAGAGCAGTTTATAAGAGTAAACATTGGCAGTCAGGCTAAGCAATCAAATAAACTTCAGAAAACAATTTTCCTGTTATGAAAGTCCAGTACTTTGGCTCAAAGTTAAGTTGAGAAGGGAATATAAATGTGCTCCATACATGAGACTGCATGGCTAAAAGGCTTCTGCACAAACATCTTTCAGTGAAAAGTGATGGTGAATTCATTGCTTTGATTATATATTTGCACTAAGTTCCTAACTATTGTGACTCAAAATGATTTTACTCAGCCTGAGTGAAATGTGTGATGACACTGTTTTGAACAAAGCTCTTGGTATAGGAGTCCTGGAGACAGTTTAACATTAAAATATGATTCAGAAAGTTCTTGGATTTATAGCTCAGGTGAAAATGAAATTGTGTGAAAAACATGACAGCTGCAAACAAAACCTTAATACAAGACTCTGCTTGGAAGCAAATGTTCAGGATTTGGGATAACTAGTTTTCACTTTAAATCAACAGAGTTTTCTTTTTGTCTTTTGAATTGCCAAGGAGACAATTGTGCAGCAGCCCATCACCAAGTTATTACAATAATCAAAGTATGCATCAGAAAATGAGCCTGAAAGGTGACTCTGTCTCTCAAGAGCCTTGTGAGTCCTTGCAGGTGTTTCTGCTGGTTCCACATGACCACAAAAGGGAGCCTGCAATGATGTGATGACCTGTCCTCTGCAGGTTTTTCCTGCTTTTTGTTTTTCCAGGGCTGGTCTTCCACAAAGGGATTGAAAGCATAATTTACTTAACAATGTCAATTGGTCAGACATCTCTGGCTGGAAAGGACAGGAAGATCTTGATTACGAAGTACTACAGAAAAGAGGATAAAAAGATCATTACATTTCAGAGAATGTGAAGAGGAAAAAGGTACATGCCAGTAGTTTCAAACTGTGCAGGTCTGCACACCACAAAGCCTGATGCTCCAGGAGCCCTCAGGCCCAGAGCTTTCTCCAAAAGAGGTGGTGCAGGCTGATGGTCTGTAGTTGGTTACTGGGACCCAAGAGTGTGTCAGGCAGGTCCTTGCTTGGAAGAGTCCATGGGAACACATGGATCACTTGGCTTTCTCCACCATCCCAAGTGAGGTGAAAAACAGAGGTCTGGGCATGCAACCTGTGTTTCACCACAGGCAGTATTGATCCCGGGTCCTGAGCCTACAGGCTCAATGGTGTGTGATAGGTACATTTACATTAACGTGGCAGCACTGAGCCCTCTAGAATATGGAAACTAATTCAGTTACATTAAAGAAAAATCTTTGCATGAATCTTGCTCAGCATTGCTGTTCTTTCTCCTTTATCTGAATTCCATTTCCTCTCCTCTAACCTGCCCTCTTTATCCCTTTTTCTTTCTTTGTGTTTATTAATATTCAGACCATCAACTTCTTTCAACGTACATTCTCACCTTTGCCATATTCTATTATTCCCATTGTACATCCTCTTTCAATTCTGCATCTCCTTAAGTGCTTTACTGTACATGAAATGGGACTCACTCACACTTACAATTGGAATTGGGCCATGTTATCCTGCCAGAGCCTATCTTTTCTTTGACATCAGCTCAGCTTCAAGATATGTTTTTACAGATGTTTTTATTTTTAATTTTAAAATTTTTTTTCAGAGATAGAAAGAGAAAAAATATAAAAAGATAAAAGATAAAATTTTCATGGACTGTATATACAGATCTATTTATTATACCATTATTGTCAGTTACGAATTGCTTAAATTATCCAAATAGAAAGCATTTTCCCCCTTCCAGTTTAATCAGATAAAAGAAGCAATTCAGAATCCAGAGCCAGAAGATATGCTAAGATAAGAATAATAAGTGGCTCAGTAATAGTAAGTAACTGATCAAGTAATAGTCAAGAAAGAAGCATATGGGGTTACTGAGTAATGTAATTACATCCCATTCTCAGTTTTTTTAGTCTGATCTATTTATTTCTATTTATTTTTGAAAGGCAATTTTCTCTGACCAAAGGTTTGCTCTGATTTACCCATCTCTAGCCTAGAGAGACTGGCAGTCATAAAAATAAACAAATGCCTTTTTCCGCCAGATTACATTGCTGAAAGTCCTAGGAAATCCAGAATTTGGGAGCATAATCTTAGAGAAGAATAGAAAATTTACTCTTCTTTCACAAACAGCAGAGACAAAAAGCAGAAGAAAAAAGCCATATTGCCCTAGGCATCCTTTTATAATTTTAGGTTTCTGTTGTTTGCTTCTGTGAATTAAATGACTTTTAGTGCTTCACTTAGTTGTTACTACAACAGGAAATACAGCACAGAGAAGATGCTGTAGAATGTTCTGAAGTCATATGAGATTTAAGTCAATTTTTATGCTATCCAATGAAGAAATGATACCTGAACATGTATGTATGGGTGCTCATGTCCTTAGTATTGATACCCTGCCATACACCACTTCTGTGATCCTTACCGGCTTTACTTGGAAGGAAGAGATTTGTTCCTATTGCTGAAAAAATGAAATTCTGACTTGTTATTTGATAACAGTCATGCACTGAGTCAGTTAACTCTTCAAAGGTCAGTGAATAATGCAATTTGGTGCGATTCTTCCTAACTGGATGGCAGAGGTAATAACTGGACCTGCATGGCTGTGGCTGAGCTGAATGAAGACTAGTTTTCACCTGAGGCAACTAAAGAACTTTTGGATCTACAAACAAAAAGAGTTTTCTAAAGCTGAGTTAACCAAAAAAAAAAGAAAAAAAAAAAGAAAAAAAAAAGAATCAGAAAAGCATAATCACAGCAGGAAAGCTGGCCTTACAGAAGTAGGCACTCTGGCTGTGCACAGGTGCATACCACATTGAATTATGATTTCAAGTGAATCTTAAATATAAATGCTTCTCTGGTCAATATCATCATTTGATTCTCTTTATGAGTTTAATGACATTGTTCAAAGATCAGGCCAGTGGTTCTTGCTAACAAACATACAATCTTTCTCTCTCAGTTTTTTCTCCTTAGTGATGTTTTTATCCAAGCTCTCATCCACTGAAAAATTTACCACTTAGAGTCCAAATATTCAAGCGATCATTTAATAACATTAAAGAAATATCTGTTGATTTCACTGGGAAGGAAGAACCAAAATCTTCTCATTGCAAATGAGACCCAAGACTGACAATTTCATCTATCTGCAAGGGCTGACAGGATATGTTTTCTCCCGTGTCTTAATGCAGCCACATATAATTCTCAATTTGCACTGAGCTCAGCTCATGTGTGGGGGTGTTTCTGTGTGATAAATGTCTTTCAATTACTTAGCAATAAGAAGCTGCTTCCTTGTAGCAGAGGCATCAATCCTTATTTGTCACCTTTGTAAACTGATCACCATGGCTGCACCAATCTGTTGATTACTTTATTTGGTTCATACACAAGAAACATCACAAATATCAGTATTATTTATTTTATTTCTGCCAATATGAGCTTGCTTTATTTACAAACCAAATGAAGGGCACTGAGAGATGCTGAGATGGTAGGGCTGTAGTAACCTGTGGGGCATGTGTGAGCACAGAGAGTCCTAAGGTTTTTGTGGGGCAGAAATATTTCTTCTCCCTTTCACTGTAGAAAGCTTTGTTGGAAGTTTGGTTGGTTTTTAAAGGAAAAAAAAACTTAATCGAATGGGAGTAAGTGCTTATTAAAGATCAATTCCTTGAAGAGAGAAGAAGACTAAACATACAAAATGAGACAAAAAGGAAAAGAGCAAGGATGTGCAGAATACAAGTGAGGAGAAGCTGATGTTTGGTGTTGCAGGTTTATTCCTGGGACAGCTCACGCACAGACTGTGGGTGTTACTGGTTTCTCTGAAGTCTGACCAAACAGTGCTGCCTCTGCCCATGACACTGGGTGGTGTGAGGTACCTCTTGGTCTCCAACACTACTGCAGAACATGCCCTTGTGGGCCAGCTCAGCCATAACCTTTTCACCAAAAGGGCAGAGAGAGGCAACCAGGCTGAAGAGTTGCAAGAACCACAAATTTCTATTTACACACAGTGTTAAAGATGTGTCTGACCTGGTGGGAGAGGTGGTGTCCCCAGCCTGTTCCTCCCCAGTGTTTTTCAGTGTCAGGGCAATGAGAAAAGTCAGCAGTGCCCTGGTGCATGCCAAAGTCATAATAAATAACGAGCAGATGAAGTTCCACTTTTTTCCTCTCATTTTTCTATAGTTTCAATCTGTTCCCACAGGAGGCTAAGGCTCTGTTTGATCTTAGTTCCACGCTATCACAGTTTACAAGGCATGAACTCAACACAGTTCTCAGGCAGGGCCACCAGAGCCTCCAGTTCCCAAATAATTTAGCATTTCACTTCTATACCTTGTTAACTATTTCTGCAGTGGTCTGAGCTAGGCTTGAACTCCTGAGATATGAGACAATTCCAGACATTATTGTCATCTTAGAAGTGTTACAACATGCAGTTGACTATCAATGTGAAAAAGTGCACTTTTGACCCCGGTTATAATTTCAATTAGTGTTATTTGATGCTCAGCGCCAGATGTCAGCCTGTCCCTGCATCATCAATGCACAAGAAAATCTCACAATTTGCTCCCAAGCTGAGCACCAGCACTATTATACGTCCAAATCACAAGCCTTTGTTTTCTCAGCTGTAACCTGCTCCCTTAGAAAAAGTGCCTTAAGCTATCACTCAGACTTCTTTTTCTTTGTCTGCAAAATAGTCATGCTATTTTTAGAGAAGTTGAGGTCTTTTGAATCACAGAATCACAAAATGGATAGGATTGGAAGGGACCACAGTGGGTCATCTCATCCAAGCTCTCTCCTCAAGCAGGGTGAAGTGGAAATCATCTACATCGTGTCTTAAATTTACTGTACAGAAAGAATGAATTGTCAGGAATAGGAAATACAAGGGAACTACACCACATGATTGCACAAAATGACACATGATTAGTATGCCAATACTTCATATGGCGTTGGGAAAAAACCCTAAGCAGTATTGGCTTCACCAGTCTTCCAGCTGATTTTGTATTCATGGTATTACGTTTTTCAAAGGTGGAAATACACCATTTGAAAAGAAAGATCAAAATGCGTCAATAGACACTGCCCATGCTAAAAACAAATATTTTATTGCTTTTCTAAAGTGGCTTTACCTGGAAAACAAGTTTACTCTTTTTTTTTTTAAAATGATGTTTCATGTAGAATATAGTTAGATAATTTAAAGAAATGTCAGTCTCTGGTGTACAGTTATTGCTCTGTCCTCCCGTTTTCACAACCAGCAGGATGTACTATAACACAGTCCTGTGCCATCTGAACCAGGTGTTAGCCATGTCCTGCAGAGAGTTGGACAATTCCTGCAGTTTCTTGGGGTCCAGCCCCACTCAGAAGTTGGGGAGCATCTTTCTTTCTCTCTTCAGTAGGAGTTGGATGGAACTGGCACAGAGGTAGCTGTGACCACTCACAAACCAGGCCTGTATTTTTGGCATCTTGGCCTGGTTAGCACAACAAAAATAGCTTGTAGCCCTACTACTGAATTTTGTTACATGCCTGTGATCACGTCTTCAGGCCCCTGCCCAGGGGGCTCTCTGAACATCTTTGGAAATACTTTAACTCACTGATCTTCTTTAAAGACTTGAAGAAAATTTCCCTTTATCTTCGAAGGAAAAACAAACCATAAATGTTTCCCATACATTTCCTAGCTTCAATGCAGTCAGCATTTATTTCTGCATCAGCAGCGAGTGGGAGGTTTAGCATCTCATGACTTGGCAGAACCAGCAATAGAAATAGAGCAAAAATTTTTGGATGAATAGTTTATTCACTTAAAAAAAGGCAATTTTGGGTGGCTGGAACAACTTGTGAAACAACAACACCCTGCTGAGCTAGGTGGATACTTTCATATGAAATCTGAATAATAGAGGGAGGGTAGTAGAATTTTTTTCACCCTGTTTAAATTAAAACTTTTTGCTTGTTTCTTGTTTTGTTTTGAAGATTACCCACTTTTCATTTAAAGTAACTTTTGTTTCAGTTTTGATTTTAAATGATACTTTGTTCTATTTCCACCTTTTCAGTCCAAACGGTTCTTTGAAACATTTTTCTCCAAGAGTTTATTTTAATGCAGGGGAAAAGTTAATTTCAAATTGCAAGATTGCATGGTAGCTGAAAATTTTATTATTCAAAAAACCTTGTCTAGAATGTGGCATTGTGCAAAAACAGAGGTTTGTGGCTTTGTATCTTGAGTAAAAGCTATTTTTTCATAAGATTCTCCCTACCAAAATGCGTGAATATATGTTTTTTAGCACAAACTGAGTGCCTTTCACTGCATATTGAAGTCATTTTCACAGTGCAGAACCCTGGGAGTGGATGGATGTGTCTTTATTTCCATCTTACACTTGTTTGACAGAATCAGAGAGTTAAAGCAGTTGTCTGGATTCTTATGAGACTGGCATTGTAGCAAAAACAAAACTCACATTTGGGTTGATTCAAAAATGTCAACAAATGACAGCTGCTGAGCTGCAGGACCCATGACCACGTTTTCCCCTGGATTCTCTCCACAAAAACATTCTTCATTCTGGTGATGACACACGGCAATGTGCCCAAAGGGGCCCGGGAGCTGTGGGTGGCAAGACAAAAAGAGTTTGAGAAGTGGAAGGTTTAATCCCCACAAGTCCTTCACAAACAGTGCAATTCTTGTACTTTCATTTCCAGGAATTTCACTGGGGTCATTGGTGCTACAGAAGTACTGTGTGGAGAACAGACTGGTGTATTTTTTTACAGTGGGTATGGCCAAATAACAAATGAGGAAAATTATGAAGGGAAAGAAGCAGCTTTGTCACATTCACTATACTTAGCCTTACCATACTTGGCTCTTGATGCAGACAGCTCTAATTCTGAAAAAGTTCCCTCGTTAGCTGGCCTTGAAACATTTACAAAGCATCTGAATAATTGATATAATTTATGGGTTTATTGGTAGGAGCCATTAAATCTCCTCCTCCCAAACAGCATTAGGGAGGAAGCTTGGCAACATGCAGTAAAAAATGGAGCAGCTATTTAAAGAAAGAAAAGGACAAGAAAATCTTATTGAGCTTTCTGAACACAAGAACTCTGAACAAGGCAGAGTTTCCAAATATCCACTTCTAAAAGTATTTCATAGTAAATGGAGCCAGTGTGCTGTTGGTGTTACAGGCTTTTCAGAGGAAGCTTTACAAGGTTTACCTTTGAAAAACAACTGCACTTATTTTTTATTTTATACATGCTAGCTTAATAATGTCAACTTGTAATTTGTATTGTTGCTGGATTATATGCTGCAAGTGAAATTATAGAAAAGGTGGAAAATGCTTGGGTAGCAGTCTCTGTTACATAAGGCTTATTTCTGGGTTAATTTCTGTTGTTCTCTGCTCTGATTAGGATTACATCAAAGTACTAGCTAACAGAGATAATTCACAGGCTTTATCTAGCCAAGTTAGTCTATATCAAACATACATGTATACCTGAAATAGCCTTCCAAAACTCCAGTCTTGGTCAAAAGGAGAGACTGGCATTTTTAGGGTACAGTTTTTTTGGCTATAGTGTAGATATCTGTGTTTCACTTAGAGGAGTTTTGTCCTAAAATTGCTTGCTTCTTAGGATTAATTGAATAATATCCCCACAGGTACGTAGTGCTTTTTAAGTTATGTGAAAAGAAACCTCCAACAAAAAATCAGTCTGTACTGTCCTACATGTACCCAGCAGTGACTGTGGAGCATGAAACATGAACATGGTAGTTAAGGAAGCTGCAGATACAGCATTGTTTGATGAGTCCTTGTCAAAGCAGGTGCTACAAGCCTTTAAGTTGAACAAATATGAGTTTTCATGCTATACTATGATCTGGGGGAAAAGCCCCTAGCTGATAACACTGGTTGTGAGTTTGATGGATGAACCTGCCTGAGCAATGGATGTGTCTAGGCTATCATCATTTACTCAGTTTTGCAGACTCCAACTTCCATGAGCATGTCAGAAAACTCCATAGGTTTTTAGGCTTTGAGCAGCACAATTCTGTATATACTGAAGATAGGTAAACTACATAAACTGATTTGAAAACAAAGGTGTCAGCTTTTACTCATTGCAGGATTTTACAGTTTATTTATTTTTAATATGCTGCTGGAAGCAACTGCTTTCTGTTTTCTCATTTAAAGCTGTGCCATGATGTGGCACTGGCCAAACAATAGAACAAGCTATGTATCTGCAAAGGATATCATGATTCTCTGATTCCAGCCCAGCGGGCTGGAGTTAAAATAATCCAGCTGGCTCAGCAGCTGGGTGTGGATGCCATTTCTGGTAGCACAGTGTAAGAGGCAGGATGGCTAACTCAGGGCTTCCTTTATCATTTTGCCTTCCCTGCTTTAGGCCCACCAGGACAGGATTTGCACAGTCAGAAATGCTGATTCTTCTGACTTTAGCTCCCTGCATTGTGCTGTCTCTGACAGCACAGTCCAGCTGTTTATACATTTCTAATACATCTCCTAAAGGAATTTGTAAAGGAAGCAAGCTGCCCCTTCAAGGAAAGCAACAAACAATCTCATCTCAGCTGCATTTTATACAAATTACAGTGACTTGATTCCTATTGCGCCTCAGCCTGTGGCAGAGTGTCTGGGACATCGTCAAGTTTTCTCTGGTTTTCACAGCTGCTCAGAAAAGACATAGCTTGTACAATTTTTTATACCTGGGAGAGTGAGCTACAAACCTGCTGTGTATCTAATTGAAAGGCACAGGTCCATGGTGTCACCTCAGCCTGCTGCATGTCAGCCTGTGCGAGCTGTATGGTGGGCATTGCCATGTGGAGCTGCACTATTGCTACTGAAAGGCATGTTCCTCTGATGCAGGCTGAATAACAGTGCTTGGCTCCTCTAAAACATCCTTCTCAGCATCCAGGATCTGCAGGATGAAACTCTGTGTCCTTTCTGTTGTGCTTTAAATGCCAGTTCCTCTGCTCATATTGCTTGCTGAAGCACATAGTGCAGTATATTCCATTTGACATTAGCAAAAGATCTTCCATGGACTTTGAAAAATGATGCTATTCAAGCACCAGGCAAATAGGAGCAAAACCCACTGATTGAGGTGTGATTCCTCCATCATGGAATGGTTGTCCAGTCAGAAGAGTGAGGTCATTTTGAATAGTATGCAAAAGGTGGAGTTTTCCAAGGTGGAGATTTGGTTTCGTAAACATGAATGTCAAGAATACAACATCCTTTTCTGCTGCCTTTTCAGACCACTATATGTTTTTACTGCATTGAAGTGTTTTAGCTACAGGTTATTATTTGAATGTTTGTAATGTTTCAGGGTTTAGTTACAATCCATTTTGCTTATCTTGATTCAGCTGCATAGGGGTGCCATGGGTCTCTGTCAAACTGAGGTGACCCTGAGTATCTGAGACATCTCCAGGGGACTGGAGACTGAAGATTTGTGCTCTGTTGAATTATAAAATGGATGCTAGGTACCTAATGTGTCAATTTGTGATGCTGTTATTTAGACAATTGAGTAAAGCCCCGGGTGCCTCTGCTTTCAGACGTGTTCTAAGCTCCTCCTTACAGACACGAAGAAAAAGAAACTCTATTTGGGTGTTATTAATCTCATTATAGAGAAGACATGCAAAACAGTTCAAATGCCTTGCATCCTAGATATGCCCATTCTTCTCCATTCCTTGATTTATTTATGTCAAAGTGGTTTATGCAACTAGCTCACATGGATGTTGTAGACATTAAGTCAGATCATTGTAATTCCACTCAGGAGGTAATACCTGATAAACAACAGAGACAACCTACTGTTAGCTAATCATAAGATCTCTGCTTATAAACTGCAAGACTACAAAGAAAGGCAGGGACTAAACACACCTATGGAGAATGTACCTTTGATATGCATAGTGTGTAGCTCATTAATTGGCTACTGTTTGGCCCAGTGTGGGTAATATGATAAAAATCTTGTGACATTGCAGTGCTGTAATATATCTGATTTTATTGTGGACAAGTCAATTCAAATCAGAATAGATTTTTACTAGAACAGAGGCAGCTGGTATTTGGGTATTTTTGGTAGATAATATCTATGAGGATTTATTTTTCTTATAGAGATGTTGGGTAAAGGTCAAGCAACTAGGATGGAATATTTAACTAATAAAGTTGTATCAGCCCATACAATGGAATATGCTGAGTTTACTTTGAGGTTGTGGATACCAAATATAGCTAATTAAGCAATATGGTAATTGGTTAATAAAAAATTAAAAATGTGAAACCTATAAATTTTCTATAGTTGTTTTTCAGTAGGTACTTCATAATATCTTGTATTTGTATTATTTTTTTGCAAACTTTGATTGGGACTATAAGAAGACTTGTATTTTCTTAAAGTAATCCTGATCTTTCTCTAAAGGCAATAGCTCGTTTGTGAATTCTTTATGGACACTCATTTTCATTAATAGTTGAATTATGTATTTGTTATCAGCCAATAAATTAACAAATCAAAACACAGAACAAGAAAAACCCACCTCATGGAACTCGTGCTGTGCAAAAATGTGTTTATTTTTTCACATCGATATCTTCAGCTTAGTTTGAGATATAACATGCTGTGTCCTATTTCTTTCTAGGTCTCCTATGTAAAAGCTATCGACATTTGGATGGCTGTGTGTCTTCTCTTTGTCTTTGCTGCTTTGCTGGAATATGCAGCAGTCAACTTCGTTTCACGGCAGCACAAAGAGTTTCTGAGACTTCGAAGAAGGCAAAGAAGACAAAACAAGGTACAGCTACTCTTTACCTGGGGTGACTGAATGTGCCCTGACTGCCCTGCTCATGTGCAGTTGATTTCTTAGGTCACTTCTTGTCCTTGCAAGAGAGTCTTTTTCTAAAGTTTCCTTTTGAGTGATTTACTCCTTGATAAAGAGCTGATAATTGGCTGCTGGGGCTGGGTTTATTTGCAGTTTATGAAGTTATCGACAAATGTCAGTAATTGGTCACCAATTCCAAGAATTTTCTTCTCTTTGTGAAGTTGTTGAGGCAGCTGGACATCTACAAATACTGTGCTACTATGTGGCACCACCAGTGGATAAGGAACTGTTGGATGCAATGATACAGGTAGAGGAATGATATTATCCAGATATGCTGTCATCAGAACACACCTGAGACCTGTCTTTTCTAGTGCTGCCCTAGATAGCTATGCTAAAATGGGAGATTCCTTGGGATAGCCCATTGCAGTGATTGACAGCTCTGCCCTCACTTTTAGACCACCAGCACCTGGTGTCTTTCCCAGCTGAGACCACAAAACATGGCCATTTTTAAAAAGAAGAAGGATTAGGAGAAGTTCCTCTCTGGATTCTGTCATTTCACAGTTTGCCACTGATACAAACTTCAAATTTTTAGCAAAAGACCTCTTTGTAAGTCATTATCACATAATTTCATGCCAGTGACTGAAATGTAGAAGAGGGGATTGTTTGGATTTAACCTAGATGTCAGTCTAGAAATAATTTTAGGAAGTCTATCCATCTGTCCTGAGGTTTTTTTTTTGTTTTGTTTTGTTTTTTTTCAGTAAATAGGAAGACAAGAGTAGACATTAAATTGAGTTTTATTCAAGTCAGGATCATCCCCATGTCTGGGGAATGTGGAACTGTAAACTCTTACATATACATTTGCTGTGTGAAGTAAATATTTGCTTGATCTGCATGAGTGCTTCAAGCCACAAATAATGGTTTCCTTTATGAGAGGGATGACAACAATGTCACAGGGCATTTGTGTTTTGACAGGTCTGTCTAATAAATGTTCTGTAGCTAATGCAATATTTGATGGATACTCTGAGAAGAAATCCAGTGCTGTTTTCTGGTTTAATATTATTGTCAGATGAATTGAGATTCCAGTGAAGATTAGATTACAGGAGAGAGCAGAGCAGAGATGCTTGCCTGTCTACTGGCACACAGGCCACATGCACTGCCACTGGAGCCTTTGTTTTCAAACCCAGCATGGCAGCAGCAGAAGCTTCTGTATGGTGTCTGTAATTTCACTTTTGGATGCAAGGTGTTTTTTAGAGGTGAACAAGTAGACAAGCAGCCATCATTGGTAAGTAGCAGTATCCAGTGACATTACTCAAGCTTGAGATTTTGGTCCATGGAAGCGGTCATTCATCCGCTTTGAAAACTGTTATTTTGGTGACTGTGAGAAGAAAGTTATTTAAAACCAAATCATCAGAAGACTTGTGTTTATCCTAAGCCATGTGGTGCAGGGATTCTTTGCAAAACACGTAACAACATAATTGAATACAAGGAAATATGAGCTGAGTGAGAGACACCTACCCACTTGCACAGGCTTGCTTTTTGCCTATGAATTTGGTTGCATGAATTTCAAAGTAGGGAACAACGTTACTGAGGCAGTTTCTTTTGGAGGTATTTTCTACATCTCTATGCTTGATTTTGTCTCTCACGATTTTCTCAGTTTATTTTGCCTTGAAAGTGATTCTCATAGTTTTGCATGATGGTCTTCTCTAACCAAGCCATTCTTCTCTTTGCCTGTTGTGTGTGTGTGTCATCACGTTGCTGCTGTGGTATTCCCATTCGTGCTGCTGCTGTCTATGCTGACACTCTGGGGACAGGCACAGACTGTGGCTGTTGGCAGTGAGAGCGTTGAGTCCGTGCGGCGCATGAATGGCTTGCGGAGCAAAGAGTCATCAGCTTACGGGACAGTGAATCAGATCGGCAATTCAAGTTTGAGGGTAAAACTCTAGTGAGAAAGAGAAAGCAAGAGAGTTTTAGTATGTGCAACGATGTCATAAATCAGCAAAATGGACCATTTTGATGGCATCACTAGTAGTCTCTTGCATTCTCTTTGCTAAATGCCCCCACAAAATACAAAGTACTGTCCCCAGCATGAACAGCAGTTTCATGTTGTGCATTCTTATGGCCCATCCTTATGCTTGCTTTTTACTGTGGCCGGGCTATGCCACCCCTATTCCAAACCTCTTAAGGCAAGTGCATGCATATTCATCAGCTAGGTCCTGTGTAAAGATAGAGTGAATGTGGTGGGGGGGGAGGGCCACAAGAAATGCCTTGAGACAGTAAATCCCACACTGTGTCACCTTTCAGATGAGCGTGTTCCAACAGAATGTGGTATGTATAACAAAATGTGGTTTTATTGCTGTGGTATTTATT
Organism: Rhabdornis inornatus; assembly: GCA_013397075.1. Classification (NCBI taxonomy): domain Eukaryota; kingdom Metazoa; phylum Chordata; class Aves; order Passeriformes; family Rhabdornithidae; genus Rhabdornis; species Rhabdornis inornatus. The sequence goes on from VWZS01001116.1 coordinate 281,778, forward strand.
CCTGTGCTGTCAACCTGCAGTCTTCCTCATCATGATGTCCTGAGCCCTGCTTAGTGGACTATGAATAGCTGTGTATGAAAAAAATTTATTTCCATGGTTTCTTTTTGTTTGCTTGGAGAAGAGCCATGGAGCTGAAATCTTTTACAGAGTGTAACATGTAGCAGATCAGAAGCAATATGATAGCAGCTGATACATCCAGATTAGGGGTGAGTTGTGGAGATAATAAAATCAATGATGGAGAAAGAAATGAGCTTAGCACGCAGTTCATTGCTTGCTACTAGTGGCTAAGGAATGAAATGGGTTCATTTAAATAAAATGGGACTGGGATTTTAATCTTTTAGGACTTGATTTTCCAGAACAAAAACATTGTCTGAGCCACTTTTGAGCTCTAAAGGGCCTCTAACTTTGATCAAGCTCTCTAAAATCATGTTATTACAAGATGCAGATGATTTCAGTGAATTTTGTACATTATAAAGGGAATTAGTAGCTTCCAAAGTCAAAGCAAAACCCACAGTTCATATTACACAGCAGAATTAAGATAGAGGGTTTACAATGCCATAAATCATTCACTTTCAGAGCTACAATATCAAGCAGTAGAAGAGAGCCTTAATTTCTGGACACTTTCTATTCTAGAAATAATCATATTTACACATATACAAAACCTGAATATAAAAAGAAAAAAATCAGGGTCTCTCTAGGAGGTATGACCAGTATTAGTATGCTGCCACTGAAAAGCTGATGCCATACAACTACAAAAGCCGTCCAAGTAAGTACTCAGTGCTGCATATCTCACCAGTCACAAAGTTCTGGTAGTCCAGCTAAAGTCTGTGTGAGTTGTGGTTATCCCCTCCTTTAGGGAAGCTTGCAGAAACCTCTCTTCTCCTTTAGAATATTGTGCATTACACAGGCAGCCAGGGCAGTACACAGAGGGGCTGTGTCACTGCAGTGCTTTTGCTGCAGAGCCCTAAGAGCTGGAGCTACTCTGGCATTGTTTTCCCCTGGAGAACTCCCATCACGTAAGTGATGCACACTTGAGAGGTCAACAGAGGAGACGTAGCAAGGCAGAGGTTTCTGGAGTAATGCTACCGTGGTTGCAGCTTAGTACTTTTCTGCTTAAGAGAAAGATGTTTATGCTCAGAAGAGAACATAGGAATAGAGCCTGTGGTGGCACAAGGAGCCTCACAAGCAGGGAACTTGACTTGTTGAGGTATTGCTCATTGAACCAAAGCTTATGTTAAATGCAAATGTAAAAGTCAGTCAAGAGAAGACAGTGTAAAAGTGTGGTTGAGTATCTATACTGCATCACTCAGTGCTAAATTAGGGAGAGAAAAAAAGGTGCTGAATCACACCTGGCCATGATTCCTGGATTTGCAACTTGATCTACAGAACAAGAAAACACCTGTTCTCAGTTTTGTAAGCCTGTATGTCTAGAACTGCTTTTTCTTATTGTCTGTGCTGGGTCTTGTTTTAATTAGTGCTGCAACCCTCAGTGCAGTGCATAAAGCAGACATCTTAAGAGACCATCAAATCTCTTAAGTAAAACATCAGATTGTTAATGTTTTTTTAAGAAAAGTCTGGGTTGCATTGTTGATCATCCAGAAATTGTATTACAGATGAACCATTTGAAAAGACAGCTTTGTCAGGACCTGTTGGCATCTTCCACACACATAAAATCCCTATCTCCTTAGGCTATCAATCCTTCACCCTGTCTTCCCTATACAGTTTCTCTTGGAGGAAGCATTCAAAGTTTGCCCTAAAGGTTCATGTAGTCTTTCTACTCAAGTTAAATACACCCATCAGTAGCTATACTTCATTGCTGAGAGAAATGGTTGCCTATTTCTTGTATATCATGGTACAGAGAGAGAGTACAGGCTGCAGAAGCCAGGAGTCTAATGTTACTGAGCATGTAGTGAAGTTCCATTATATTAAAATCTAAATTTTTATGGTGCCAGATCACTTGAAAGAAAATAACTTATTTTTTAAAATATGATTTTTAATAATCAAACATGATTTCTTAGTTTTCAAAATTACGTGCTTCCAGGGAAGCAGAAGTGTTTACACAGGTTCAATCATCCCTTTTTGAAAACAATAATTAATATGTTATATGATCAGTAGACAAAATGAATCATGGTACACTAGTATTCATATCATCATCTCAAAGATGACTTCCTAAATCACATGTGTGATGGTTACCACTGTGACCAAGACTAGGGATTAAGTTTGGGACCATTAGTGTTAAAAGCAATACATTGTAGCTTGAATGAAAAACTGTGGAGCTGGAAGATGTGGCAGATTTAATCCCATGTGCAGGGAACACAGAGCAATACAAATAACAGTGCTGCAGCCAAGGGGGTTCATATGCATGCAGATTAGCAAAGGGAGACACAAATGGTGTTTTTAAATGAAAGAGCTGGGACCAGGACTAAGTGATTACAGAAGCAAAGGATGACTCTAAGCAAAGCTGGAAGCACCTGGTTGAATGCTTCAGAGAACTGTTGGCCTTTGGATGGAGCTGCCACTGGTGAAGCAAGTACCACAAGTGCCCAAAGAAAGTTACTGAGGTAATACAGTATTTCTATCTTTCGAAAGGAGAAGAGATATGCATTGAGTAACACCTGCTTTAATAGGCCATCTCCATCAATTAAATCGTACTGAAATCCCTCTGTCAGATCCCCCAAATAATTTTCTAAGGTTTTCTAGACTTGCTCACTGAAAAAAAATCAGTGCCTTCAGCCTGACTTTGCCATTAAAGCACTTGGCACTGCTGTCCCTGGTGGGAATGTTTGCCTGCTATCATCCGTGTGCTCGGCATCGGCGGGAGGATGCGTGCACTCCGCGTTATGTAAGTGCCGCATCATGTGAATAATGGAAGTGCTCAAGGAAAGCCCTTCTGCTGAGCTATTTTTGGTACTCACTGAGCCAGCTCAAACACATGAGTTTCATTGTGAAAAATAGGAATCTGAGTCTGAATGGCTTTTTCTCTCTCACTCTCTCATCTTGCTTACTTAATGGATTAAAGCATGTGTAGCTTCTGCTGTAGATAAAAACCCTCAAGATACTGTGGTTACTTTTATTTCTCCAGGGCAATTGCATCAGTACTTCAATGTAACTGTGCAGAAAAAAATCCAGTAGAAGATAAATACACCAAAATGATCATTTAGCTTGAAGTTATAGTCCCACATACAACTGCAGTGAATATTTAGCTGTAGTTAAACAATAGACACAATTCATTGCATCAGGTTGGCATGTCAGTTTGTGGCTTCGTCTGAAGGTCCCTGTCTGTCTTTTTATATTGAGCATGAATAGGCTAGGAATGGCCCTAGTTAATATCAGTGGAAATATATGTATTTTTTATAAAATGGACATACCACGTGTACTTTAAGCATTTTGAAAAAAACATCATCTCACATTTGAAAATTATCTTGATATAAATCCTTAGTCTGGCTCTAGGCATAGATCTAGAGACCTAAGTCCCCAAAGAAAGAGCAGCCTGTAGGAAATAAAGCAGTTCAGTCATGGGGGTGGTATCCAATCAATGGATCAAAAGATTCTAATAAGAGCAGTCTGACCAGATGGAGAGACTAAGCTTACTGGAAATGTAGATTTTTCAGTGAAAAGCAAACACAGACAAAGAAACAGTGCAACAGAAAAATCGGGTTTCATAGTGTTCTGTTTGCAAGGGTAATTGAAAGTGAAATGGAAGCTTTTCCCTCCCTTATTGGAAGAGAGAAGGTTAAAAATTTTAAACAAACTACTGTGTTTTGTGTGTTTTATTGCCTCAGACACACAAAAAAAGTTATGGCCAAACCAAGAAACAGAAGAGAAAATGGATAGTTGCATTTCAAGGGAGAGAATTCTGAAAACCAGATAAAAGCCATTAAACATTCTGTAATAAAAGCCTAAGTTATGGAACATGTCATACCCATTCCTGAGAAAGTCCCAAATATCTAAACAATGATTGAAGAGGGTAGAGCGCCAGTGCACAAACTGGAGTAATGGAATCCAGGTAACAGAGTAGAAGAAAAATCAGGAGAACAAAATCAGGAGAAAAAATTAGAATTTCTTGGGGAAAAACAAACAAACAAGCAAACAGCACCAAACCAAAAAGAAACCACAGCAAACAAACAAACAAAAAAGAAACACACAGAAAATGAGAATAGGGAAACCATGGCTAGTCTAGAAAGGGTGGAAACCAGAGAAGTGGGTAACTGGTGGGGAGTAGGTAAGGCTGCAGAATCATGAATCTTTATACCCACTGAACTGATCAGTGGTACAACAAGAAGTACTCTGTGGGGCAGGGGACAGATATTGAAACTGTAGGGACCAAAGCAGCAAGTAGCACATGATACAGTATAATGATTCGTGTTGCCCAACCTGCAAATACTTAAGCAAATTATTCCTTATGGTTAAATGAGATAGGAATGTAAGTTACAGAATAGCAATATTACAGCATTTCCAGTCTGGGTTGATGAAGTGACTGTGTGCTGTACCACATGGGACAGGTAGGACTGGAAAAGTCAGGAGTACTGGATAAAGTTTTTTCTTGTTAGCTCAATAATGGAACTTTGCTTTAGAAACTCCGAGTCCTCTCTTGTACCTACCCAGCATGCAGTGGCTGGAAGGATCAGCTCTGAACTGGCAAGCCTTAGGGACTGAAGTTTGCACTTCACTTGAGTCAGTTTGTCCTGGTAGTTATTCATGAACAGCAGGAGGCACACCAAAAATGAACTCTGCAGTTTTCCAGCTCATGAAAGGTACTCTCCAGCTGGGTGCAAATGTCTTATTTCTTACTATACCTAGGGGAGAGTGCAAACTGAAAATAGGGCAGAGGAAGTTAGAAAGAGATAGGAAATGGTGTTCTTATTTTTGAAGCTATAAAGCAGCAACAAGTATCTTTTCAAGAACCATCTGCCACAGGCACCAATTTTTGTTTTCCAGATTATTTTAGAAAAGGGTGATTCTTTTATTTGATGTGTTCTGGCCCACCTCATTTCATGGGAAAAAAAAGGCAGTGGAAAAATTGTCAAATATGTGTTGATTAAAAAAAAAAAAAGGAATGTAGACTTCAGAAGAAGTATATTTAACCTAAGCTGCCCCTACCCAAGACTCCAGAAAGAGAGTGAAAAACCTTCATGATCCCAAGATATAGGCTTAGGCAGCACAGGAGACAACTTCATCCCAAATTGGTTCCTCTGTTCTTCCATTGTAGCTGGCCTATCTTGACTCTTTCCATGCCCAGAGTCAGGACCCAGTAAGGCCTTGGTCTCAGTTTCTCACTGCTATGATGGCCAGGTCCTCTTTCCAATGGAGGAAGTGAAGACACCAGGAGGGGAACAGTTTCTGATCCATCATTGCCAGGGATCTGTCATGGTGCTTCATATCAGTTCTGAGTTCTGTCCTAAGCCACATTTTCAACAGCAAAGTATTTCAGTGCTAGTAAATATAAATTAGTATTTCTACAGGAGAGTGCAGGGGTTGAGCAGTTATAGCCAAGCATAATGCAGGCTGAGAATGCCAGCACTCTGTATCCGTGTACTCCTACCCTCACCAGCAGCCGTGCTTGCCCTGTGGATCTCCAGAGCATACTACACCAGTTGTATCAAATTACATGGTAAATTGGTGAGATGGGCAACTGTTCAGTAGGATCCATGAAATGCATATTTACATCTGACCCAATTAATCCCGTACTCCACAGGGGATAGAAGCTGCTATTTGAATGTAATTAATTGTGAAGCATTCTGTAATGATGTTGTCCAAATGACATTGTTCAAAACCAAATTGTATTAACCAGACTGCTGAAAGCTCATTCTCTCTCAAGTCTGAAAAACTTCATGGGTTCCAGTAAAATCCAGTTTTTACAGTACTTTTACAAAAGTGGTGTTGAAACCATTTATTTCTCCACTTTTTTTCTTTTCCTGGGGGAAAACAGCCTTGTTTATAGTCATTCCTGTTCAAGTTGACAGCTTTTTCTATGGCAAACTGATCACTCAGAGCCTGATTCTGACACATGTGGCTTGATTAATGATCAGATGTATTTATTTCTCTTGATCCATTCCTGAAGAAAGATGCTATTTACTGTAATATGATAATTTGTACTTGGGCATTTCTCTTGTGGCCTGATGTTTTAATTTGTTTGTTTGTTTGTGTTGGGATTTTTTTGTGTGTTTTTTGTGTGTTTTGTGGGTTTTGTTTTGGTATTTTTTTTGATGGGCAGATAACACTAATCTTGCACTCCATGTTACTGGGAGTAGATGGATAGATGAGGAAGGAAATTTTCTTTTCTACAACATGAGGAGGGGGGCTAGGGATAGTTACACTGGAAGGAATAAACACCTTGAAACCCCACATATTCTGAGCACTTGTTGCTGAGTCTTGCCAGAGTCGTCACAAAGACCCATTTCAAGTTGGGGGCACTGAAAACTCCATGCCAAGCCCAACCATAAGTCACTAAAAATTCACTCACTTCCAGTCTCTGTGAAGTCCCAACTGTATCTCAGAGCTGTCCACTGGCCCTTCCGACACTATACATCTTCACTACAGCAGGATCATTGTCAAGAAGGACTTACTATTGAAAAGCTCTGTTTTCCAGTGGCTGCTTGAATATATCTGGCATACTGAGCATGTCAGAGTGTTTTTAGCTCCTGGAGAAACAGATTGGAAAGGTCAGAAAATGCTGCTGTGTTTGCCAATACACATGAGGTGCCAGAAGTCCAGAATCCTACCTGTGAATTTCTACATTGATCCTCTAACTTCTCTCTGAGCAAGGACATAACTCTTAAAGTAATTTAATTTCTAACTTGCATATGTAATTTTTCATACAGATACTGTGTGTTCATTTGTACATAGAAATAATCCACCTGTGTAAGTGCAAGTTTTTTATCAAGGGTCCAAGATTTGATTTTCTCTGCAATAACATGACAAGACTCTTAGGAGACACGACACTTTTGTTTTCATGCTTCACCTCACTCTCTTCAAGCGGTTCTCCATGTGTGTTCTGATATAACCCTTTCTGCTAGTCATGTGGAAGTGCTCTGCCTGTGACTGACTCGTTCATTTTTCTGTTAAGCCTTCCCAAGCCTGCTGGTGGAAGAGACTTGCTTTTAGATTCTCTGTAATCTTCATGTGTCATAACAATAACTACTTTAGAATAGATATCACAAATTCTGTTCATTACAGATTATCTGAGTTGCGCAGATGTGAGATCTTGCACATCATTCTAGGAAAGAAAGTTGTGCATTTCCTCTTCAGGATGTAAAGTCTTACAGGCACCTGCAACTAGCAGCCTTGACACTCTCTAGCACAAACTTTCCATGAAATTTATCTATCTGTTATCTCTTAACTTATGCCAGCTTTCTCTTGACTTCCTCTGTGGGATCAGACACCAAGTCTACTCATTTGCCCCATCAGCAGAATGTTCATCTTGTAGGCTTTTTTGTGTGCTGAACCTCACAGACAAGAGAAATTCTAGCAAGTCTAATCAAGTGTGATGCCACTGCAGGCTGATGAGATAAAGAGAATTTGTGCATCACTGGATGCTCTTTTACAGCCCTTGGTATCTTCTGTCCGGGAGTACTTCAAGGTCCTGATGCTCTTTTTTCCTCATTACATACAGAGTTAGATCAATTAAAGGGTATTTGTCTAGTGCAAGTGTTTCATTGCTTGTCCAGAACAGGTGGCATATACATCAATGAGTGGATAATCAAATCTTCTGAAAATCACTATGTGCTCTTGTTCAGTCCTGCCCTACTAATAGACTGTGTTTTACTTACAACCTTCCAGTGGCTCTTGCAGAAGACAGTGGCCTTTCTTTCTAGATTTGCAAGTCTTGCCCCATCCTTCCAGAGGAATAGAGGCAAATTATGCAGCTGTTTGACTGCAATTTCCTTGTCTGACCACGATGACAGCTAATCTTCCATCAGACAGGTCCCCCCTGGGGTACAAACAAATACCTCCATGGCATTTATTTGAGAACACACACATGTATGTGTGTGTGTGTCCAAGACAAAAGAGCAGAGGAGGCATAACTTATTTTAGACATTATTCTCCCTACATTAGTTTTACAATGTATTTCCCACAGAGGTCTCTGGATTTCTTTTGTGCGTGTCTACTTAGTAATTGTCAGTTTTCCCATATATTGGCATATCCTGTCATGCCTGGGCTTCAGCTTTCCTGAATTTATTAATTCTGGTTCTCCTTTTGAGCATCTTACATTTGGGTATCATGCTTCTCACACCAGGTAGCCTCACCAATATTTCTAGCTATGGATTCTCCAGCAAAATTAAAGAGGATTAGGGTTTATTTTTAATTTACCTGCTACTTTCAAAATTATTGCTCCATATAGGTTCTTTTTTAATTACTTCTCATCTCTTTCCTACCAAGCATGAGCTTAGATGCTCATCCTTGTTTGCAAAACTGTTTTTTTGGTTTTTCAACCTACTCACTATGTTTTTCATGTAGCATTTGTTTTCAGCTTTACCTTTCTACCTTGCAACAGTCTAATTTCTTATCATGGATCCCATAAAACTGGATTCCTATCAGAAATAAGATATATCTCTATTACAAATTAATTTTTAAAATGCTTGTAAACAATTGTTTTAGTAATGCCTATGGAAAGGCATAACATTGAATTTAGATTCTTATTTTCAGGGTTACATCTTAGGAAAAACAGACTTGTCACCTTTTCAAGCTAAACATGCAACATTATAGTCATAAACCAAAGGGATTTGGTAGGAATATTTATTTGGGTCATTATTCAGACTTTTGAGTTAAATAGCCAGTGTAGCTTTGAAATTCATGAGGCAGTTGTTCAGCAACTGGCCACATCTCTGTGCTGTGGGAAGCTCCATCTGGAGATGACAAACTCCAAGAAGGCTGTGCTGTGTTGGGCCAGGGCTCTGCCTTGCACAGGAAGGTCTATGTGCTAGCAACACGTCCTTGATGCATCCTCCTGGGCTGCAGGACTTTGCAGCTCAAGGGCTTTCTAAACCAGAGGTGGTATTTTTGTGATGAACAGCCTTTGCTATTTATGGATAGAGCAGTCAGTTAAATGTGATGATTTATGAATTATTAAAATACTTTCCTAAAACTTGCTATGAGTTGTTCATGTTAGGTCTGCAGCACTTGTGGGACTAGGAGTATGTATGGCCACTGGAGCCAACAGGAGTGCACTCTGAGAGGGAAAAGGGTATTGGAAGTGGAGGAAGATCTTGTGTGAGGTGAATCCAAAAATAGAAATAACCAAAGCTGTGTATTAGATGAAAGCAAACAGGATGACTAATGGTTTTGCAAACTGTAGCGCAATATTCACAAAGTTTGGTGGGTATTTGTCATGAGCAAAGTAACCCTGAGTTCAGTGACTGTGCCTGCAAGGAGGGCAGTGTTGAAAGAGAAGGGAGGGGAGGCAGTTGTGCTAATTTTCTTTCCTTATCTGATGTATTTCTGTTTGCACAATTACACAAGCAACAGCAGGAACAAATTCAGCACATTTACGGGTTTAGAATAAGACCATTTCATTCTGCCATTTCACGTTTCTCAGATGGTGGTTGGGGGCTGACTTGTGGTCCTTAGCCCATGCAAAGAAGAAAAAGCAATGGGGAAAACAAGATTATTTGCTCTCATAATTAAAAAATTTAGAAAAGGAAATCATGAAACACTAAGTCAGTGCTGCTGTTCCAAACCTTCACCTTGGCTTTAGATTTTATGTAAAAGCAATTGATTATCTAGCTGTTGCAGTTCTCTTTTAAAATGTCTTTGAGCACTGTCATTTTGTTCTTTATCTCGAAGATGTCCTAGATTTGTCTGTCATGAACTCTGGTGGAGCCAGTTTTGTATTTTTTGCTAATGGGTTGGTCTTTTATTATTCTGCCCTTACTGTTACCTGTGCTGGATGTTCATGCAATGAAGACATAAAATGTACTTTTTTCATAGGGAGGAAACAGGAGTGTGAAGAAAAAGTAATAAAAAGTCCAGAGAGGGTAGATTTTTCAGGCACAGAAAATGTTGTCTTGCTTTCTAAATGTTAATACTCCTTTTCTTCAAGTTTGCACAATGGATGTTTTCCCCAAATACATGACAGCTCTTTTAAGATGCTCTGGTGCTGTATGCTGCCGTTCTTTGACTTCGAGATACTGGGGATGCCTGTTTATGTTTCCTGTCTCTTATTTGCTCTTTGATCTTTGTTCACTTTCCCTTGCGGCTTATATCGTGTTATTTCGTTGTAAAAATAATCTATTTGAATTTTACTTTTTGATGCATGGAGACTGATGCTTTTGTCACACTTCTCTGTATTGTTACTGCTTTCTTCTTTGTTTGGTGAGTCTTCTTGTGGGTATTTGTGTAGCTGGGGTTGCATATCAGACTTATATCATGACAACAGATCTTTTTCATCAGATGCTGTGTTTGAATCTAACAGCTTCTATTTCATGAATACTTTTGAAGCCCACATGCAGCTTAGTGATGTTGTTATTGCATGTGGCATCCCAGCCAGTGTTCTTCGCACCTCTTTTTTCCTGTCATTGCTGTATGTTCTTTACTGCCACACCTGACTCTTGTGGATCTGTCAAATATTTGCATCCTTTAGCTATGAAACAAGAACCCCATTTTCCCATGTTGAGGTCTCATTCATCTGACGGGAGACAGAAAGGTATTTAGCCAAAAGCACCATACCCCAGAAGCACAGGGGTGCCCAAAGGGTAATCAGTATGACATGGTGGGATGTAAATTTTGACCATTCTTTTACCATAAGTCTTCACCTCTTGCCTTCGATTTCAAAGTGAAGACGTCTGAGGAATTGGTACCATACGAATCTGGGAATCTTTTCTACTGGCAGCTTTCAAATCTTCAAAGCAAAGAGGCTTAAACTTTAGCCTCTTTGCATTTTTAAAGCATTACAATTTAGAGGAAGCTGTTTGGCCTGGACAGCTATTGATTTATATTCTGTTCTTCAAACTACAAACACAGAATTGTAGGATGGCAGGGAACAGGACCAGAAGAGCCCTTGAGAGCCAGCTGGCAGAGCCAGCACCAGGCAATACACTGGACAGTTTACGGTTGATGAAAATATTAATCAGTGCTGTTAAACATTCTTCTGTAATCCGCCCAATATACCAGGAGTGAGTTTAAAAGAGATTTGTCAGGGATTGCTCCTAAGGGAGAATGTGAGCTGAATTATATCTTTTTGTGGATGTGCTGACCTATAGTTGAGTATTTCTGATTTACATCCTACAATTCTCTTTGACTTGCAAGTACTTCTGGAGAAAAGGTGAGTAAAAAAGTCTCTGAACAATTATATACCATTCTGGACAGGAATAGTGATAGGCTCTTTCTGTCCTAACAGTGTTAGGTTCCCCTTCCTTCTGCAGCAACACAGGTTACACCTGCAGATATGCTGCTGAAATGCACAAGTTTGTGAGATACACAAGTTTGTACTTTGTAACTCATGCCAATCTTCTGCTGAGATGTCTGCTTTTTTGTCTCTGGGATCTCATTCTTTCTCAGCTGACCTTCACCTTTTAGCCCCTTTTAGAGGCTGTCCCTGACTTTAACTTCAGTCTGGACTGAAGAAGCAATTTCTCAAGATGTAGATGAGGAGCCAAGATTAATCCAATACTTATTTTGACATAGATATATAACCCATGAATGTATTATACAGTCTAAAAACAACCTGCCTGAGCAATTAGCTCAGTAATCAGACATTTTAAAACAGTGGCAGAGGAGCAGAGCTATGGATTATGATGCACAATGATTTGTGTTATTTAACAGAAAAGCATGCAGAATTTTAATTACAATCAGGAGATTTTCCATTTGCTGCAAGTACTCATGTGGGCTGCTAATGTGACAACTGTGGTATGATGGGGACAGACCACACAAGGCAAGACTTGAAAACTGGCAGATAGGAATACAGAGACTATTTCATTTCAGGCCTGCAAGACAACACATTTCTGAAATGAATATGTGACAAGAGGGAAGTATTGGATTTCTGTGTGAGGAGCTGACAAGTCAGACAAACAGCAGCCATATATTATCAGTGACGGTGAAAAGATCACATCACTTAAAACCTTTGAGGCAACAGGAAAACTGAACACAGCATCATTTTATAAGGATCTAAGAGAGAACAGTCTCTTTTTTTTTCCTCCCTGGTTATATATAGCTGTTAGAGAGAGCCCTGCTGAGTGGAAAATGGAGCATATGATCAAGGGCAGTCCAGTGAGTCAATTTACTGACTAATACTGTAGATTATCATGTCAAATATATAGCACCAGCAGTATGAACAATAATGAAGCCTAGTTTATTTCTTTCCTATAAATTGAAATGAAGATGTGATTGGGATTGTCACACCTTAGATATATGAGCCAGATTCTCTTAATCATCCAAAACAAATTGCTTTATTCTTTATAGTGACTTTTATTTTAGGATCCATTCCAAAAATGGCAAGCTGAAACCATCTATTTAAATGTGTCAAACACGTTTAAAATATCCTCTAGACCACTGTCCCCTCAGGTGACGGTTCAATGGTCTCACACTTTAAAATACCTGCTCCCTTCAGACCCAAAGAAGGGATAACTCAGCCTTTCATCCTGTGGGAAGAAATGATTCAGCCAGCGCCATGCAGAGACACTCTAAATGAACTCCGGAATCATCAGTAAAACATCCAGCCGTGAATCCAGTGGGGCAAAACACTCATGGAAACCCCAGACGGCCATTGAAGGGAGCCTTTTCTTGCCTGGTTTTCTATTTTCCTATGTCTCAGAGTGTCAGTGAGCAATTTTGAGGGGCATACTGCCAATATTGTGCAGTCTCCTTGGGTCAAACTGAACACTGCCTGAAGAGCAGTTACAGTTAGGCTACCTGGTAAAAATTCCACGCCAGACAGAAGGAGTTTATTTCAATTTAGCTGTACACTACCAGACTTGTGTTTTACTGGTTTCCAAGCTCCAGGTGGAAGTCTGATTGCCTTTGGGTCTGTGAAAACTTGAGTGTGAGAAAAAACTTAGGGAATTAACATTTGAATTGCAAATCACTGCCATTCCTTTGGGTTTAAAAATCATAATCGATGTTATTGATTTCTAAAGTCCTTTGTCTAAGAATAGAGATGAGTAATTGAAGAGGCATTTACTAACTGTTTGCTAACAGTAAGTCACAAAGCCCAAATATTGCATGTCTGTTAAGTATAATTTCCTGAAACTGGTGAGTAAACTTTTACAGAAATTAGCAGAGTGTTATAAATTTAGCATATATAAGGAAAAGCAGATGGTACTGCTGTGATTGGACATGTCATTGGAGTATTCCAGAGCATGCCAAGTCTTTAATCTATTACTATTTGCATATACTACCACATTACTCAGTTTTCAGTAGACTAGAACAACCTGTGCTGTACACAAACAACAACTCTTTTTTCTGAGCTTTAAATTTAGAATAAAAATGAAATTCCATGTGCTGATTTTGTAGCCCTTGTGATCATTTTCCAAAGCCTCCAAAAGGTCCATGTTGCATGTTCTGGGTGGCCAGAACACAGTCACAGGTTGCTGCGTGGGCCCACACACTTGGTGATCTTCAGCTTTCCATGCCAGCGATGGGACAGGCTGTGTGTCATGAACAGTAGATCAAATGAGAAGAATCACATTTTAAAATGCTTTATGATACTGGAAACTCTTTGAGCAATTCTCAACTCTGTAGATATCCAAAAGCAGAAGGTTTTAATTAAAACAAAACAAAACAAAAACAACAACAAAAGAAAACAAAACCTAGCTATTCTTAAAAAATAGAGGAACACCTCTCAGTTTAAAGGTGGTCTTGGCAAGATGGAATTCTACTTTTATGGCTTGCCTTTTCTTTGGAGGATGATAATTTAGCTGCAAAGAGCAGAAAGGGACAGAGCAGATGGGACTTAAGGAAGGAACTAAATTTTGCAAGCAGAAGGTATAGGCCACATATAAGGAAAACAGTGAGGATGAAAGCATCAAAGAGGAGGTAGGCAAAAACAGTAATCCTGTTTGGGAATTAGTGAGGTAAAATGTGTCAGAGAAAAAAAAAATTAAAAGGTGTTAAAAAGAAAAAAGACAGTTGCAGAAATAAGGTGACAGGAAAGCAAAAGACCAAGAGTAGATAACAACTTGCCTGTGTTTCACATTAGGGGTTTGAAGACCCTATTCATGTTTTCAGCTCAGAGGACAACAAATCAGTTTAATGCCCACCCATTCTGATTGCACAGCATGTGTGGTATCCTACTGCACAGTACTTAGGCTGTCACCAAACACCTCATCTTGTCTGATCTGGGCAGAATGCTCCTGCCTGCTACTCCTGAAGCTCTTGGGTGTTCAGTGGAGTAGAAATCTGTGCTGCCAGGTGTCCCTGTCCCTTGGGGTGCTCCTGCTTTGCTTTGTTCTTTGGCTTGTTGGCATGTTCTCTGAATACAATCCTTCCCTGGTGTCATCCCTTCTCAGAAGTGGAACCTCAGGGTCAGGAGGTTGTAGGCAGTCACAGTGAGTCCTGACCTCTTCCATGTACCTCATGACAGGCTTCACCAGAGCTCTGGCACTGCAAACACTGGTTTGGAATGATTCCAGGACATAATAAATGAAACATACAACATGCACATCTCAGGAAGACTGCTAGCATAGCAACCCTTTACTTTTGTGTTACCCTTGTGTGATCTCTTTTAGGTAAATTAATTGGACATTTCTTCCCCGTTTTCCTTGATATTCTTTAAAAAAACTTGAGTTCAGATAAGCATCTGAGATCTTCTCCCAAGAATACCTTTTCCAGCGCTATAGCCATGCTTCCACATTTCATCTGTCTGTACCTCTCAGTACTGACTTCTCTCATACACAGTTAAATCTCTTGTTTCAGGTTATCCTTTTATCAGTTTTGCCAAGTAATAAAAGGCCATCACTGGGAGATCTGTTGCTTAGTTACTGGCCTGGGCAGATGGTCCTCCTGGAGAAATGCCAGCACCCCACCAAAGAGCCTATTTATGGGCAGAGAGGATTGGGCAGGTTTAATGACCATTGCCTGTGTGTTCTGTATCCTCGCTCCTCAGAACTACTGCAGGGGAAAAGCTAGTGCAAAAGTTAGCATTTGAGAAGTTATAAAAAATGAATAATTAATAAATTATCCGGAGAGTGCTCTTAATCTTAAAATAGAATAAAAATGTTCTCACTAGGTGAAGTTGCCACTAACTAATGCCTTCAGGGAATACATTAAAGGACTAGATTAAGTAGATGCCCACACTTATACGTAGGTACATATATCTCCACGGATGGATGCATGCAGACTGTGTGTGTGTATGTGTGTGTAATACAGTAAAAGAAAAATTATCAAACCCATTTTAAATGAAATATTATTTAATTTCCATTGTATGCATACTTCCAATGACCTTCTAGAATCTGTGGACTTATTACTTATCAGATGAGAAAAAAATGCCCCAACAATTCCATGTAGAGATTGCACTGTCAAGTGACTATAGCATTGAGTGTCATTGATTTTTACTTCATGATGAATGTTTGTTTTCCTAAGAATAAATAATATCAGAATTTTATAGAGCAACCCTCACAGAAGCAAATAAAAAATGAAAATACAGAAGTCTATAGGTGTAGCAAATTTCTAATGCATTCAAACAGTCAAGATGTTTCTAAGATGCAACAATTTATTTTGGAAACAAGTTTGAAAGGCAGATAGCTGGCAAATATTTTTTTTAACCCAATGATGCTTTGGACCTATGCAAGAATAGCTAGAGAAATCCAGATGGAGATCTAGACTAATAATGAGAAATAAATAATATGGAAAGCCAGAAAAGGTAACTTGTGCACTAGAAGATAAGGAAATAAAATCAACCCCAAAACATTATTTATTGGAAACCTGGTATTAAGAACTGATAGCTGGAAATGAAAGGCTTGTCCCCTCAGGAGCAAAAAACACCCAAAACCAAAAACAAGGAAACAAACAAAAAACTCCCCACAACCTCCCCCGACCAAATCTATAAAATTTGCATGTGAACACTTTAAGATTATTCAAATATTCTTGACTATTTTTAGCTACAGAATTTGATTTCTTAATGTGATTTGCAATATTTAATTCATTTTGTTCAGTATTTGCATAAATTAAATGCATGAATGTCTGAGAAAGCCCTGGTAAACTCTGTCTGCCTTTGCTGGGTGTTTGTTGCAGAAATGGCTTGAAGAAGAGAATCCACCACCAGAGAGGCAAAAAGTCTTTTCCTCTTGCTTATCTTTGCCCGTCCCCTTCTTCTGCCCCTTCCTGGCACCAAGCAGGAGAACTCAGCAAGGTGTAGGGATGGCTGTACATCAACTCCAAGAAATGGGGCAGCTGAGACAATCAAAACCTGAGCAATAAAACATCCCCAGCAATATTGTTCTAGAGAGTAATCTGCATGAATCCAATCATGAGTGCTCTTTATGGGCCCTACATGGACATCTATTTCTTTTTTTAATTTTGACTGACTGACTAATGAGGTACTCTGAGATAGCACAGCCAAGGGCACAGGAGTGGTCTAGCAACTATTCCAGTCTCCTAGAATAATTGCAGTTAAGGAAAAGGACATTGAGAAATTTCATAAAGGTGTGATAAAAGTCATCTTCCCCAAAGTATTTAAATCTGCTCTGAGAAAAGGACCAGAGAACCTGATGGGAAAAATCCTATGTAGAGGGTAGCTCAGATATTCCTGTCTGTGACTGGGGTATTTGAGCATGAGTACCCCACATGTTACTGCGACAGTTCCCCCATGCCTGTCACCCACCTGGGGACACCATGTGCCCTTGTCCTGTGATATTGACCCTGCAGCAGGTATCAGGGAGGGAGAGAGCTGAAGTCTGAAAGGAGGAAGGTGGGAATCTGCTTGTCTGTCCTGAGGTAGACATCTTGCAGAAAGCAAGAGAAAATGGAGTAAGTGAATTTTAGGTGCATTTCCGTTGGTGTTTTGATCTTCTAAAATGTTAGCAAATGTAGTCTTGCTTTATATTGTTTAGTTTGATGTGCTCGTTAACAGCTATTTCATGTTCTAGCT
Organism: Rhabdornis inornatus; assembly: GCA_013397075.1. Lineage (NCBI taxonomy): Eukaryota > Metazoa > Chordata > Aves > Passeriformes > Rhabdornithidae > Rhabdornis > Rhabdornis inornatus. The sequence goes on from VWZS01001116.1 coordinate 298,798, forward strand.
GAAATAGTCACATATTTAAATATCAGCTTTGCATTTTACTAAGGCCTGCAGACAGAATCAGCAGAAGTCAGTTGCCATTTATCCAACAGATTTCTGGTCAGAGCAGATTATCCTTCAAATCTAGGTCACCAACATGTTTTTGTCTGATGTAAAACAGAATAATGTGCCATTCCCATTGATAAACTGTCCAACCTCTTCTTTATTTGGAGAGAGATTGGCAGAAGTTACCGAAGAGCAGTCAAATCTCCAGACTTTACTGTCCTGAAAGAATTGAATATCCAGTCAAATTATACTAATAAGACTAACAGATCACTGTATCTGGATATTTTAAGGCATTACTTTCGTTTAAAATAAAGGGAAACAAGGAACCAAAACCGTGTGAGGAATCAATCTGCTGTGTTTTTAGGAGGAATTACTATCATAACATTTATGGTGCTCTGCAAAACAGTAGTTCACCTGGTTCTCCCTCCCCTGAAATGAAAACATTCATTATATTATATACAAAAATTGAAATTGCATAAGAAATTTTCATTTATTTTGTTTGCAAAATTTAGAAGCCAAATGTTTACAAAAGAAACATATTTTTTTTGTTTAGCAAACCACTCACCCTTACTGACTGTATAACCTTTAATATTAGAGTAATTTTTGAAAAATTTCAATTCTACTTGTAGATATTTCAAGCCAGGAAAATATTTTTGCTCACAACATGTTTAAATTATGTTACTCTTTCAGTTGGATAATGTTAAATTCCTACTTGAAAAGGGCGAAGCTGCATTAACTACTATTTCATTATTGCATTAACAACAGTTCACTTGCTGTTCTTACAGACTGCGTAAGTAAATCACTCATGCTTCAGAGATCTTTCTGCTGTTTATTGGAGACAGAACATACTACTAAACACAAGTTTCCAAAACAAGCCTAAATTTGTCCATTGGAAACCCTCACCAAAGACAACAATGACCAATTTCTCTTCCATTAATTAAAATGTCTATTTATAATACAAGGTCTGTTTTACTTGGATTCCACAAGGCATGAGGGTTCAAATGAGAGAAAAAGCAAACCCCAGTGAGTAGGAAAATCACTGTTAAGAGAGGCAGGAATGGGGTGATTGTCACGTGCAGATGGGTCATGATGGAGTGTCATCTTGCAGTAGGATTGGTCAGGGACTGTTTATGTTTGTGATTAAACATCTTGGTGAATAGTTAGGAAAAACTATATGTAAACCAAATTCTGGGAAGTATTTGATTTATACTTTGGGCAGGATTGAGGTGAGAAGGTGACAATTTTACATCACCTTCTGCTCCTCTGAAGTCTGGATTAAGAAGAAGTGGGAATGACATCTGGCGTAGGTGAGCTGAGATCCAGAGCTTTCCAGGCTGTAAGAAATCAGAGAAGTTTTTTAGCATCCTGTGATATCACCTTCCAAACACAGCCTTTCTAACATGAGGAGATCTCATCTATTTTCTTCTTCCCTATGCAAAAAAATGTCTTTATCATCCTTGCTTCTCCTCTTTGTATTTTATCTACTTCTGCTGTGTCTTCACTAGGATTGAATGACTACAAATACCTCTTGCGTCCAAAAACTGATTGCACTGTGGGTAGGTAAAATGGCAGGATGGCATCTTCTGTTTTGTTTGCCCATTTCCTGACTGATGTTTAGCAGAGGATTAATGTCAGAATCATATATGTGGTAATTTCCCAAACTCATAAATGAGGAAAAAACAAAAACCATTTTGATCCCACTACCATCTATGTAATTAGGTTTATCTTCTGCAATGTTTAACCTTGCACTTATCAACCTTGTATTTAATTACTGCTATTTTGTTACTTAGTCACTCATCTTTTAGAATCCTTCTGGAAAGCCTGGCTTAGCTTTTTCTGCTTTGAATATCCTGTTTCACCTGTGCACCTTGCCCTGGGAACCTTTGTCCCAGCTTATTTATAACTCGGTTCCTCTGAGTGGTTCTCACACAGATTCTTGGAGATCCCCTCCAGTGAATCCCCCAGTTATGAAATCGATCTTTTACTCCAAAACTCCATTACTGCCTTTTAAACTGTTAATCTATGAAAGGTCCTTCCCTCTCATCTCCTCACAATTGAATTGAATTGAATTTTGTAAGAGGCTTCTGTGAGGAACCAAAGGGGATTTGAAAATCCAAATATGCTTCTCAGCTGAACTATCTTCGTCCACGTACTCAGTGACTCCAGAGAACTGAAAGCATGTAAGCATGACAGTCTGCAAAACCACACCAAGAATTATGTAAAGTACCAAGAGATGGGAGGTGTCTCAAAGTCATAAAGATGATTTAAGAATGAAATCTCCAAAGATATTTTGGTGTCCCTTCCCTAATGATTCCATTTTGCATTCAAGTCTGAATTGATTCCGGTTTTCTAACTCTGTGATTATGAATACCAAAAGGAAAATTTCTCTGATGTTCTCTATCCTATACCTAAAATTAATCATCTGTGTTCTTGAAATTTAATTAAACCAGATAGTCTTTTAAATAGTTTTCCACCATATGTTGCAAAAAGAGTAGCAAAATTAAAAGAATAAATCACATCAGAGAGTAAATTAAATACACTGTTTGAAGCCAGCCTCTCTCTCATTTTCCTCATTGTTAAAACTGAGTCAATGCTGACAATAAGCATTTAAAAATGGTGAGGATCAAGCACTTCAAAATGCATTGTACAGAAAACTGAGCATGAAAGGCATTGAATGGGCTAGATTTTCTAAAGTGTTTTCCCGATTTCTGATTGCTTTGGTGTAAAACTGGTAGTATGAAATACATTCTAGCTCTGATGGAGCAGAAATAAAAGCTTTTCAAAAATGAATAATGATAAAAGAAAACCATTTCAGAAATATTGCCCCCATATGTATGTTGCTTACTCTAAAGCTAAGTCAAGAGAATTTAATGCCATCAATTTGTAAAGCACAAAAAAAATCACTAAATTCATAAAGAGTCATTAAAAATGAGAAAAATATGTAATTCTTGTTTAATGAAAATTGTTTAAAGCCAGTACCTAAGCCTGTTCATTATGACATCATAAGACAATAGTAATAAACTTATGCTGTTGAAAAAGCATCTATAGAAAGTATTTGCCCAAATCTCAAGAAATATAGTCAGTTTTCAATGGATAATTCTTCTAAAATACTCAGGGTGTGAACATCTGAAAGAAAACTATCAAAAGAACACTTTCCTCTTTCTATTAATTTTTTTCATGTTTCTCATCCTAGTTTATGACCCTTTTCCCTATGCCTTAATCAAGGACAGATGAAGTTGTGACTCTGTATTACGTAACATTTAACTTCACCTCCCTTCAGAAAGATAAAGTTGATAAGTTCAATGGCAGTGAATTCTGCCACTCCAGTTGATGTCCAGTGGCTTCCAGCTGCTCTTTGATTTTGGTTTTAAAATCTGTAAACACATGAATAGTTTGGGATTTATGCAAGTGAGATCCTGTCCGGTTTAAAATTAATATGTTTTAAGTGTAGTCTGATTAAAATAACGATAGAGACGTTTGAAAAGTCATTTGGACTATTTTATCAGTGACTAAGCTAGTGAACAGGTTGAAGACTGCCAATTGATGAGTGTCCATGGTAGATATGTCAGAGGGTATGAACTGAATATGACCTTGAGAATGAAGAGTGACCCTGCAGCCTCCCCAGAAGGTACCCAGGGTAAGTTGTGCAGTATTTCACCAACACTCTAGGTCAAAGGAAGACATACCCAATACTTAAGGGAAAGCACTTAAGGTCAGTTCTTCATCTGGCATTTTGAATTATAATTTTACAAAAGGTTCTTTATAAAAGGATATAAATTTGTTTTTCTTTCTCTGTGACTATTCCCCCAAGTCCTTTATATATAACAGGATGTTGGAAGATTATATGAAATGTCAAATTGTAGTTTTGTCATAAGATTATGGTGTTTTAGAGACAGATTTTTTTAACTACATCCATAATGCTAAAGTAAATCAGATGGGGGATTTGACTGTTCCTGAGGTCAGACATCAGCATATGGATCATGATGGCAGTGTGTGGCATCAGTCCCCAGTGGAGCACATTTGTCTGGGAGAAAGGTTTTTGGTATGATCCACCCCAGAGTGAGCTCACAAGCAGCATGAACATTGAACTTCCAGAACTTGGGCTGATTCCCCAGCTCCCCTCAGCAGCATGGAGGAAGCCTTTCTGTCCCTTCTGCTTCATTTTGGGTGGAACCAGTTTAAGTGCTCAGAGGGCCAAAAGGACACAAGCCCACTCCTGCAGCCTCATGGCAGAAGTATCCTCTTAGCACAGACGTGGGCCTTGATATCTCTAGGGTTTCATTGTTAATTTTCAACACTATTACCCAGTTTCACTGGAAAGGGCAGAAATCTCACCACCCTGAGGTCTTTCAGGTGATGTCTGGTCAGGTAGGGAGCTCTGATGGGGTCAGGTCTTGCCTGTGAGACCTGGCAGGGCTCAGAGTGCAGGCACATGCCAGACTGCAAAGCTCCTTCAGCTCCTGGGGGATTTCACTGCTAAAATTCCCGTGGTGGTTATGGAGCTGTAGCATCTCCAGGACTGGAGGTGGGGCTGTAAGGGCTCTGACTTTCCTTGCTTCTGGTGGCACTTAAATGATTCCAACAGCTTCAGCTTGTGGGTACCTGATACTGTGCTTGTGTAAATGCATAATATCAGGCACAGTAACAAGTGGATATAGCAACGCAATGCTATTCTACTAATCGATTATTTAGTTTTTGAAAAAGGTTTTTGTTGGGAAAACAATAACAAACCAATCCAGAGATTTATTAGGGAAAAGGAGATTCAAATCTGTTAAAGCAGAGAGGGAAACTGAGCATGTATCACTCATACCCCAGGTGAATGCTGTACTTCTTGTACCCAGGGTAAATCTCAGTTGCTGCAGTCCTAAATAAAAAACTAACATGGGGACTGGACATGCTTCCCTCTGGCTTTTGTGAGAAAGAAGTGGCACAGGCAACTACTCTCTGGGTGGGAAAAGCAGGGGTCTAAATCCCATTGGGAATAAGTGTCTCCTTACAGTTAAGGGTTGGGTGCTGAATACCTAAAAGAATTTCATTTAAACATCCCTGTCCCTAATCTCAGATGGCTTCCCACTCAAGTTGCTACAGTGTAAGCTTAAAAGGAAGGCTGTGACATTGAAGATGAATTGCTCAGCCCCGTGTGACAAAGCTGTGATCCACCAGGGCACAATGGAAGTCAGGACTCTCCAAGCTTGTGTTGAGCTCAGTACTTTTTATTCTTCCCACAGATCTCTCAGGAGCAACAGAAATTAAATTTTTTAAAAATGAATGAAGTACATATGGCAACACAGCTGCTGAAAATCTGTTACCCTTTTTAATCACCTCTCATGTCCTGGGCATGCATTTTATCCTTCAAACTCAGTAAAATGAAAAGCATTGAGAAGAAGGCATCGCCCTGTATTATTGGGGGACTTGGTAGTGTTATTAAGTCATTAAGTCATGCAAGAAAAGCCTTGCCTAATAAGGCTATCCAGAACTTAGGTCTCAGCGGGTTCATCTTTAAAATACTTTACCTACTTATAATCACTAGGGCAAGCAGAGTTTTCACAGAGGTAGTGCAAACTGCAAATAAAATTGAAAAAGGAGAGGACTATCCTTCTTTTTCTTAATGATGGTGAACTTCTGAAATGAAAAGGTTGTAAGCCCTGGATAAGTGCTCAAAGAGCCTTGCAATGATGCAATTTTCCACCTGCGTATGGATACACTGTAGAATAGACCTTCATGCTGAAGTGACAGGGTCTCCAGAGCACTGTTTACTTCCTACCCTTCTTCCATAAGCATTCAATGCCATAAGCAGTCAGAGTGACTGTTTCTCATTTGGTAGCCTTGAATCACACTACTAGTTATTCGCCTTTGTGTGTCAGCTCCAAGGTAAGGAGAGCAAGTTGGGTGATATATTCAGTTCCAGTACTGGAGCTGGGGAGAGAGAAAAATGCTGCTATTGAAAGAGGTTCTTCTGTGAAGGGGCAGTGATTTACATCCTGAATAGGTGCAAATTATCCTCCCTTCCCATCCCCAAGTTCAGCCAATATATTCGTTATTCAATATCTTGCTGCTGTGATGCTTTTTTTTTTCTTGCAGTATTTGATTTTCTGTTATGTCCAGAAGGCTGTGGTTTGGTAAGAGATATGAGGGAGTATTTCCAGTGAGGGATTGGACTCGTTATCAGCCCAAGAAGTGGTCATTTTCAGTCAATAGTGAAGCATCTGTTGGTCAAAGAAAAGGTCTTTAACTAGAACAAGCTCCCGAACTTACAATTCATCCCTGCTGGAATGAAAAAGAGTAGAGCTGCTTTGTCTGTTGGTTTTGAATCCTTCATGGAGAGCTGCCAGAGACTGTTAACTTGTGTATTATTGTTCTATCAGACAGGAGAAACATCAGGGAGAATTTACCGGCACAGTCACAAGCCTTTCATCACACAGTTATTATAGTGATAAAGTTCAATGGTAGTTACTCACCTCTCCAAAAACAAGTATCACCCACTCAGACAAGAGAGAATGGATTTCTGCAGGGTGATGCTACATTACCTCGTGCTACTGCACCTGACTCCCAGCTAGCACTAAATCCAAGTGCCCAGTATACACTTTGAAGTAGTGATTGTCAGAGCACTCCTGTGAGCAAGGAGGGACCATGATCTGCCCCTGTTTTGTAGGCTTGAGATGGAGCGGTAAGGCTACTGAGGTTGAGCAATGGAAACACACTGACATGAACTTGCTGCCCTGGATCTCTGGGTCATTCAATTCAGCCTGGCTGGAGCAGACATCCTGCTACCAACACGACTGTGTTTCCTCCCCAGAGAAAGCTCAAGGAGAGCAGTATAAACCTGTGGAGTCAAATCTCTTCCCTACAGGTCTGGGATACAGCTTGCTACTCAGGGCACTTGATTTAGACATAGCTAGAAAAATTAAAGCTCAGATTCACAAACACTAGAAGTCACCTGATTTCCACATATTTTTTTGTGGGTTTTAACTTCTTGTTTGTCTTTAAAACCTGGACTTTGTATCATTGCATAACTAGGTAATTTGCTGAGGTGCTTTGGGGAGTGCACCTCAACTACTCAACTACATGGCATGCTCAGTAGATGGGTGATTGTGTGTCTTATTTGTCCTTTTTATCCTCCAGGAAGACGAAGTTGCTCGTGACAGTCGATTCAATTTCAGTGGCTATGGCATGGGCCACTGCCTCCAAGTCAAAGATGGCACAGCAGTCAAGGCTACGCCATCCAACCCACCTCCAGCACCACCCAAGGATTCGGATTCCATCAAAAAGAAGTTTGTTGACCGTGCAAAAAGGATTGATACAATATCCCGTGCAGCGTTCCCACTTGCCTTCCTCATTTTCAACATCTTTTACTGGATTACATACAAAATTATACGGCATGAGGACATTCACAAGAAATAGGTGACTCTGGTTCTCCAGGACTTCTTAGCCAAAGTCATTCACATGTAAATAAACAGTGAAATGTCTTTCTGTCATATGGACTAAGGATTTCTTCCCCACTCCCCCAGAAAACTGGAGAAAAAATTAGGAAAGAGGAAAAAAAGTGTAGAAGGAAAAGTGATTCCATGACAAAATATGCCATGGTACCAGTAAAGAGGCTCCCCCTACGTACTCCTAGTGTGTTCTTCCAGATTCAGCATTGATCAGACATCTACAACTGGGGCCAAGTTTGACCCAGCTTTATCACCAAGATATTACCTTTCAGAACAAAAGAGAATCAGAAAACAAGCAATTCTCCTAAAACATCTATCAAGAGACTGTGGTGGCTACAGTACAGTGAGTTATAAGAGGACCAAAATTTTTCAGGATAATGTTGCCTTTCTATTTGAAACAAGTCTACTGAGCTACATTCCATGACCATGTCTGTAGGTAGTGGTTTCACCAAGGAGTCCTTTTGTGGGTTGTAAATTATTTCTACTGATAGGGGAGAGGGAAAAAAAAAAGAAAAAAATTTATACTTTATTATCCTTGTGGGTGTGCATTTTAATATTATCTTGCTTTACTAGAATTGTAATTTTGGGGTTGAACTTGTGTGTCATGTGATTTATTTGATAGTTGACACTCCAAAAACAGTGAAACTGCCCGATTTATTTCTGTTGGGAGACAGTGCACTTATTTAATTTTATTTCTGCTGATTTTACATGCGACTTGAGGTGCCAAACTGTATTTTACCTATTGTGCTACCCTGTACCACACTACTTAGTAAGAACTTGTTTCCTCAAAGGTGTAGCTCAGTTTAGCATTGAGTTTCTATTATTGCTCTCATTGTAGCTGCAGTCAATAGCTCTATAGGTAAACACAACTTGTTTACAGACCTCTAATTTATATCTTTACTCAAAGTGGCTATCATTTTAAATATCATTAATTAACCTAAGAATTTTAAAACTGTACTGTGATTTTCAGAACCTGTTACCTTTTGGTGCCGGATCTGCATTATTCAAATCCTTGCTACATGTTTTAAAGTAGAAAATTTAAAAAAATTAAAAAAAAAAAAAGAAGAAAAAAAAGATGGTATTTTTGCTTACATGGAAGAAGACAACCTGTAACATAAGATGAGTAAAACATTAAAATTTTACACTTGCTGTAAAAGGGTTTATTAAAAAAAGGTATTTGTTCAATTTCAATAAAGCTAAATGTGGTACTAAGATTTCTTCACTATTTTCTTCATTTGCAGCAGCAGCAGCAGCAGCAGCAGCAGCAGGGCTGTTCGTGCCACAGCCCAGCTCTTCCACTGCTCTGTCAGCAGAAAGAGGGTGAAAAGCAGCCTTCTGCTAATGTGACTTAGCACGCCAAATTTTTCTATCTATCCTGCAGCAAAGGGACTACTGCAGCCCCTGGGAGTACATCAAGGGCTGTCAGAAGTGTGTCTGGGATATGATGGGAGCATTTCTAGAACATTTGTATGTGCTGAGCCAGGCCTGGGGGAGGAGGGATGTTGCTCCCCTCTCACACCATCCCTGCACAGCAAGGAATACAGCCCAGCTTCACATGTGCTGTGCCTGGCTTGCGAGTGTCCTGAACTTTCTTCTGGCCTTCTTACAGCTTCACCACTTTGGTGAGCTGAAGGACATGCTGAGATGGCCTGTGCCAGGTTCCTCTTGTAGACATGGGAGTGACAAATAGTTTAAAAGCAAATCAAGAACTGCATTCAGTTTTCTGCCCTTCCCTTGAGAGGCCCAAATATACACACTGTAGCTGCTCAATCCAGACATTTTTTCTCACTGCCCTAATGAGATATTGTACTGAGACATACTGAACCTTCAGCATATCTCACTCTGCTTTTGCTACTGGACCAGCTCCTGCTGAGACAATAGAGGTTCCTCAGCCTATCTGAGCCTGTATTTATGTGTTTATGTGGCTGTGTCTGTGTTTCCATCTCTCTCCGCATGGCTGCCTGTAGTACCAGGCTTTGTTCCTCCCCAGAGCAGGGGAGGGAATCTGGAGGTCGTGACAACTCTGATTCCTGAACAATAAATTGGTGACAAAAAGCCAGCCATGTATTTTATCTTCCTATCCCCTCCTCAGCTTTGTAGACTCTTCTGTTGCTTACACCTCTGATGGAACTGGCAACATCACCTCTACCTCGTTGAGACTGTGGATCCAGATGAGAATGACAGCCCCAGAAAGGGTAACAAGTGAGAACTCAAAACAACTGTCCAAACTATTCTGCTTTGAAAAAGAAGCTTTTGATGCAAGTTCAAATATCATAATATTTGCAATTTTTATAGTATCAGATTTATTTTATTCCTTTTTAAAGTGGAACAGTATTTGATTATAGATAATGTAGTAGAAGAAAACCCCAGCACAATCTTAGTGCCATGAATGCAGTAGAATGAGGGTAGCCAGCGGTAAACCATGTTTTTATGGGAAGTTAGGAGCCTTCACTGGTACATAAACATCCAGACCTCACCTTCACTAATCCCTTGTTCCAAAAATATGTTCATGTTCAAATGAAGGTGTAATGCCAGCATTAATCATGAATATCAGAGCCTACTGCTCACAGCTGCCCCAAATGACTCAGACCACTGCAATAGGAATGCAAACCTACTCTCAGCTGATGGATATCTTTATGCCCCTTTCTGTGGTGGAGCTCATGTGCCCCCAGCATCCACACCACAAATTCAACTGCACGCTTTGCAGTGCTTGGTTATAAGCATTTATTAAATAACTCACTAAAATACCTTGCTGATAAGACCTGAGGTTTGCTGACAGTATCCATGGGAAGATTGCTCTGATGTTGCCTTCTGTATAAACTTTGGTCCAATCACGAGAATAATCTGTGGACAAAATCCAAATAGGTCTCTCTCTCTCTTTTGAAGACAGAATTTATGGCTACATGACAATTAGTCATGAATATTAAAATTATCTAACTAAATTTTGGAAACAAACAATGTATGCAAATGGACAAGGCCCACCAAGCACAACAATTAGGAATGGCCACATGATACAGAAAAATTGCCACGTGCTGGCTAGTGGCCTGTGAACCCTCTGACACAGAAATGGTTTGATACTGGCCATCTATTAAAGAACCTTCTCTCAAAGAACATGGCTGGCACCAGAAACTGGTCAAGAAACAGCCTGCAGATAAAACATCAGTTAACAAGGATAGCAGGACACAGCTTTCCTAAACAAATTCTCAGTAGGCTTAACAGAGAAAAAAGACTCAAAAATGATCACCTTGCACTCAGGGAAGCAGCAGAATTAAATAGTGAAGCAGTTTTATTTCAAGACACCATTGCAAGAGGAAAAAGAATGGCTTAGAAAATAACTTCCAGACAAATAGCCTTTGTGAAACAGGAGACACATCAGGATGGAAGGACAGAGACCCAGGATTAATTCTGAAGAGATTCCACACATATCAGAAAGCCGGCATGCTACAATTCTAGCTGCTAAATAAAATTAATCCCTAGGGCATTTAAACTACTTGCATTTAGCTATAAGACAATTATGATGACTTCTACTTTACCAAGAAAGCTTGAAAAACTTTAAGCATGTCTTTAAAGGATGCAACATCCGGTCAGGTCATTGGCATCCTGTTGTTACAGGCTAGCCTGAGTGATTCAGTAGTCAAGGGGAAATGTTTAGCCATCTCTCACCAGAGAGATGCTGTCATGTGCTGTGATAAAGCCTAACTGATTAAAGACATCTTTTAAAAAACCCCTTATTATATTAGGAGGAAAGTGAAAAATTAAAAAAAATCAGTGCAATATGAAATGAGAGATCTCTCTCTGCTACTCTTTCCTGTTTTTTTTTCTCTCCATATTTCTTTAGGTGGCAGAGCCATCACTTGTGTGTACTGAATCAAATGTGGTGTAGCAATAGAGGTTTTTGGAGTATCCAATATGAGATATCAGCAATTCATAACTGCTGGAGGACAACTCCATTTGGGATATGCAATGACTCTGGGGTCAGATTTTTTCATGTGCTATGGAGGTGAGGAGTAAGAGTGAACCTCCTCAACAGACATTGAGATTTTCTCATTTTGATTCCTTTTTTTCCCAGCATGAGATGCTGAAAGAAATAGGAAAGAGCTGATGGAAAAATAATGTTTGTCTACTGCAGACTGATCTACTGCAGCTGTTCATCTTTATACAAACTTGCCTGACATAGGTGGCACAGGAGATGCTGCCCAAACAAGAGGCACCAGCCCAAACTTACAGCTTTTTGTAGCTGATGTTACTGAAAATATTGTGGAAGAATCTGAACTAGTCTTTGAGATTACAGACATGGTCATTTCCTGGGAAGGGCTTTACCTGGAAGTCACATTTTATGAATTTATTCAAAATATCTGACTCAGTCCAATAGTGGCATTTCTGTATTTAGAAATATATTTATAAATACATGAAGAAATAGATTTAATGTTTGGTTATAAAAGTACATGCACGTTTCTTATTCATTTAAAATTAGAACACAGAAATGAACAAAGAAACAAAATCTTTGTCCAAAGACCAGCTTTATATTACACAAAGTAGTATGAAAATAATTTTATTTAATATATTCATTTTCATTAGCTATAATGTAGTATCTGTGGAAAACTATCTTCTGCCAGACTTTGAAAGTAATTTATTCTAATGATTTTTTGGCATAGAATTTTGTGTCTTACTATGTTTTGGAAAACTAGAAAACTAAAACCAAGGCTGCCTGAAGAAACTTCTGCCTGGGAAAATACTCTAAGCAACAACAGTAGTGAATATCAGAGATCCTGATCACATTTTACTTGTGCTAAAAATGGGATTTTACTGGGACAAATTATATAATATCCTCTGTAGTCATCTGGAGAGCTGTACAACTGATTCAAGACCAGCTCCTTCAGATTATTACAAGGCTTGAATCTGATGTCCAGCAGAGTGGGTTCATGTTGTGGAGATGGTGGACAGTGTGCTCCACACCAGGAAGATGGCAACTGGATGCATCCTTCCTTTTTCCAAGCAAGAAAAGGCAAGATCCTTGAGAGTGCACACAGGAAGTATATTCCATAACAGTACTTAATGAACAAGCTTTAGGCAGAGCAGTTGAAGGACACACAGATTTCCACATTACCTTTGCTTTGGCATGAATCTGTTTTCCCTAAGGTGATGAATAGTGCTACCTTGACATCACAGGGTCAGCCCTGTGGCTGGACATGTCTGGAAATCACATATTTATCACCTGGCTTCTGGAGAATACCTTCCCTGTTTTCCCTCTAATACAAATAGAGAAAAGAGCTATGCCAATGTATGAAACATTGTAGAACCAGAGATAGTCTTTAGCAAGGCTTCCCAGTAAGAAAATGAGAGCCCTAATGAGCTAATTGCAGTGGAGACACTACCTTCTCCTCTCTCTGCATTGTCAGGCAGAGATGTTATGCAAAGGCATGAGAGGCTGGCAATGAAGAAGTTGCCAATGTGTGGTTAAAGCTTTCATCTTAGCCATTGCTTGGAGTTCAAAAGGGCTGCATGTATGGCTGCATTTGGGGGAGACCAAGGAGAGCAGCATGGACAAATGCCTATGATGAGCTAATTAACTTTTAGAAAAGGAGAGTGAGTGCATTTTTCCTGTAAAGAGCTAATGAACTCTATCCTCCGGGAAAGATGAGGGACATAATCAATGAGGCTCCTCACAGGGGTCTGCCAAAGATGATCTTCAGAGGAGGGGTGAAGAGCAGGGCTGTTACTGAGTCATTATCTTAAAAAACAAGAGCTGAAAGAGCTGCTCACTGCAGGAAAATTGGGTTTCCCTTTCATGTGTATTACATTACATGTAATAGGGCTTTGAAAGCATGTTTTCTGCTTGGAAGAATATAACAATTTTCCACTAATCCATGAAAGAAGCAAAGCTAAAAAAAGTATCTTTTTCTTGACAATTTTTCCTTATAGTAGCTCAAGTCAAAACCAAGAGAAACTTTTATGCTGACCTTGTATGTAAGTCAAGCTGTTAGAGGTTGATGGTGAGTTTCAATATGGGCAGGGTCTCAGCCTACATCTTAGCTGTCTGCTGTTATGGCACATTTGCTTCTCACTTTGGAGCCCTGTGACTTTGTTTTCTTGAATTACCACAATGAGAGGTTTCATCACTGACCCTTCTGGTGTTGCAAGTGCAGTAAATGAGGTCAAAACTGAAGAACTTCCTAAAAAACATTTAGAATCTCAATGAAATTTTCCTCTCATCAGAATTTGTGTGTATAATAGTCTTTTAAAGGCCTTTTCAAAAGGACACTGGCAGAGGCTAAAGAGCATTTTAATGTTTCCTTTGATTTATTAGCACTAGCTCAGTTTTTAATTTGCAGAAAAGAAGTGCTCCATTAATACCCACAGTAACATCTCACATTAAACATCCTAAATGTGACCTAATCTATTTTTAAAGGAACTAATTCCCATGCATTGGTTTACTTATTCCAGGCATCACCAAGGCTGAAAACATAAGCCGTGTTCCTGACATGCAGCAAGGTTTCCTTGAACAGCTGCACTCTTATTCTGTCTGTAGTTTTCTGCAATAATATCAGTGTGCAGGACTTGTTTTATGGCACTAAGGAAACAAAGGAGGATATTTTATCATAAGGGAAATTTGCATATTTGCTGTTATAATAGCACAGAGGATTTCACTGGAAATTGATAGCTTCTGCAAATTGTAAAGCTTGTATTGCATTTGTGCGCACACACACACTCCTTTCACTTTGCTTCCCTCAGTCTTATTGCAGTATTTCTTTGGCTGATGTCCCTGAAATTTTTATCTGCTGTACAGTGCTAACTAGTGTGGTAGCACAGACAAATATCTACCTTCTTTTTCTCTGACCTAGATGTGGAAAAGGTCCAATAGTTATCTTTAGCCTGATTAATCTAAGTCTGATCTGCGAATATGCTGCCATGGATTAAATATATATATGTCATCTGAAATAGCTGAGGCACAGCTCAGACATCCTGTAAATGGCAGTACTGGGATGTACCTGCAGTGGGTTTTGCTAAGCAGGCACTCTGCCCAGTGCTCTCATTCTGGGTCACATCTGAAGACTTCAGCAGCAAATGTGATTGTGGTTACTACTGATGGACATCCTTCCTGCAACTTAAAATTCAAGCTGATCTTAATAAATCACAATGGAAAGGGAGTACTAAAAAGGGAGGACTCTTTAACCTCTCCCTCTTCACGGTGCTATCACAAAGGCACAACAATGCAGGACACCAGAAGCCCCTTTTGCAGCTGGGGAGGGTCTCCATGGCACTGGTTCCTAGGGAAGCAATCCCAACCTCCCAGACATCCCACAGGGCATAGAGGGGCTGCCTTGCGTCAACAGACAGGTCAGGGGACATCCAGACTACACTATCAGCAATGTTCATCCTTGGAGCAGCCCAAGAAGAGGCTACTTTACAAGTGCTTTATTCTCCTCACCACAGCTTGATCAAATTGTCTTTTCAAGGTTGCCTAAGCCCTAAATGTTCACATTTCTGTTTTCAAGCTGTGGTTACATGGTTACACACTGGTGCCTTTTACAACTGCCTCATGCACATCTCACCTCTGGCCAATCCCTGGGGTGTTCTAGCTGCCCTTCCTTTCCACTAGCTATTCTCCCTTCAGGAGAAGAAGTGAGCCAGGTCCTCTGTAAAATAAGGATTTTTGATTTGATGGAGAAAGAAACCCACCTGCCAACTCCAAGTCACCCAGAGAGCTGCTCCCCAGCTCAGCCACACAGGCTTGGGAGCTTTCCTATGAGCTGATGAAAGGGCAAGAGGGTGAAGGATGGCATGGGTGAAAAAAAAAAAGTGTAATTGGAAAGCAAAGGGGAGCAGGTTTAGGAGACACCTTAATAAAGATCAGAGACTTCAAGAAAGTCCTAACAGCAAAAGGAGAACTAAAAACAGAGACAAAGGATCCTCTTGCTCATTTCAGTGGTAACATGAATAAGACAAGCAGATCTCCACCTCTCCAAGGATATTGTCACCAACTGCTGTTTTAATGAAAATTGCCTGGCAGATCCCCAGTATCAGCTACTCTCTCAGGGGGGCTTTTCTATTATTAGGACAGTCATCTGGGAGAATGGCCAAGGTTTATATTATCTCCATTACCAGCTAGCTTTAATGGTACTGGAGAGCATCTTTGATTTTTGGAAATATAACTGCAGCCCTTGGACACTACTCCAATATTTCTCTGTTTCAAGAAGGTCAGCACTGGCTCCTCAAAAAAAAAATTAAAATTCTAGGCTGAAATAATGAAAAATCAAGGTATGAACGACCTTAAGGACTGCAAGATCTACTTTGGCCTCAAAGGAACTGGCTGAAGATGGAATAATGGGTGTGTGTGCCCTGGAACCTGCTCTTAGTCCTGCTGTGTCTCATAGCAAACTTCTTGTCATGCAGAGCATTTTCTCATTTATATGTCCTCATGAGAAAAAAAAATCATTTTGTCCCCACAAAAACTTGCATCATCTTTACTAACTTGTCCTGTTTTGTGGGGGTTTACAAAAGCAATTGCTAAATTTTAAAACTACAAAGTCATTCAGCAAAGAAATGGTTTGCTGCAGAAAGCACCATTCAGCTTTTTGGTGTTGAATATACAGGTGTTTATCCAAGCTATAGAGGTGGTTGAAGAGTTCCTGAAACTCCATTCTTTCTACTAACTCTTGTAGAATTGTTATTTTCTAAACTACTGCATCTCTGTTCCAGAGTAATGGCTTACTGGGAGGATTTTTTTCTTCTTTTTTTAATTATATGTTTCCAATTATGATCACTGGGCTTCAAGGATAAAGGATTTTTTTATTATTATGCTTTTCATGCATCATTGGAGCACCTAAAGAGCTTCCAACAGATTCAGAAAATCAGGCTGCCTGTAGTGAATGAATTCTTCAAAAACAGTGATATTATTAGCTCTTCTGTGTCATTGAACAGACAACCTAAATGCTAAAACCAGAAATTTCATTAAAGATTAAAGAAATATCATTTCACGTTTCACCTGCTCCATTAATATCAAATATGAATTCTATCTTTCATGACACAACTGAAGTGCAGTGTAAGATTTCAGATATACCATTATTTAATCTCTTTCAGAGAAAGCAAAAAAATGTTCAAAATCCTTGAAGAGCTGTGTCTGAGCACGACAATTTGGCTTTGTCTGACCATTTAAAGTCACTAAAGAATATCTTGGCCTTGTGATTTTTCAATAGCTCCTGTTCTTCATGCACCACTTGAAATATGTTAATGGAGACATAACTTTCAAGAAATGCCCAGCACTTATTCTCAGAGTGTAAGGCCTCCAAAGACTTCTCTGTTGGAATACCCAAGAAGTGAGGCACTCAAAATCGTTAAGTGCTTTTGGAAACCTCAGCCTTAAATATTATGATCACACTACTTTTACCTGGAGTTTTTCTTGGTCACTTACTTGCAGCTCCACCTTTTTATTTCTTCTCACAAAGTGTAGTTTCTGAGCAGACTCCTGGCCTTTTCACCAGAGGCCAAAACCCCTAGGGACATGGTGAGTTGTATTTTATATCTCTGCAGTAAGAAGAGGATTGTAGAAGTTGCCTTAACAGGAAAAAGAAAAACTGGAAAAGATGTTGGTCAGACATTTTTCTAAGAGCAGAATCCTAGCAAAAAGGCAAGTTCAGAAGGTCATTCCGACCATGTTAACATTCCCTACGTACCTTATAGCAGAAGATTAAAAAAGGACACAATATCTTCCCAGAAAACACATCCCCATTATTTCTGAATAATTTTCAGCAGAGGCTTTCAGAAGACTATCAATATTCAAAAGAGTAACTCTCCCACAAGCAGAGTGTAGATCTCAGTTTTGTCCCCTTCCTGGAATTATTTATATATATATATATATATATTTGTCACATCAGTTCTCTTGTCCTCTACCAGGAGCCATGGGGCGCTCTACCACGATTCTCCATGGCACTATTTTTTGCACTTTCCCTGTGTTTTGGACCCCTGCTTTTTTCAGTGCCACATCCTGGTGTCAGCATGGGGCAGGCCATGGGGCTTTGCACAGCAGGGAGGATGAGCCCCCGCTGGGGAAAAAGGAAACCTGACAGCACCATCATGCTTTTGAAATGATCGAGGTTTCCACAGCACCCCTCTGGAAATAGCACAGCCAGGGCTCTTCAGCCAGCCTTTCACTGCAGATATCCTTGTCCTGGCTATAGCAGAACTGTATATCTTTCCTGTCCACGCAGGCTGTGCAAGACATTGAGCCTCTATTTTAAGAAAAGAACAGCACTAATAAATAAAATGGAAAAATGGGTAAAAGTATGCATTTTTATGAAGCTACAGCCCCAGGGCAGCTTTACAGAGACAGTCTCTGGAGTGCCAGGAGTGGCTTTTAATCTCCAATGTGCTTTGGGAAGTGGTTGCCAACCCGTGGCTATGCAGGACCTGACAGGTCTGCTCCTGCTTCTCCTCACTACCCTGAGGTGTCAGAAACCACCAACATCCCCCTTTGCTCCAGCCTTCCCTGGGCCAGGGTAGAGCTGAGCTCATGGGGCTGCCCCTTATTTAGTTTTAGCTTTCCTTCACGAGGTGGGTGCACAGAGAGCCTGGGCACAGCACTGCCCCTGTACCTTCCCAAGGCTGTGCAGCCCCAGGGGCAGGGCAGCTGTCCCCAGGTGCTCCAGCTGCCCTGGACACATGGCTCACAGTTGCCAGGCAGCTCAGGCAGCGCTGCCAAACCCACAGTGACAGGTTATTGGGCTCCTACAAACATTAATGCAATGTTTACTGCTCACACTGAAGTGCCACATGGGCTGCAAGCTGTTTTGCTCTTGGCTGAGAGCTCGGAGGGAGACAACCCCAGCTGCTGGCTGAGCAGGGACTCCTTCCCGAGCAAGCAGGGCAAGAGCACGTTTGCTTTTTGTTTGTAGAAAACTCCTGGCAGGGATGCATCAACTTTACTTCAGCTTCTGACAGAAATCTCTTTTCTCTAGGTAGTACATGAGGCAAAACTTTACAGACAAAAACACTCTCAAATGTACAGCCTTGAAAAAACCCAACCACGTCCCAGCTCCCTGACGTTGCAAGGAGCACAGATCTTTTCCCATGATTGGTTTTCCCAATTGATTCTGAACAGATCCAAGCATTCCTGCAGCAGCAAATAACCCCCACAACGTTTGCTCCCAGTCAGATTCTCCTGGCTGACCTTCAAATCCTTTTACAAAGATTCCTGATATTCTCACTGCCCTGCCAAAAAGATTGCTGGGATTGGCAAAGGTCTGGTGAACTGAGCAGACAGAGGAGAGCAAGTGCAGCTGAGTTCCTCGATGGTCCCAACTTACTTCTCAGCCCACTAATTGCTCAGCAGTGCAAACAAGTGGAAAACAAACAGCTCCTATTGTAAGAGGCCTGTGAGCAAACCTAAATTATTTAGGAAAGAGAATCCCTTCAGAGCCCCCTGTTTCCTGAGGGAAAGCAAGCTGAAGAATTGTAATGGAAGGAAAGCTTCCTACTGTGGTTTCTACACTGAGGCTGCCATCATGCAAAACCACAAATTTGAGGTTATCCAGAAATTGTTTCACAATCTCTCAAACAATTTTTAAATCCTCCTACAAAACTAATATTATCCTTCAAGAATGTGTCAGCAAAAAAAATTTATTTTACC
Source organism: Rhabdornis inornatus (assembly GCA_013397075.1). Lineage (NCBI taxonomy): Eukaryota > Metazoa > Chordata > Aves > Passeriformes > Rhabdornithidae > Rhabdornis > Rhabdornis inornatus. Next base: position 317,899 of record VWZS01001116.1, read on the forward strand.
AGCATTGAAATCTTTTAGGACTAATACTTTGAACCTTAAGTAGTACTATGACAGTCTATAAAAAAACACCTGAATTCATATTTTGGTAGTCTGAAAAGGTTACATTAAAAATTTTGGTTTAAAACTTTCTAGCCTGCTGGTCTGGCAAGATTAAGTCACAGGCAACATTATGGATGGGAGCAACCTGCTCAAAATATGTCTCCAAGCAGGCTTAACCTCACTAATTCAATAATAGTGGCAAGTTCAAGCAATTCAATACTGGTACAAGCTCAATCACAGTAACAACAGCAGTGCAGATAGAGCAGCAATAATCTCTCCATGCTGTTCTCCAGGCAGCCAGGCTCTCAGATGACTCAGACAGCTTGAGGTTGCCAGATCATGGGTTTCAGTGCATTGTTGTCATGATTCCCTGATTGATTCCCAGGTGTATAAAGGCTCAGAAGGTTATCTCCTTCTTGGGCAACCTGCAGGATCCATTTGAATAATCCCAATTTAAACTGCAATCCTTATTTAGAGCCTCTTCGCATGTCAGGGCCTGGTACTCTGTCCTTCTGTACTTCGAAGGCTGGAGGATGGTAGAGATGCTTCCAGGAGTGTCTCTTTCCCTCCTGAGAAGGCTCCCCTGTTCTGCTGTGGAATATATTTGGTATAGAGGAAAAGTAAAACAGCCTCTGAGGGTAATAAATAGGTAGTCAGGAAGGTATAATTTATGTATAGGGAATTCATGCAGAGACATTCATTTCAGGTCAATACCTAATTGACCTCCTTTTAATTCAAAAATCATCACCCTCATTGGTATTTCAGTGAGATACCATGTTGGAGAGAACCCAGAACCTCCTTGATGCTGGCTGTCCTTTAGAGAATGGCTAGAAGGAGAAACAGGCACTCTGAAATGCTGTTGGACTTCTTCTTTGGAGCCACTGTCAAAGGACACATTTTCATAATTGATCTAGGAGACTGAATTCTTTCCTTTTCCACTTGAATCTGTATAGCCCTCTGTAGATCTGGCCAGATTCAACTTTTGTAATTACATTTTCCAAAGCAGAGTAAGCTCAAATCAATAATTAAACAAAAATTAGTTAGCACTTTTGATTTACTTTGCATTTTTTAATGTAGACTTACTGAAAGCTGACACAATTTATGGACATCTCCTTCAAGCATGTACGGTCTAAACTATAATTTAAATGAACTGGAAAAAAAAAATTACTTCTATAAGTTGAATCAATATGTCATGAATTGGCATACAGCTTTAAGCGGGGAAAGTAAAATTGGATAGAGCAGTTATACATCCTAGAGGTGATGGCTGTGTTCTCTGAACCTCAAAATTGCACCTTTATGAATGCTGAAGAGTGGGATAGGTCTGGGTAACTCAGTGGGCTGCCTTTATTTTGCAAAAAGAAAAAACATCCTTACTTTACCCTGTTGTCTAAATCTGGGTTGCTTTGAGGGACTTTATTTAAAAATCTAATACATGTTTTCTCCCCAGAGAAATATAGGGTTTTCATGGGTGTGGATACTTTTCTGTTCACAAATGAATATTTTTATTTTTCCTTTTTTCCTTTTTTATTCAGAGCAAGGTACTTCATAGCAGTTGGCTCTAATGAGCTTGATAAAGCAATGGCATCAACTGCTCAAATTTTTCACAGTTTTATCTTACTGAAAACAAGTACTTAGCCATGCCTGAAGAAACTAAATCATAACTTATCTAATTGATTATCAGTATTTGCATTTCTTTTGTTATAAGCATACTCAGAGACAGTTAAGTGGTTTATGGCTTCTTAAATTAGGCTGCTTCTTACCCCTGTGATAAAATCCGAGGTACATACTGTGGTGCACATATGAGCGAGCTTTGATGTAGTGGACAGGTATGACAACAATGCACTGAAACCCATGATCTGGCAACCTCAAGCTGTCTGAGTCATCTGAGAGCCTGGCTGCCTGGAGAACAGCATGGAGAGATTATTGCTGCTCTATCTGCACTGCTGTTGTTACTGTGATTGAGCTTGTACCAGTATTGAATTGCTTGAACTTGCCACTATTATTGAATTAGTGAGGTTAAGCCTGCTTGGAAATGACAGCATATAGAGCAATCAGAGCTGTGGCTGCAATTTAGACATAAACTTTGTGGGTTCAGAGGTAGTAAACTGTGATGCTTTTTCCTCTGAAGGATTTGCACATTGATGCCTTCTTGGTCTGGTGGTGACTGCCCTTCTAGGCTCATCACTGTGGACCAGTCCAGGTCCCAGGCTCTTCACACCAAGGGATTTCCATTTTTCATTTCTGCCTTTTACCAGGCAGCAGCGAAATTTCACAAAAGCCCTGTGTTTAATGATGTCTGTGAAGTCCACCTGCCACAGAGGGTGCCTGCACATGTAAAGACAGGAGGGAGAAATCCTGATGAGAGTCTACTGAGCAGAAGTCTGCAGGTAGGAGCAGATTTCTGTGAAGAGGCTGTTGGTCTCAGTACACCCCTGTCCTGCTGAGCAAGAGGAATGTTATTTGAGAGAGCAGAACCAGAGGCTGAGAAAAGAGCTGGCTGGAGGTATCTGAAAGCTGTCAGGGGTGTGAACTGCAGGGTGTGAAGAAATCCTCACTAGCATATACATCCTATGAGCTAGGATAGCAGCCACAGGGAAGACCAGCCCACATCTTTTAGTAGCCTCCAAGTCCTGCTCTTGCATTTAGATTTCAGTTTAGAAGGTGATTTTTAAAATATATTTAAAAGAAAGTAATTGGAGACTGTTGTATAATATGCATTTTGGATTGCAGAGAGAACTTAAATACTGATATTTTCTAACTTCAGAGTGATTGAATTATCACTCTTAAAACACTCTTAATAGAGTTAGTGAATGTAATTAGATCACAGTGGCTGGCTTAGAACATCATCACAACTGCATCACAAGTGGAGTTGTTCAGCATAATAGCCCTTCATTTTATATCTCTCTATGCATCAGCCCAGTGTGCTTTAATTCAGATTCCCCCTATAATACCCATTGTTGATCTAATCTCTTCTGAGAGGTAGCTCTGACATTGTGACAGCAGAAGTAGCAATGCTAATATCTTATCATTGTCAACAACAGGGAGATGTCACAAGAAAGAGATGAAGGGTGCGAGGCAAAACACAGTCAGAGGAAGAGGAAAGGTAGAAACAAGGTTCTTTTTGCTCCCACTCATGGTGTGCTTGGCTAAGCAGGTGGGACAGGGAAAAAAATTAAGAAAGGCTGGAGTCAAAATATCTAGAAGACAGGAGTGGAATGAAAACCACGAGTGAGAACTACCTTCTTCCACCAAGACACATTTGATCTTGACATGCATGAAGCAATCGAAGCATCAGGTCCCGTGGCTGATTGGCTCTATCACTGCATCTGCTAAAATTGAGGTGAATATTTTTGGCAAGCACCATCTGTGATGAGGACACTTGTCCCTAGCAGCTGGATGCATTACATACAGGACAAAGAACAACCAGGGCCTGAGCAGGTACCAACCCAAGTACTAGCAGACTGCCATTCACTTCCATGCCAATAGACTACTACTTCCTTTATAGAGGATGCTTTTGTAAGTTAATAAATTAACTAGTTCCTTTATAGAAGATGCTCACATCTTCTCACAAACCTCTGCAACCTGTATATGAGCAAGTAGATAAGTGATTTTACAAGATGTGAGTCATGCTAGAAGAAACTTCCCTAGGTCATCTACTGGATCTTTTTTATACAGTAGCTTGGTGTCCTAAGAAAACAATGACTAAGAATCACAGCTTTTGAGATCCCTGGCTAACTGCAATCAAATGTGGTGGTAAGGTCCATGTTTAAAATACTGTAAAAGATATGTGAAAACTAAGATCTCATGGGAAAAAAAATAATCCCTTCCTCCCCCTGAAGAGTTAGGCAGATTTCAGGTATAATACATACTTGTAACAATTGCTTGCTGTGCAACTGGCGGGTACCTTGCCCCCAGACTGAGCTTTCACAAGGGACAGACAAGGGAACTGAAATTACTGTTAAGCAGGGAAGGTTTACAAGTATAAAGCTTATTTCTCCTCACCGGTAGAATAACTGATTTTTCCTTTCACAGGCTACTGAATAGTGTTACCAATGGCACCACTTGAAGGTGAAATAATGAAAAAAGAGACCCTCTCAATGCCTGTTCAGCAAAGAGGCAATCACTCTAAGTACACCTGTGTTGTTCTCCCTAAGCCTTTGACCACCTGCAATGCCAGGTAAAGAGGTAGTCAGTGCTGATAGCCTCTTGGATTTCAGACTTTGACAGAAAATTAAAGGGTTCCTGGAGAGGGCTGTCAATAGCTCACTAGTGCAGGCAGCAGCCCTACTGCATGAACAAGAAGGACATGTGATATCCCAAATTAGCTTTTATCTGGTACCAGCAAGACAGCTGCTTTTAAACAGGCTTAAATCCAATGCCTTAAGCATTCACAAGTCTTCCTGTTCCCAGATGAACTAGACCAAGATGGAGAAAACACAAAGAAGTAAAGTGAAAAAGAGTAACATGAGAGAGACTGACACTACATGGAGATGTTGCATTACTTTCAAACCATGCATTATTTACCCAAGGTGTTTATAGTTAATGTCGCATTTCAAAGAAAGGGAAACAATTTCAGGAATGAGAATGCTCATCTGGTGCCTGTAAACAGCCTTAAGTCTACCCTGCAGTGACACCTTGAGGGGAAAACATTAAAAATAAATAACCAGAATGTGCATTTCAAATCAATGCTAAAGGAGCAGAAAGCACAGGACTACCTGGATGGACAGGGATCTGGTCTCCTGGAGCAGCTCATGACAATGTGGGGCTTTATGGCAGCACTCCTGACAAACAGCTTTCTGTTAAGCTGTACTACCTCCCAACTTCTTTGGTACACATCCCATATTTCTAGTCTCACTTGCCTTTCCCTTTTTCCTCTTCTCTGGAAGAGATACAATTATCTCATGATTTTCAGAAATGGATCAACATTTGCTTTTGACATTAGTTCTGCAACTAAAAATGTTCTTACACAAAAAACTCGGCTTTTTCAGGAGGCCATTTCTTGTTCCTTGTGCCATAGAATACATTGCTTAGCATCCTGGAGAGCAATGGAAGGCCCCAGAGTGACCTGGAGGTGGCTTCCCTGTGGGAGCCTGGTCTAGCCTGGCAGATTTGGTTGTGGGGTCAGCCTGGTGGTTGTGCCCATAGGGGGAATAATTTGTTCTGGTTATTCTCCTATTCACCAGCCTTTTCTTTTTGTTGCACCTCAAGATTGGTCATAAATATGAGCCTTTACAGAATCTTTCTGTAGACATGACTCAGGAATGACATCAGAGGTGTGCTCCTGGAATTGGCCCCCACTTAGGGCTGTGTGCCTCATCTCTGCTGAGTGCAGAGGCAAATGTTTGGGGAAATGTCCCCTGTTTTAGCAAACTACAGTGCCCAGCAATCTCGGGTGTCCGAGGGATTGTTGTTTATGAGGAAGAGCAGCTGCAAATGATCACTGCTCTTTCCAAAGGGAATTCGTATGGAAATGAATACTGGTATAAGATTCCATACATGTGAGCTACACCTCTGTGCTGTGTGGTCAAATAGCACTCAAAATGCTTTGTAACACCTCCAGTGGGGCTTTGGTCCAGGGAAGTTCAACAAGGGCAAGTGCAGGGTTCTGCACCCGAGGAGGAATAACCCCAGGCAGCAGCACAGGCTGGGGGCCAACCTGCTGGAAAGCAGCTCTGCAGAGAAGGACCTGGGAGTCTTGGTGGACAATAACCTGTCCATGAGCCAGCTCATGAGTGTGTCCTTGTGGCCAAGAAAGGCAATGGAATCCTGGGGTGCATCAGGAAGAGCATTTGCAGCAGGTCGTAGGAGCTGACCCTGCCCCTCTGCTCAGCCCTGTGAGAATCACCTGAAGTGCTGTGTCCAGTTCTGGGCTCCTCAGTACAGACACTGAGCTCCTCGGGTGGGTTCAGTGGAGGGCAACAAAGGTAATTAAAGGATTAGGGCATCTCTCTTTCAAGGATAGGTTGAGGCAGCTGAGCCTGTTCACACCCTGCAAGAGACGACTGAGAGGGAGCTTTGGTGGTGTTGAGCAATAGGACAAGAGGCAATGGGCAGAAACTGACTCACAAGAAGTTCCACCTGAACATGAGCAAGAATTTTTTAATCTGAGGTGACTGAGTACTGGAACAGGTTGCCTGGAGCTGGTGCAGAGTCTCCCTCACTGGAGATACTCAAGAACCTTCTGGATGCAATCCTCTGCCGTGTGCTCTGGGAAGACCCTTCTTGAGCAGGAGCAGCTGCTGTGGTCCCTTCCAACCTCACCCATCACATTCTGTGATTCTGTTTCAGAGATCAGGTGATATGGCAGGGTTTGTGCAGCTTGCCTTCATGTTTTGTGAGTAAACAGTTGGTTTGAGTTCAGCTTGGGGAAATGGAGAGAGGGAGTGCTTTCACAGTGCTGCTGCCATGTACAAAACAAGAGATAACTGTGCTTTTGCTAGGGAGACAAAGGGCACAGGCACAAAAAATTTGTATGTTGGTTGTTACGTGCTCTGGCGTACTAATATGAATTCATTTTAATTTCTAATCAGTATGTTTAATTTGTAAAGCCTTAGAAAATACAATTGATGTCATTTGGGAAGGACATATACCAAGAAAATGAGAGGGTTTGAGTAAAATTCATTTTAAGCCTGCCTGTAGAGCTGCTCCTAACTTTCATAATTAAACTATCTATCTCAAATGTCAAAAAAAAACCCCAAAAAACAAAGGAAAAAAAAAAACCAACCAACCAACCAACCAAACCCCCCCCAAAAAAAAACCAAACCCAAAAAAAAAACCACCAAAGAAAAACCCTTAAAATACGTTTAAACTGAAGGTTTGTGAGTTCAGTCAAATAACATAGACAGTACACTGTTTACTGCTGCACATATGAAATTCTATAAATTAAATTATATTCAAGGCAGATGGTGTCACCACAGCAGTCATGTCCTGTATGTACTGGCACTGGGGAAATGGCAAATATTTTTTCTAGTCATTGCAAGATTAGTCTGAATTACCTTGAAATGATGCTACCAACAATATCATCAACAACAAAAATGTCAATCTCTTCTTTGCTTGCCCTTACAAACCACAGCAAGTGAGTCTGTAAGGAGTTAATCAATAATCATGGACCATTATGGGATTCAGCAGGACAAAATGTTGCTGACAGCCCTCTCTAGGAAATCCCACAGATGTGGAACAAGAACATCAGACACTGTTCCTGCCTTTTGCATACCAGTATTCTTCACTGGTCAGGAAATTGTGCCCCAGAGAAAATTAAAGTAGTTATTTGATCTCATCCCAAAATAGCCATTCCTTGGCACCAGTGCACAAGGTCCATCAGAGGCATCTCATGTACAGCCATGTTTATTAGGTGTGAACACGACTGTATTGTTTGTAAGAGTGCCTTAGGAAACAGATATGCCATTCCAGCTTGGTGAGACACCTGGACCAAGCTTACCAAACCCAAGCTCATCACACACAGAGTCAGCCATGGGCTGCTGAACATGGTCCCTACAACTGGCCTAAGCACCACAAGCACAAATCACCTGTATCCAGCCTGCCTGGGAGGCAGCAGGCTTATTAAGCCTGGGCAGATGTGTACACTTGGATGGAAATCAGTGGTACAAACTTGATATAGGATATGATAGAGGGGAAGGTGATATTTCTTTGCAAACATCTGAGAGAAATTCGATGTTACCTGTTCACAGCCATTCCCTTATACACTTTGTTCACCCATTCTCTCATTCCAGATATGTACAAGCACCACGATGTCTGACTTGGACCACTTATGTGTGACACCAAGGAAAAAGAACACGAGCTGCCAAGACATCCATTTGTCCCTGGAGCTCTTCTTGAGGGCCACACAAAATCTCATTTTGGACAGATCTCATGTCTGTTAGGAACTATCATCTCTTATGGGGCAGTCTCCAGTACGAGCATTTGTTAATTTCAGGTCTTTAATCCTTAGGCCAGGTTGCTGCTCATTGTGTCTTTTTCCTTGTTTGGAAAATTTTACTTGTGGGCTAGTGGGAAAAAGCACGTATGCAATGTTATACGGGATCTGTTGGCATGTCAATGCTCCTGTTGTTAGAATGCAGGGTCTGCTGGGGAGTCATCTGGGCTGGAGTCTTTCAGAGCAGGTCTTCCGGGCTTGATAAAACCACACTTGTTCCCATTTTATTGCTGGAAAGTGTGTTTTTTGAGGGAGTATCTATGCATTTAACCCTTCATTCTGCCAGTTCTGGCACTTGATCATACTCTGTTCCTACCAAACTTCATGTTTCTTTTACAAATCTCCCCGTCCTTTGGGCTCTCCTGAGCTCCAGGCAGACTCCCCACCCAAGATGAGGCACAATGCAAGCACAGATGTGACTGGTGCAGCTGTACGTCTGGCTCCCATTTTGCCTAAATGATCCAGGAAACACTGTCCACTGGCAGTGGCAGTAGGTGATCTGCCCTGGTCTGTGCAAGCTCTTTGACAGCTGATGTGGAGAAGCACTTATGGTATGCTGAGCCTTAGTAAAGGGGGTCTGTGCAGAGCAGCTCCCTTGTCTCCTCTGAATGGTGCACCCCTCCTGGCTGAGCAGAGACAGCTGGGCTGTTTCCCAAGCAGCTCCTTCACCCCTAGAAGCAGCTGGCCCTGGGAACCTCACATCTACACCTGATCCTGCAAACCCACATGGCCAAATGCACATGGCCATGGTGGCCCCTTTCTGTTCATTTGTACGGCTTGCCTGAGGTCAGCTGTCTGTGACTCACTTGGGCTAAGTACCAGTGAAACCCTTCACCTCGAGAAAGAGAGTTAAATGATAGCCAGAACATGCTTTGATTTCATTTGGTTTGATGAAAGGAAAGAGATGTTTCTTTATCACCCTGCATTTCTGTCCAATTGGCTTTTATGCACTGCATGGTACCCTATAAGCACCATAAAGCTTTAACATCTGTGGTGCCTTCAGCACTGCAACACAGCCTTACAAACTGAAAATTGTCATGGTACAAACCAGATCTGTATTATTGCATGCATGGAGCTCCAGCCTTCAGAAGCTATCACAGTTTTCTTTTGAGTAAAGACTAGTGGATAGGCCTTTTAAAAAGGGTGAAAATAGCTTCGAATTGAACAAATTGCAACAAATAGTGGCTAGTTGTATGTATGCCAGTCTGTGCCACAGGGAAGGTAGATATTACAAATGCTCTGGGATTACACTTCATCCTTTTATAGTAGCTTTTTCTCCACCACTGCATCCTCTCCAGTAATGGTGTTAAATAATTCATATGTAATTTTGGTGTTTTATGCTGTGTTTTGCTTCTAACACTGGACTGAGACTGTGTTTCCCTCCCTACCCTGAAATTCAGTTGAGGATACAGAAATTCTATCATTTGTTGCTGCAGCATGTGAAGAATTAGAAAATATTGTTTGGAGCACGCACCACTTTTTCATTGGCCTCTCTTGACTGAGTCAGATGGTCAGACACTGCCATGCCATCTGTAGTAAGCCCTGCAGGTGAATGTGCCATGCCAAGACATTCTGTTTGACAGCCTTTATTCATCAGATGGTTTTTGCAGGCAGCTCATTACAGAATGATGAACCTGCCTGTTTCTGGTTAATTATCAACTTCACAGTCCATTGAGTGAGATCAGCTCTCTTATAAGTGACTACTGATTCCTGTAAAAATTTTTTTTTTTTCTCACTACTGCACCATTTAAGAGCAAAACAGCATCTCAGAAGCTTGAATCACAATTGTCTTTTGGTCTTCTATAGAGACATCTCCATTTTAAAAAATAAAAGTTACTGATAAGTGCAAGTACAGTGTACTGGTCATCTTTGATAAATCCTTTGTTTCTGCTCTTAACACATTCACACTATCAAGATGAAAGCCTAAACACTCCCTTCTTATAACTTCATAAACATCAGAGAAGTTACACAGGGAAGATTTTGGCTCGAATGAACTATAAATATTTTTTCTCTCTTTCCTATGTGATTAATGATATAAATATAAAAATTAGTTTGAAGAAATAATTTATGTCTCTTTTAAAGTTTGTGCTGTTTATTTGATGAATTTATGCCCTTTCTTCTGTTGCTGGAGAACATCTACTGTATTCTGGGTACTAGTTTATTTTGAGAAGTTATTGGGTTTGTTTACAATCTTTACCATTCAGAGCTCAAATACAAAAGGTGGATGAATAATTCCTTTCTTAACATCTTCCTGCAGGTCAATGCAAGAGAAATGAGTGCAGAGCAACAGGAAATTGCATCAGGAGCAGTGGTGGATTGAGAGAGACCAAGCAAAGAGTCAGATGACACTAGATACAGTTCTCAAAAGCACTTCTCACCCCAAGAGAGGATCAGGGCTGGTGTTTTACACCTGGAGAAGTACTGGATTTGTTGGCATCACAGCAGTCATTCTGTGTGCACTCAGTACGTACACTTATTGAATTTGTATTCCAGGCTGGGTAAGGGCGAGCAAGTGACTAGTGAAGAATCACTGAAAGCTGTGCAAGGGAGAAAAAATTGCATTGCTGGTTTCACTCTTTGCACAAGGCTGGATGGAATGGGCTGCTTCATGCTGCCCTCTCTCAGCAGGAGTGCAGTGACCCTATGCTGGCAGTACCAGGTGCCAGTGCAGAGTTCTGCCTGTCCCTGCTCCCCACAGCGCCTTTCCCGGGGACACAGCAAAGCCCCTGATGCCTTCCTGCTCTCCAGGGGCCACAGCCTGTGTCCCCACACACACCATGCCAGGCAGGAGGCTCCAAGCCCTGGATTGCACATCCCCTCTTCTCTCAGATCTCAGAGTCACAGGATGCACCCACAGGTACCAGTCCCTGCAGGAGCATCCAGCCAGCACGGCGCAAACACTGCTCTCTACTGATGCAGGTGAACCCACGGGGCTGACCCCTGGAGGAAATTCTCCTGGTTGATATCCAACAGGGGAAAATTTGGTTAAAAAAATGCAGGTTTGAGACTGCACTAGCCTGCGAGGTAACTCCTGGTATGGAATTGTAACAGGCAAAACAAAGCATTTTCTCTCAACAAAATGGGTTCTGTCTTCACATTACATCTCCAAACAGAATGACACAACAGTGGAGAAAACACACCTTTGCAAAACACAAATACAGTTAAGGAATACACAAATGAAAATACCATGCTCTTCCATAACAGAATTCTGGTTTGATTTTCACAAATGGCAAAATGTCACCTATGTAGGAGGTAAAACAAATGTCCCATGTTATCCAGCTGGTTCTCCATTCTATCTATTGCAACACATCAAGAGGCATCTTGGGAAATTCCTTTACATGCTATGTAAAAAAACATAGTTAAAATGGACTGAGAAGCATTTTCTTTAGAAAATGCATCCCAAGAACATTAAAGAATGTTTCACAACTGTATATGTTCTAATCAGGAGTTGAGAAATTGATTTAGTCTCAGTAAGTGTTGATTTTATAACAGAGTTCTCTAAGCACAACGATAAATTACCTCTCTTTAAAAATTTTTCCAGCAGCCAGTTTGTTGCATGCAATACAGCAATGTAAATGATCAAGTGCAATTCCTGCTGTAATCACTGGGTGGCATTTGGGTGTGTTGGAAGAGTTCAATTTTGGATGGTAAATTAAATGGAATATTGCATTTTATGCAGAGTGATGAAATATAAGCAGCAGATCAGTGACAGAAATAAGAATGTAGGTGAGTGCTAGATATAGGTTCATAAAAATTCTAGAACAAATAGACGTATGTCATTAAAATCCTTAGAGATTACTATAAAATGCTTGATGATAAGTAGTGTTATTAAGGCTAATCTCAGGATAAGCTTGTTATTGAGAGAATAGTGACTACTAGTCTTGTGGCTGTGTCCCAGCCATCATCCTACTGGTCAGATGAGATCCAAGTACATTGCTCATCTCACCCTTAGGCTCACACAAACCATGGGAAAGCAAACAACCACTGGGCTCCCATGCTGACCCCAGGCAGCCCTGGCAGCACCCATACAAACACAGCTGCAGAGGCCACATCAGTCTGTGGTGCTGCTCCTGTACATGTTGGCCTTCCTTCCTTCCTTCCTTCCTTCCTTCCTTCCTTCCTTCCTTCCTTCCTTCCTTCCTTCCTTCCTTCCTTCCTTCCTTCCTTCCTTCCNGAGCTCATGGGGTAGGCGTGGGGCACGGTGCGGGTGGCCATGGCGTGTCCAGGACAGGCACCCTCCTTCCCTCCTTCCCTCCTTCCTTCCCTCCCTCCTTCCTTCCCTCCTTCCCTCCTTCCTTCCTTCCTTCCCTCCTTCCTTTCCTCCAGCATATCTGTCTTGGTCACTCCTCACCAGACTCAAAGGGCTGTAAAAATGTAGCTGCCTCACCAAATGCAAGCAGATCACAGTGGAAACAATTAGGCACCAAGTTCCCCTCTTCCCTTCTGTTGTACAAACCACTGCTTCATACTGACAGAAATGTGAGTGCTGCTGAGCCCTTGTGGTCTGGGAAAATATGAATTTGCTGTATGATGAGGTGCCCTCTGGTCCTAGCAAAGGATTAAAGAGATCAAGTTTTGTTTGTCATTTGAAGGACAAAATCAAGGAAGAAAAAAATCTTTTAGAAAGAAAAGCTACGCTTTTTCTGCTCTTTGAAAAGACTAAAAACTAATCACAAACTGCCTCCTTCACTTTGCTTCTAGAATTACTTCTAGGCAGAAGTGAAGGGGGATGAGAAGTTTTTATGTTTTAACTTCAGGTCTGGCAGTTCTAACTAGGGAAAAACAAGCAAACTTAATAGTCTTGTGAAACTGCAGAGGAAAAAATTGGGGAAATAAAACCTTGTGAGAGAATGAAACATTTTTTCTACACACAAATCCACCGTGCCTCATCTCTAAAATGGAAACTTGGGGATTTTGTACTGAGCAGCAAAGTACTAGCAAAGACTTAAAAATACATAACTCCTATCAGTATTTCCCTATACAGTCATCTGTAGATATATGATTGTTGGGATGACCCTTTCCCCAATATTTGCAAAAAATTGTACTGCTGGATGTAAGTCACTGTATTTATTGAACAAGTATGTTTTAAGAGAACAGTTTCCATCAGAAATGCTACTGCTATAATGCACATGTTATAAAGAAATCTGTTTAATATAGAAGGAGGAAGTTGTTTCTCAAAAAAAAGTGGCCACACATCTTTTATTGAATAATTTATTTCCCTTGCCTCCATCATCGTCACCCCTTTTCCAACACATGCTGTCAGGGCCATGAACACCAATCGCTGAGTTAGTGAAGCTGCAGAATTATGATGATTTGCTACACACTATTTTACCTTGCTTGTGCTGGTAAAAAACAAGAATTGAAACAGGAGGTCTATCTAAAGGTGAGCCATCTGCATGAGACTAATGCATTAACCTACTCACCGCAAAGAATTCCTGCTGCATCCTAATCACCACACGAACACGGCCAGTCTCCAGTCATGACATCAAAATATTCCCTTCTGACATGTTTGCTCTTCAGTCTGACACCTGCATGCACCCACTGGCAGCTGAGTGCTTCAGAAATGGATCCATCAACTGCTGCTGGGAACAGAAAGTCAGTCAGTGGCACTCCCTGTTCAAACTAGAAATGGAGATATTTCTTTTTCAGCATTGCAGAGTTACATCTAACCACCTGCCTCGTAAGTGATTTTTTTTTTGCTTCAGGTGTGAATCACAAAGTCTCTGGGTCGTTCCCAGCCTGGCAGCAGCTGGAAAGACGGGGGTGTCCAGGCCTGTATGTCCTGGTCCTCTGTGTGCAAGCAGATGAGTCAATGCACAGGTTTTACTCTGGGCTGCCTGTAAAGACAGTTTTTACTCTGGGCTCCCTGCAAACTGGGATCTGCTCCTTAATTTGGTAAACTTTTTGGTAGCTATCACTGTAGGCAAGAAACTGAGACTGATGGAGAAAAACAAGGATTTTTATGAATCATATTGCGTTGAGGGGTAAAACAATCAAAATAACTCACAGCACAAGCCTGATACTCTGTTACGAAGCTGGAGGCACTTCCACAGATATAAATAAACCAGCAGTGTAGTACCCTGCCACCATCACTTGAGCAGCATGTGGAACTATTTATACATGCAGGAGTGCTATTTCTGGCACCATATCACCTGGAGCATTGCCTCCAGCCAAGACGTGCCACTGCAGCTGTGGCCAGAGCCACCCCCAGGCTGGGGACACGCTGGGGGACACAGAGCATCCCCAGGGCCACCCAGTGCAAACTCATGGGAGGCTGTCTCTGAGAGCAGAGAATTCTTTGAAAAGGTTGTCTTAAAAATTCTCTGTGCAGTTTTAAGAAAGACATCCACTGTGCACAGACACAAACAACCTCCCGGCATCATCTCCTGTTTTATGGATTCCCAAACACCAGCTGCAGACAGATGTGCTTTCACTGATTGGCATCTTAGTCCACCAATGATTACTGATCAGCAGACATGCTGTGGGCTAAAAGGAAGTAAATGCCAAAGAGACACTCAAATACATTTTTTTCCCTCCGAGAGTATTTGAAGGGCCATATTTTGCCAATTTCAAGTAATATATTGAAATCAATTCTGCTTTTAGAAATAATATTTCATTTTTCAGGTGTCAAATGAACTTCATTATTCTTTCTTTAGTGATACAATCTTGTTTTTAAGACAATACAAATTAAATTCTTCTTCTTTTCTTCCATAAAACACAATTTTGCAAACATTTTTGTAATGGCAGGATGTTAGAAATGAGAAGATCAGCACAGTTTACTGAGGTAAGATTTGCTCTGACTCAGAATAGAGTGGGAAGGGATTCCAGCACAAAGGTGAGGTAAATCAATACACATCACCTGCAATAAAAATAAGAATTCTACAGAGATAAGGGAAGAGTAAATCCTGTTTAAATGTATGAGAAACTACTGAGATTTTTTTTTAGTAAGTAATCTGAGGTAACAATGTTGTTTAGAACCAACAGATGCCTTAGAAGCATTTTTTCAGGATCAGCTATCTCATAGAAACTTCTTAAGCTAAATAACAGATTCTGTACTAACATCACTATCTGTACAAGATCACAGATAAAGTATAAAAAGAATGCCACAAAGCAAGGAAGCTGATTCCCAAATTGCAGTCTCACAAATCATCAAAATCACCTTAGGGTACCCTAAAGGTAGCTTGCTGGTGGCCTAATGTCTCTGTTCTTCATCTTTCAGATTCGTAAGATGGCTTATGTAGCTTAACTACACTCATTATTCCAGTCTCACTTTTTCACTTAATAGCACCTGTCACAAGGATGATGGTGACTTTTGAGTAGAAGGGTAATGGACAAAGAACTGCTTATGTTTTGATTTGCATACTCAATTTGGTAATTCCTTCTGGAGATGTTTATTTGAATATCCATAAGCACTATTTAGCTTTCAAGTTACTCTCTGTGTCTCTAAAACTTTATGACAGAAGTTGGAAACATGAACTCCTAAGTGTGTCTTTATTCCTTTGTTATGATATTAAAAGAACTTGAACCTAGGATGGAAAAAGACCCCATTGAGTGTTTCTATTACAACCTGAAGAAGAAATGGTGTTTCATTGCTCTGAAACTAAATCTAACTTTAATGAATTCTCATAGTTCACAACTGAAATCTGGTTTTGATTTCTAGTACACCTTTGGCATTCAAAGTGTGTGTATTTTAGTATTTGTTCAGTCAATCCTCAAAATGTGCAGTTTGCCATGAAGATATATAGCCTGAAATATCATTACCAATTACTACAACAAGCTGTATGGTACCTTGTTGAATATGGGCATGTTACTGACCAGCTTTACTGCAAACAATTTCAAATAAAATTGAAGCATCACAACTGTTGCCAATGTAAATATAAAATAAGTAGGAACAAAGACTCAAATAAACAGTGACTAACTGCAGAATAAATGCAAGTCTGAATTTATTGCTCTGTTTAGAATTTATTAGTTCTCTGCCTTTACTACTTCAGAAAGACAGCCAATTTGTACCTACTAAAAAATTACACTAATGGCTGATAGAAGCCTGGGCAAAGGAGTAGATTATTTGTGAATCTAGATCTGTGAAACCCACTAATTCCCCTGCTAAGACAAAAAAGCAGGTTCTGAAACATGATAGGGATGTGCATACCTTGGAAGCCCTTGGGAAGCCTCACCACTGTCTTGGATGACGTCAAGGTTTAAGCTAAAGAGTG
Source organism: Rhabdornis inornatus (assembly GCA_013397075.1). Classification (NCBI taxonomy): domain Eukaryota; kingdom Metazoa; phylum Chordata; class Aves; order Passeriformes; family Rhabdornithidae; genus Rhabdornis; species Rhabdornis inornatus. The sequence continues at coordinate 334,084 of VWZS01001116.1, forward strand.
TAAGAGGTATAAAAATGATGAGGAAAGGGGAGGCAGTGGAGAGCATGAGGAACTGCATTGGATTCCAAGTGGTTTAAAAATTGACATGCTAGAGCTGTGTGTACAAGGATGAATCAACACCTCCCAGCCACATGAAAACAAAATGGTGACAAGTCAAAGATTTTTAGAACCAAAAACTCTAATTTTTTTAGGTGTACAGCTGCAATGCTGGCATTGGGCTACATGGAGTGGATTAAAAACTCCACATTAGGAAGGCATGAGAACTAGTACTAGGCAAGATGATGGCTCATGAATGGCACACAGCAGTGTGAGAAGGCAGTTCTCCACAGATGAGCTGTATCTCTGGGTAGAATTACAGATGTATGAGCAGGTTGATATACAACAAATTCTTAATAACGTCCAAAAAAAAAAAAAGCACTTCGGATGGTGTTCAGGGAATAATTTCTATAACCTCAGGCTGTCCACAGTCACTTAAATAATTCAAATCCTGAATCATTCACGCTGTTAATGTGTAACTGGTTTAGACATGATACTAATTTATAGAAGGTTAATGTGGATTGTTGAAGAATTCAATTCACTCCACGTGTTTTCAACAGCCAGTAAGAACAAATATTAATTGTAGAAGAAATCAATTCCAAAAGGACAGGGCTCCTCTATTCTTTATCCTGTTTTAGATTAAACATGCCAATTTATTGAGAAAATGCACCAGTTTGCACAAACTCCTACTTCTTTGGTGGGAAAAGAGAGGAGGGATTTATTTTTCCCCCAAGCCTTTCCATATTTTTTTTTTTTTTAAGATTATACACTTCATGTTATTCCACTTGATTACTTAGTTATAACTCCACAAGAAAATATATTCATCTTCGGGGAACATGCGATAACCAGGGATCATTTATTCCCCCTATTTGATTATTTCTTCCAAGTCAATTTCATTATCTCTGTCCTACAAAACATAGCGAAAAATTTTAAAATTAGCTATTTCTTTCTGAAATACACCCCAGTACTGAAGTATCATGAATTTGACACATTGGGTCATATGCATCTGTCTATATATATTCAGAACACATTTTTAAAAAATTGAGCTACTTTGAAATGAACAAAGCTGATATATTCTTTCCAGAAAATTACTAAAAGCTGATCTGTACCTGAAAAACATCACATTTATTGGCAAGGTGGTGTGTACTATTGAGCACTACTTTGCATTGAGTTCACTTACTGCAAAAGTAAGTGAATAAATAAGATAGTACCTTAGGAACATTTTTATTTTTATTTATTTTTTTAATTTCTATTTACACAGGCACTCCTCTGACCAAGTGGCTGGTAAATTATGGAGTAAACTGAAGTTATAAAATTCTTGAGTGTTTTAGTAAAACCATCACAACACAAACACCCTTTCTGAGTAACTAAATAGGAACCATGTACTTTGAAAACAGGGTCATCATTAGGGAAATCAGTTGCAGTGAAGCCATCAGCATTAGGTGAGCAGCTATTATTCCCCATAGGAATGTGTAATTTCAGCTCTGTTCGTGTTGAGGTCACAATTGCTGTTCTCCATAGGGTGGTGGCTCTTATTTACCTTCTTGTCATTAATTCACAGACAGCCTTTGCATGGGACAGTTGTTGAAAAGCCCACTCCTATGTACAACATGACAGCTATTCTGACTCTCCAACATGGGGAAGAAATCATAATCTAATGAATGTGATCAAAAATGAGAATTAATTCTCACAGACATTGCATATTCTAAGAAAGGTCACGGGATCTTTAAATCAAACAGCTGCCCTCCTGGGCTATTTTACCTTATGCTGATAAACAAACAAAAGCTGTTAAACAGGGAAGATTTCTGAACTGGCCTGAGTGTCTTGTATTATTTCTCTTTATATTTGTGTTGAAAAATACATGTAACTCCAATGTGACATAATTTTCTTTTCTTTCTCTGGTGTAACTATCTCATGCAGCTGATTTGGGGTGATTAAAGCAGCTGGTATATTATCTACATTCAGACATATCTGGGTGATTTGATAATTAGAAGATTTCATATTACTTTTAAAAAAGGAAGGAGATTCTGATAAACCCCCCAGAAATTCACTCCTTCCTGGAAGCTTGTGTGTTAACAATTCATATCTAAATAGAGATTAAAAATTCTAGTAGTATACTAACCCATCCAAAGAGTGCTGAATTTTCCTAAGCAAGATTGAGAAAAGGCAAAATTAAAACTAAAGCTTAAAATGTTGTGGGCAGCATTAAAATCTGTTACGAATAAGCAAAGTAGAAGTGCGAATGAGCCTTAACTTCAGAAATCTCATTAAAAAAGCAAAAAACCCTGTGCAGCTTATCAGCATGAACAGTCATGAAGAGCTGGTAGAAAGCTCAGGTCAGGGCTGTGGAGAGGAAATGCTTTTTTCTGTGTTGCATAATTACTTACAGCACTTGAAAACTTTATCCAGTTTGTTCATGACTTTTATGTGTAGATTCTATGAGGCAGCAGTTTGGAAAAGAATGTATACCTGCTTCCTACAGGACAAAGCATGCAAAGTGTTGGGGGTTTTTTTGGGTGTGTTTTTTTTGTTTTTGTTTTTTTTGGGGGGAGGCGGATTTTTTTGTTGTTTCGGTTTTTCTTTCATTTTCGGAGTGATTGTAGCTTTGGTTTTCACTATTCGATCACTGAGGCGAGGGGAAGAGAGAAGCATGAAAATACAGCCAGTAGAACCTGCGCAGAGGGAATAGTACAGACTTGACAGAAACAGCAGACTCCCACCAAGCATGAATTTTGGAAGTTTTGGCAGCTTCTGCATTTCCCCCCATGCTTGAGAACATTTCAAAGGTAGGATTACAAAAGAAGATATGACATGTTCAGTTCGAAGCTGTAACTGGGGCTTCGGGGAGAGGGACGGGGCAGGTACAGAGGCAACGCACGCTGTTTTGAAGGACTCACTTCAAAGCCTTCCCTTCCTCCCTCTCTGCCCAGGTAAGGATCACAGCCTGGCACAGGAGTCACCGCCTCTCCATTTAGACAATAAGGAGGAGGATTAGCTAACCTGAGACTGCTTCACCAACTGTGCCTCTGACCTAAATACCGCAGCTAAGCACCAGGGCTTTGTGAATGCAGGACCCGAGGCAGGAATGGACCGATACAAACCTGGCGCAGGCCAGCCTCTGTTCTAACCAAGTCCTTTGCAAACATGCAGCTGCCGTCTTGCACCTATGAATTATGGATTTCTCAACATATTCACGGGGTAAGGTTGTCACATACCACAAACTTGAGGTCACAGAAAAGACCTAAGCAGTTTCACCTCCTTAAAGCAATTATTAACATGACTGAACAGCAGCATCAAACCTCCCACTCTTTTGTTTTTTTCCTGGGAGGATTTTCTTGGTGAGAAACTCCTGCTACACACTGATGTTCACCTTATCCTTACCCAACGGCATGGCTAGAGTGCAGAAAATAAAATACTGAAAAAAACCACAACCAAACCCCAAAATAAATGAGACTTGTCAATAATTAAATGCTCACATTTACAACTATTCAAGATTTTAAATCCTTGCATTGATTTTAAATTTCTTTCCACTGTTTAAAATTCCATTTCTCCCAGGGAAGTAGAGAAGGGAGGAGAAGAAAACTACGACTGTTTGAATACTCCTTTTGCTGAGTCTATCATCTTTGTTAATAGCCTCTAATGAATAACTCACTCAGGAATAAACGTGCTACCATTATTATTTTTTCAGCAGAGTCAGTATGATTCAGAGGAGAGCAGTCACATGACTGTCACAGTTCCCAAATTGTGAAAGATGTGGGAAAACAAAAACTAGCAGCTGAGAGAGAAGGCTTAACTTTTACTACTATGAACAATGAGCAGCCTGTGGCTAATTTGAAATAGATACACACACAAACTTAAAAAGGAAATATTATTGTCCAACAGAAACCACTCTAGAGCAGACAGGTTTATTTTCCCTGAGAGGCCTTGGAATGACAGAGAAAAATCACTGTAAGTTAATCTATTTATTACACCAACTTGGCCAGAAAAAGCAGAGCTCTTTGACACACAATCCCTCCTCTTAGGGTCTTAAATCATATTGACTTTAAAAGTGCTAAGATTGTAAGAGAGCATCCAGGCATGACAGCTTATACTTCCTATGTCAGACTTCCCTTTTGCATACCTGTCTTTTGAAACATGTGATAAAGGAGTCATTACAAAGTAAATATCTGCACGCAGGACACTGCCATGGCCAGAAAACTGAAACCATTCCTACAGATACCTGTCAGAAACCACTGACATCTGCTGGTTTCCAGAAATCAGGACTATTGGGGTCAAGACAAGTTGATCCTGGGCATAATTTTACTGCTTTATCAAAGGCCCCTTTGTGTGAGTTTATGTGACAGGGTTCTCCAGCCCAGGAGGGAGGAATGTTTACCAGCAAGTAGCAGGCTGAGGAGATTATTACATGCTGAGAAGCAGCATGTGAAAGTCTCCCAGGACTGGTAAACTCTGGAGACCAGTTGTTCTATTCAATCCACCAGAAATTCAGAACACCAGGAGCCTCCTGGCTGAGTACAAAGCCACTACACACATTAGTATCAACCATGGTTTGGATTAACTTGGATCATGCACAGACAGGTAGTGGTTGCTACATGTAAATTAAAAACCCTACAGGATTACACATACACACCTGATGAAGCAAAGAGCTCTTCAAAGGACTTTGTAACCTACCTAGGAGCCAGAGGCCCCAGGCTGGGGACTGACCTCCCAGTGTAACACTCATGACTACTCCGACAGAGGAGTCATGAATGTTAGATTAGTGAATGTATGGTGTGAATAGTTATCTGCTATTAGTAACAGCTTTAGTAGCAAAAAGCCTTCTGTTCCTTGGGAGGTGTATGTTTCCCACCCTGATCTACTATCATGGAAAGGGGAATTTATAGAATCAAGCATCCAACCATTTTATCAGTTATTTCTTGGCAATACTAATTCCCCCACAACCAGGACTGCTGCTGCCAGTGACTTAATTTCTCAAATGACTTGTTCAACAAAGTACTTGCAAAACCCACTTTATGCAAGATCTCACTTCCAAAACTTTCTTGGAGGTGCAGAACATGGGACTCCAACAGTTCATGACAGAAATATGGTTAGCCAACTTAACCATTTTTCTAGTCCATGCAATTTACACTTCTCATTTGAACACCAGCATGTGGAGACTGTGGATAAATCATCACGAGAGACCAAATAAGTAGGCTAACACCTTTGGTTGCTTTTACTTCCGAAAGGCAAGTTAAGAAAATACCTCTAAACACAATGCCTGCTGCTGCCACTTGAAGATAAGGTTCTAGAGAGCCTGAATCTTTGTTAATGCCTGCTCCATTTTTCCCTTATTCCTGGCCAAAAAACACACACCAGTAGAAACCTTTCAAGTATATCCAGGAGACCTTTAGATTTTTGCACATAAAAGTAACGTACATATGCAGTAAACCTGTACCACTACCACTGAAAGTTGTACTGTGCTATTATGCATTACTAGATAGTTGAAGAACTGCTCCCAGGAATCTTAGAGCTATTAGGAAAGTGTTTAATGACCTCATCTGATGATTTACAAAATAAGCATTCATGCCTCAGGAAAGCTTCTTTAGTAGGAACATGTTGTTACTGTTCTACTCTAATAATTTCACCTCTACACTGCTGTGATTTCACAGTTTGGTTCTTTAAAGTAACAACTCCATGGAATTAGAAACTGGCAACATTTGTGCTTAGCAACTTTTCTTCATTTGTCTCACTCTGTTACTTCAACAAAGGGATGTGAACACAAATGGAAGTTTCTCTTTACAGACAGACAGTCAGAGAGAGCAATGATGGTTAGTTACAACACCAGAGCAGGCTGCTCTATGCTGACAAAAATCAACTGCTGGACTGTTTACACTGCTTTGCAAAATCTCCTTCAAGTGCCCTGAGCTGAACAGTAGCCTTCTTGCTCTGAAGGTTTCTGCTCAGATGGCTTAGCAAGGTCTTGTCCTTAGCTGCAAACTACAGGATTGCACCTTGAGATTTTTTGCTTCATTTAATTGTTTATAATCAGGAACTTCTGGAAATTCCAGTGACAACTGACTGCCAAGCCCTACCAATGGGTTCTTAAGCTTTGACTATTGCCTGTCTGCGGCTTAATAAAGAAAGAGTTGTAAAAAACCCCTCAACTTTCTCATCCAATAAATACTGAGATTCAAATATCCATGACAATTTCTTAAGACATCCTTGACATCTCAATGGAAGATTTCTCTTCTCTGTAGCTAAAAAGGAGTAATTTAATTTTCGAGTATCTCAAAAGGGAAGCTATATCATTAAACTGTGTTAAGGTTAAAAAGCACAGCTCTTATATACTGCTTTTCTAGGCAGTTTTTTTGCATTTAATGTGCATCAGGTCACTCCTGTTGCCGGAATGAGAAGATGCCTTGGACTGAAAAATATCACCACTTAACGCCTCTAGAGGACATACATACAGAAGTTGAACTTTCTGATGAGACAAAAAGAATTATTCTGAAACATCAGTATTTCTTTGAGTCAATAAATATCTTCCACTTTTCCTGCCAGACTTTTATTGTCAGAGAGAGAGCATGCTGGAGATGTCAACTATTAACTCTGTTTGCAGAGAAAACGAAAAGCAAAACTCTGACAACTTCGGAAAAATGGTGACAAGCAATAGGAATGTTTTACATATATAAAGCAGAGATAAAAGGGAGCAAATTACTGATTTGGGATTTTCTAACCTTTCTGCCCCTCATGAAGCTAGTGGGGAAAATTTGATTAAAAAATTACAGCAAGCAGTACAGGCCATTCTCTTCCTAGAAGCATAAGCAGGATCTTCCTCAAGACAGCAAAAGGAAGAATAATAATAAAAGAGTTGCCTAGCATCATTTAAACTACTTGAGATACGCCAAAACCACTGAGCAGCTAGCATCAGCAGACAATCATCTGACTCTGGGATTGAGCAGGCCAATCTTCTGACACTGAAGCTAGGTCAACATCCAAAGAAGGACAGTTTCCCCCAGGACCTACCAGTGAGATTAGCCCTACCACTAAATTGTGTGGGAATGGACCTCTCAAACCTGAAGCAGCTTTATTACGCAGAGAATCTTCATGAGTTCTTGAAATTTGGTTAAGAGGTCTGATCTGGTTCTCCACCTCCAATAAACACTCCATAAATCTGAGGGCGGACTCCAGAAGATAGGGCTGAAAGGTATAGAGTTCTCTTCCTCAAGTGGTAGCACTAGAAATTATTTAAAAGGTTTGACATATCATGAAGATAAACTGCCTCTTTGAATTTGTCAAACTCCACACTCAGATTATGAAGTACAATTGGTTGTACTTCATAATCATAACTCAGATCCTTTCTATACCTGCTTTAAGATTTCTAAAAAAGGCTTACATTTTACATGGGTAAACAGTCATCTTTCAAGTTCAATAGAACTATTTTAAAGAGCACACACTCATTTTTTTTTTCTAAAATAGTTCTTTTATAGTCCAAGAATTATGATTTTGGTGTAGGAATTATTAGAAAATACCTTTAAAATATATTTTCAAAATCTGTAACAAAATAATGACTCAATATTTAATATTAAATTCTTCCAACAGTCATCAGTTAAAATACCAGTATTTATCTGTAGAAACAACACAGAAGTGCTATAGAATACAAATCAGTATAATCACCCATGAAAATATAAATATTTAATGGCATAACTTTAATAAATTTCTTTTCAAAATAAATTTAGTCAATAGTTTCTAGGACTTGGCCAGTCTCCATACAATCATATCTGAACTGAGCTGAGCTTCTGCTATTTTCAAAGCAATTTTCTGGTACAGGGCACCATTCATGGTTTGGTTCATACTTCGCACACTCTCTTCCCGCTCATTCTGAAACTTCTTTCTGAATTGCTGGACTCCTTCCTCAGTGTCCAGTAAAGAAGCCAGAGGAGCATTATTGATTTTCTTGCCAGACTCATTCCCCCATGTCAAACTGTTTTCAGCTTTAGCTTCTCTTAAGAAAAGAGAATTTTTCAAGGTGAGCATTTCCTTTTCCAGAGCCAGGGCTAACTGTTCAGTAAATACTCCTTTGCTTCCAGATCTCAGGAGTTTTACACTGCAGCTTGGAGGGAGAATTCTAGTAAGGCTATGAAGGCACTGGAACAAGACAGTCAGATTTCTGTAAAACAAAATGATGGTGTCAAAAAAAAAGTATACTCTGTAGTTTCTACCTATCACAGAAATATCCCAGCCAGATAAAAGATCAATCCAAACACAGGAATAAAAGGTATAGAAAATACTATCACAGCCCATAAACATAGAGCTCAATAACTATTAAGAAAATGGGATCAAAAGTGAATAGTACCAAGTAAAATCACTTTTCAAAAGGAACCAAAAGTCTTGAGACTTAAAATTTTACTGATTGATTACTTAAACATTTCAGCCTTTCCTCTCACATAAAGGAAATCAACTCCTAATTTGAGGAAAAGACTGAACCTCACTATAAAATACACTCTTAACAGTTACACCTTTTTTACTTTTTAGCTTGAACTCTTCAAAACAGCAATATTTGTCAATATCCCGGAAGTACTTTTTATGTTATAAGCCTTATCCAGCTAAGTCATAAATTATGGCAGTATTACTAACTTGCTTAACCTGGTTTAGGAAATATTTGTCAAAGAATCTGCATAAGAAGCGACATCAGTGAGACACTTCAGATTATTTCCTTTACATAATCATGGTAGATAGGAAATAACTATAGCAGAAACATATATAAAATGAGACTAGATTTATATTGCAATAATAAACTAAAAAATGACCTAGCAATAAACTTGATTTAACTTGGGGTTTGTGGTTTGGTTGTTTTTCTGTTTTAATATTAATATAAAAATATTTAATATTTAAGGGTTTTTTTAAATTAACACACATTGAAGAAAAAATTACATATTACACATTATACTAAGAATAATGTAAGAAAAAAAGAATATAAAATTATGATGCAGCAAAATGAAGAAAAGGAATAGTACCAAGCAGATATTAATGGAGACTAGATTTATTTCTAATTCAATGTTCCAGCCTGTACAAAATTAAACAACTCAGTTCAGGTTCTGCCATAGCTCTGATCTGAAAACAGGTCTGTTATTGGTGATTGTTATCATGTCGCATTGGTAGCCTATTGGTTACAATTTCAGCTGCTGTTTATGGTACCAGTAAGAAACAGCAAAAAGATAAAAAAGGGTGTATGGAAGATGAATATAAGCTATGCTTTTTAAGTGATTCTACCTGCAAAATATTGTTAGGATTCCTTCAAATGGATTTTTCAGGGCCCAATTAAAAATTGTACCATGGACATTTCCCGCTTTATGGCAGAATATGTTGTCCTGGCATTCCTTAAATGGGGTGCACTCCATTTCTCCCAGTAACCATGAACTGACTGGAGTCAATGTGCAGTCACAAGACACAATCTGAAAGGAGAATCTGACAGACACTGCGAGGACAGCAAGTATATCTTCCATGGAACCTGCAAAAAAATTCAGTAAAAAAAGGTAGTTGAACTCAATATGTTGATCATGCTGCATGCATTAAATGAACTTCGATTTTTGGCTCATACTCCCAGTTTTTTTTGAAGGATTTGCACCTAACTTCTGGCATTTTTTGGCAATTTTCTTCTCACCTAAATTCTCATCCCTACTTCTGTCAAGCAAAACAGTTGATTAATGGAGCACCACCAATATAACGAAAGCTCTTAAGATAAACATCACGTTGCCAAAAGAAGGCTATTAATAGACTCCTGTGATAGTAAGATTACATGTTGGCTTTAGCAGTGACACAGCACTAAAGGAAGAAAAAATTGATTGCAAACAATAAAAAGGATATTTCGTTGCCTGAGCAAAAGCCCAGTTAAAAATCAATTCAATCAGGAATATTAAAAGAAATGAAAATAAGTTACCTTAATATACACGTAGATGAGGAAGAGCTTCAATTACTTTGGTATTATTTAAGATGTAGCAGTATGTCAGAAAAAAACCTTATGCATCTAATTACAGTATCTTATTTATAGAAAAATATAGGCTTCAGCATTCTGTACTCAAACTTATCTTCAAAATGATCCTTTTCAGATACCCTTCATCACCAATGCTAGCAAAGCCTTACAGCAACTCACTAAATATGTTTTCCATTTTGAAAACTGTTCCATCTCCTATTTAACCCAGCTTTAATTGCCAAAAGGTCTGTGAAGCTCCTGTTCAGAGAGAAACTTAGCTTGGCATCACCTAGAGTAAACAGAAGAATCAAATATATATATTTATAAATCCAAAGTATGTACAGCATATAACAGTATATTACAGTATATAAATTTACCTGTACAGTAACTATTTTCCCTTAGCATCTTCACTGAGTATCTACCATTTGAAATATCTTCCAGATTTAACAAGATTTTCCCACAGAGTACAGTAATCTTTTTGCTTTGCTGTAAACTATCATTCTGATGGTTTTGCTTCCTGGCATGCAGAAGAACAACACAGCACACACGATGAAATGCCAATAGTGGTGAAAGGCTGGTGACAGCAGTGGCTGTCTTTGCTCCATCCAGCTGAATCCTTGAAGATCTCATAGGAAACTCTTTTTTCAGATCACTCTTGCTATGCAAGTCCGATTTCATCTTTTTTGGAGGAGGTTCAATTTGACTTGAGGAGACTGCCAATGCTGAGAAGGCTTTGTTCAGCTTAATGATTTTACTTTGGCACTTGATAATTGGAGAAATTGAAGAGAAGTCTTGATCCATCACTAAAGATAAACTGACATCACTCAGTGACCTGTGAAAATCCATACAACGTGACTGCACTCCCAGTTCACATTTTTGCCTTCTGACAAATAACCACAACTCTGCAGATGTATACAGATATTTAAGACTACCATAAATTCCAACACTATTCCAGATTAAGTCATAGACTTTGCAAAGAGTGCCTCACATGATTGTTTCAGATAAACTGAGTATTAAGATTTTTCAAAATGTGGACTGAATTTTCGAAGAGCTTCTAGGAGTTAAATGCCTCATTTCAACCAAAAGCATTTGGATGTTTAATTCAGCCAGAAAAAGCTGAAAATTCTACATAACCTATAAAGATACTCTGACATTTATGGATTATTTTTGAAAGATTTGACTTACTTTTTAATAAAAAACTGCAGAAAATATAAATTCTGCCCTTTTGAGGACAAGAAGCTCTTCTGATACTCTATATTTTTATAGATATTCAAACAAAATTGAATGAAGAGTAAAACAAAAGGTTTAAGATACTATTAATTTGAACATGCAGCAATTTCCTGAAATGTATGAAGTATTTTATTTATTCAACACAGGGCTCTTTCAATGAAATCCTAATATTACTGTTCCAGATCCTCTCTCAATGAATATATTATTCTGTCAATCAATTCAATCTCAAGATGTCACTGACATTTGAAAGTCTTATGAATGTCTAATTTTCTTTACAGAGAAGTATCACCACCTCATAATGCAATCTATGATATCACTGCAATCTTGCATTAGCAGGAAGCACAAAAATAATCAGTAAAGAATTACAGTGTTGGGGTTGGAGATAAAGCAAGTCCTTTTCTCTACAAACACAGGTTATTGTACACAACACTGAACTGGAGTACAGAAGACCCAAGTTCTGCTGCTGGCCTGCCAGGTAACCTTGGACAAATGGCTTCTCCACAAATCTTTTCTCAACTGTAAAAATGAGGGAGAGGGCTAGATTGCTGCTGTTTTTAAAAATCTGCTGAAGATCTCTTAAGTTATACAGGAATGAAGCATTTTACTTAAAAAAAAAAAAAAAAAAAAAAAGAGAGCAAAGGCATCATCATCAAAGCTTAAAGAAAAAACACTAAAAAGGCAAAAAACAATCTTTTGCCTCAGTGGCTCTTAAGAGAGCCTGTCAAGAGGATGAGGTCAACTTTTTTGTAAAGTTACAGCAATCTGGCAGTTGAGAAGGAATATCGCCACAGCTCCAGCAGAATGGCCAGAGGGCCTAACAGGTCAGCTCCCTCACAACCACCTGAATGATTTTCAGTGGCATCAATAGTCTTTGAGCTCAGCCTAACACAGCCTCAGCTACACTGCTTGTGGGAACATGGGTCAAAAGATAAGTTCTTTCTCCACCAAAGTTTACATTACACAATTCACGTTGCAATTTTCTATTTTATGTAATCCCCTTTTTTCACACTATTTCAACTTGGTTTCCTCTCTGTATGGGAAAATGACGTAAGTAGTATTTACAACTAGAACTGAGTAATTAAAATAAATAGAATAAACAAATAATTTTAAAGATAATTAAAAAATGAACAAATTATTCTGAAGGTGTTTGTATGGCTGATTGTTCCACAAAATTTACACAAAATACAAGTTTTGCAAGCATTTCTATTAGATACTTGACTAGAGGAGTTCAATTCAAAAGTATCTATTGGTTGGTAAGAGAATTTAATATATTTTCTTTTGTGCTTCTTGAAGCAAATCAATTAGGAATGGCAAGTAGCTAACAGTAAAGCATCAGGAACTAAGTTAAGACAGAGCTTTATTTACAACACATACTGATGTTAGCATTGCTATGTCAACATGGACTACATAGAGCCATAATTTTTGTCAAAGAGAACTTTTGTAAAACGTCTCCAGTAATGTTGCAATTATACTCACACAACTGATTTCTGGCTGTATAATGTATTTTTCTGTGCAGTGCTAGAGAGCAAGCAAGCAGTAGCAAGAATACTGACAAAGTCACACTTGAAACATTTCATATGCAGATGTTCAAAATGAGAAAGTTCAAATTTACTGCAGAGCTTAACCAACATATTTATTTTCTATAAAACTATCAATGAAATTATTAGATAAGTGTATATACTCACAAATAAAATGATTCTGTTAGTTTTACTCCAACTACCAGGCTGTCACCCACAACACGTTGCCACAATTCTTCTGTGAAGTGCTCTGGGACTTCAGACGCCAACGATGTCACTTTACTGAGAGAATCAGGAGGATTTTCTACATCATCCCAGAGAGAGACAAGACCTTCCTTACAGAAAAATGTGGTTTTTTAGATAAATTAAGTAGAGATATTGGTTCTTTTTATACTGCATTACTTTGTGTTTTACCACAAGTAATTGCTGGAGGAGCTTTTAAGATATATAAAATGAAAGATATATAAAGACTAGCTTATTCTCTACAATAAAGAGCACTGAATTTTCTTAAAACATATTATATCATCATGTAAAGTACAACTTATCCTCTCCTTGTAAACATCATACGTTGAAATCTTGACCTGTCATACAATGAATTGTCCAAAGATTTAAGGTGCTAGAATTCATATTATTGCATTTAATTGCTCAATGCTTTGTTGTTCAAACCTAGAAAACCTGAAAGATATCACAACAGTAACTGAAAGGGAGACAACTCCATTTCAATTAAATTAGGTTTCTTTTGAGCAACATATTAAAATAAAATTTTCCCAACCTCCATCACCTTCTCAACCCACAGTTCACTCTGCCCCCATTATAAAATCAATTTTGCTCACATAGTTCTACGACAGCTCCCTTTTCGTAATATGTGAGATTACAGACAGATATTCAATATCTAGGCAACTGTGCCAATTAGAACTGTACACTCCCCTTGTGTTTGTCACTAATGCTGTTAGAGGTTACTCCTCCATACCACTCAGTTGTCAGGAGGTATTGTGCACATAAATTTCAAGCAGAAACAACTAAATTTACTCCTAATTACATATATCAGCAAGTTAAGAAAATTAACCAGACTTAAAAAGCAGATTAATGATTTTTGATAGTGGCAACCCCTTACAGGTGAAAGTGGTAAGTGATTAAGGTCAGCACCCTCTACAAATAGCTTGGCAGAATTCAGAAGTGATCTGGCCCATCTGCATTTTACCTCTTTGGAGTTTGGTAGAATATGGGTTCTTTCTTCAACAAGATCTATTAACGCTCTGCAAGACTCAAGAATAACCCTCTTTTGGAGTCCTAAATGCTGCTGTAGCTCTCGAACAGAAGTCCAACCAGCCTGTAAAAGATAATCATTAGACTACTGCACATTAGAAAGGATATTAAAGCTATCAAAATATCTTTTCACCTTTCCATTTTTATGCACGAATCAAAAATAACTTTGTGATTTCAAAAAAAACGTTCAAGTCAGGCTACTCCATTTTTAAAATATGAGTCTCAGTCTTTCAGTATTAAACCTAGAGTTTAAGATAAATATTACGGTAAACTTAATCAAATTACATAGATATTCAGATATATTTCTGCAGATATCTTTCATTATTAATACTGCTTCACTTTTTCATGGATAGCAGTTTCATTTTCTTCTCAAGATTTGTATTGATTATTGGTCAAGTAAATATATTGAAGAGTTGACAGATATGCAAACAGACACATGCTGGCTGTGTCTCTGTTAAACGAAACACCATGAAAAAATACCCCAAAAAATCAACCAAGGCAAACCAACCAAAAAAAATCCACAAACCAAGCAATAAGAAAAAAAAAAATCATGCCACCTTTTCAGGTTTTAAGAAAGCTCCTCAAAAGCTATTATCTGGAAAGCAAGATCCTAAGAAGTCCTATGCTGTCAAGGAGAGAACAAACTCAACACTGGAATGCAAAACCAAACTTCCCTCTTCCCCATTTCCTTAGAAAATCCACCCAAACACATAAATCCATTATAAGCCTGAATAAAAAAGCAGTTCTTGTAAGTGAAGTGATGTCCTCTGCTCAAGTTGCAATAGCAAAGCGCATTTAGACCAACAATAGTCTCATGAAAAGTCCTGTAAAAAACTGTCACCTATCAAACTGTGAATCTATGCACCAGATTCCAAGCAATAATCCGGTGCCAGACTTGAGTCAAGAGATGAAAACGAAAAATTAAGAACAAAGATGAGTCTACAATACCTTCCTAACTTCGGTCATCAGAACACTAAGCCATTATTTACTCCCAGTGCAGCCAACTCCTGTATAAACAGTTGAGAACCAGAAAGCAAACAGGGAAGCACAGATTGGCAAACAGTCAAAATAGCCCAACATTCACTGTTGTATGCTTGCTGACCAATCTGGCTTTTGCAAGCCCTTTTTTCTCCTAAAGCAACACAAGAAAAAGATCTGAATTCCACTATATAGCAAACCCAAGACTGAGTTGTGTCCCCCATCAACCCTCTGTCAAGTGACAGGCA
Organism: Rhabdornis inornatus; assembly: GCA_013397075.1. Taxonomy (NCBI): domain Eukaryota; kingdom Metazoa; phylum Chordata; class Aves; order Passeriformes; family Rhabdornithidae; genus Rhabdornis; species Rhabdornis inornatus. Next base: position 349,308 of record VWZS01001116.1, read on the forward strand.
CATCCTTTCTGCTATATGCCAAGACATACTGCACTACAAGCACCAGCAGGAGTTACAGGTTTTGTGCTGTGAAAGTAAGAAAATAAAACTAGATCACCTTAGAAGACAAAATAAACATGAACATAAAAACAAGGCAGTCCAGAGCAAAAGACAATAGAGCTGTGAGTAAATCCAGAGTCATAGTCTTTACAAAACTGTCAAGTAGTGGGGGGGAGAACAGACCAGTGGACATAAAGACACTTTTTATTTCTGCCAAAACAACCAACTAAAACCACGAGAAACCCTGTAACCTCAGCTGTTGCAATGTAACTGCAGTGCTCTGCCAAAGGATGTCATCTTCAGAAGACACCAAAACACATGTTAAAGTGAAAAAAAAGAAAAATTCAAAGAAGAAAAGACTGGATTCAGGCCCAAAATAGTGTATTATAAATAAACATAAAACAATTCAAAACTGCTCAAGCTGATCTATTTTTCAATTTCACTGCCTCCAAAATGCGGTTTATATACATTACTGCGTATAACTCAAATGCAACTTACTTATACAGTGGCCTATAATTCATTCCTGCCAAAGATATCACATGGCTAAGAAAACAGCTGTGCAGATGTGAAACAAGGGTTAAGCAAGAAGCATGAAAAAGGGCTGCATCTGCTATTTCATTTTTGCTCTAAAACACAAGATTCCATGGAGACTGTGAAAACTTGATTTGATTGCAAATTTCTAGAATACCTGAATTTTGATGATAAATATCAAGAGGCACCACTTCAAGACTAAATAACCTTTGAAAATTCCCAAGCTAAGCAGAACTCATGCACTATTGCTTCAAAACAAGCATCCTTGAAATTCAATTATACATCAGATTATAAAAGCCAGCAAGAGTACTTCACTGTTCAGCAAATATAATACAGAACAATGGGGATTTCAACAAGGAAGCAACAGTGAGGTTAAAAAGAAATATCTGCACTTACTTCCAAACTCATCAGCTTGACAATTTCAAAAATTTACAGCATTAAAACACAGTATACATTTCCAACTGTTTACAGTGCTTGTGCTAGCATGTGGCTTTGAAAATTAAGAGATTAAAAAGATCTAAAAGCACAGAAATGTTAGGTCTTAGGAAGGATTCTGTGTCTGCAAGAACTGTATCAGCACATGATAGATAAAATATCCAGCCAGTGGCTTGTTTCCAGTAGAACCAATAGCAAGTGCAAACCAGGTTATTCATTTGATCCTGACACAGATTCACAGAGCTGTACAGCTTGGAAGCCAGTTAGTGTATTGAAAGAACAAAGTTATGGAACAAAGAACATACAGCTGTCAATCGCAGGGTGGACAACCTTCATTACAATAGCGAAAGGAGCAGACAATAAGAGACAGAAACTAACTTCTGTTTTGTAGAAGAGTAATGTAATGAGTATGGCAAGAATGCAGCGGTGAAGTCAGTTTTAAAATATGACTGTCAAAAAAGAAAAAAAATGCAGAAACAGAAAAAGATGCATTTGGAAGGAAGATTGCACTCCTGCATCTTAAAGCCTAACATGCAAAAAAGGTAGGATTGGAAGGGACCTCAAGAGGTCCTCAAAACTAACCCACCTTCTATTTTCTTAGCTTTCTAGGATGGAAAAAAATATTTTGTCCACTGTTCTCCAAACAGCTTTTATCTTCTGGATGATACACAATATCTCTTTAGGTATCTTGGTTGTCATTAGAACCAGAAAATTTTTTTCTTTTTCAGTTTTTTCATAATATGTCCTTCTTTCCTTTATTTATTAACTGGTAAACTATTGCAAATTAATTTGCTTCATTTTTAAAAGCTGGAAATAAAACTGTCACAATATCCTACTTAGTTTTCACTAAGTGAAAGTGACAGGAATAATTACCTCATATCTCATCTTTAAAGCACCCTTAGCAAACTAACAATAGCCTCACATCATTGACTCAGTATGAGATTCACGTTCTCCCCTAAAGCTTTTTTTTTCTTAAATAATCTTCCTATTTGTTAATTATTACCCATTTGGTGTAGGCTAATATACACACTGCAAAAGCACTCATATTAGTGAGTATGTTGGGTGGGAGCCTCCAGCAAGTTTCCCCCAGTTTGTTTTATAAATGATGCTAGTTAAAAGAAGGATACATTTTAGCTTTATCTACAGTACTTTTCAAAATCATCCTTATAAAACCACTAGTAACAGGAGCATGAACATCAGAGGGCGGTGAGACCACCACCGTCACCGATTTGTGCAAATGCACTCACTGGGAACCTGCCACTACGTGACCTGAAAGTTATGTATGTAATGGGGAGCAAAAGAAGTAAACATTTTAATTTTTAAACATGAGTAAAATGACTGCTAAGGAGGTCTGGTGAGATAGTTTCAATATTATCTCAAACTTTTAATTAAAATTAAATTAGACCTCTACAATTACCTAAATGCACTTAAAACAACTGAAAGAACTGAAACAGTACCACTGAAAGAAACTGAAAGATTACCACTGATTCAAGAATAAATACTTAACCATATTGTTATTTTCCCTGAACCACTTCTTCAGTAATAACAGTATCATTAGCTTCACCCTTTAGATAATGCAAAGATACAGAACAGTAATTTATAGAAAACACGGAGGCAGAACTGCATACAAACCTGTAATCTTGTTTCAAGGGCTCGGACAGTAAGAAAACCATTCTCTTGCAATCCTTCTGCAGCAGGAACATCATGTTTATAATTGATACCACTCTGAAAGAAAAAAACAAAAACAAAACTCTGAATGAAGTAAAAAGCTGAAAGTAAGGTACAGGCTACTAGATAGCATTATAAAAATCTGGGGGAAAATACAGCAGGAGAAAATCCAGGAGAATCACAGTATGTCTTTTAAAAGAAAAATCCTATTGTCTGAAAACAATTAGAATTTGATAGTACATAATGGAAAGACCCAATTATGAGAAGATAATTAACAAGCACTATGGCCTTAATTAAATTAAGGGTTCTTAGCCAAAAGGTAAGCACTGTGGCAAAACTATGTGAAGCATTTTCAACTGCATTAATTTCCCAATAGAATATGGATACAATCATAGAAGCAAAATAATGTCTTCAGATAATTTAAGATTACAGCAGGAAATATTATATTCAAACTTCAGGGCATTCCACAGCATACATCCAATTTTACTTTGCATCAATACTTTAATGATTTGTTGAGGTTTTCTTAATTTAGTAAGCACAGACTGAGTAGCTGAGAAAAGGCAAGCTCAACTTACTGCATAGTTGACCTCCCCAAGATCTGTTATTTTGAATGTACTTAACACGTCTGTATTGGAGTCATCATCAAAAAGCAGTAACAGCTGCTCACTTCCAGAGCTAATAAAATCATCCACCAGAACACACTTCACTTTTTGCCATTTGGAAGCCACCTACAGTAGAAGAGGTTTTAAAAGACATTTATTAGAATAAATCTTATATTTGAGATCTCATTTTGGTGAAGCTTGCTTTCCATTAAGAGGGAGCCTAGTCAGTTGTGTGAAATACAGTAATATTTAGAATTTTCAACCTCCCACTCCCACCCCATTATTTAGAACCTATGTAACTCTGGGAAAAATTAGCCATTTCTCTTTAAAGATCACTTTTCAGATTACAGGTTGCAGAGATGATGACAACTTTTCAATCTATTCAAACAGCTGAACAGCTGAATGTTGTAAAATTTATTTAGAAGCAGTAATACTTGAAGATCAGTTAAAGGCATTATACCTTTGATGTTGAGAAATATCTTTGTTTCACAACAATAAGGCAAGATATACAAAAAAGACCACAGTAAAATGGAGCTGTTTAAAGCCACCAGTACCTGTAAGCTGTCTCTCCTCTGTACAACACAGCTGTTTCCAGAGGCAAAAGACACAACAAATAGCAAATCCTTGCTACTGGTTAGAGCTGGTTTTACTGAACATGGCTTTTCGTAAGGAAGCTCACAGACACCTTTAGGGGCACCATTTTGGAACCAAACAAGCTGGTTCTTGTGGGTTATGGCAACAAGTGATATTTGGAGCTGTTGTTTCAATCTCTCACTCTTGCAGACGTAGACAGAAGATACCACTCTGCTGTAAGCATGAGGCATGAAGCACGTGCCAGTCAATGTTTTTTGTGTTTGAATTGCATATCCAAAGAACTCACTACCCCAGATAGCTCTGTCTGAAACAGAAAACCCATCTGGATCTTCAGTCTCTGGCAGGCAAGCAGTTCTTACCCCTAAGACAACAGTGCCTTCACCCACAATTTCACCTGTCCACACCACAGAAGAGAGCTGAACAGGAGCACTTTGAACCAGACACGTTTTAGAAGAAATGTAGAACAGCTTGTTGGCATGTCTCCACAACAATGATGGGCCAGCAAACAACCTGATGTCTTCTTTCAGCTCATAATCCAATCTGAAATAAAAGGACGGCTCAAATTGGTTTGAACTGTGAAGCAACAATAAAAAGTATTTGACATTGTTCCGTTTTTTCTTCTTCATCAAAATGCAGGGAAGAATAATCCCTGTTCTGGAATCCGTTGTGCAGCTACAACAAATAATTTCAATTTTTGAGTGACTGGCTCCCATGCTGAATACTCCAGAAGACTTCTGTACAAACAGCTTAGTGTCTCTATTGAATGTCATCCTTCTGACACATAAATTTATTGTTTTATCATCTGCTTCCTCTGCATGTTTTGGTTTTGACAATTGAAATACAAGGACTTCACCATTGTAGGACAAGAATTGATCTTGCTCACTCAGAAGCATCTTGATTTATCTTTACACATATTCCTCTACAAGAAGATCATATGCGTCCCTATTTCTGTCAGGCTTATTTCTTTGTGGAAATTTCAACCTTTCTGGACATCTTCCACCTACAAAAGCAAGTAAGAAGAAAAATGAAATTGTTTTGGGACTAGCTGAACTGAATAACTTAAGAATAACTATGCATAGCAAAGCAATAATATAGAAAAATTGGAGAATGAGGCTAATATGTGCTTTAACCTCATAGATTAATAATGAAATTAAACAACTTTGTACTGAAAGATTTAAGCAATAGAAACATTTCTTTACCAAAGTATGAATTCTCTGGTTATCAACAGCTGCACGGCGCAATATAAATTGATAGAAACCAAAACACACACACACAATTCGTGTGACTGCATTGAAAATGCCAGCACCACAAACATACTGAGCAGACTGAAAAGTAGCGATGCTTTGAATTCTCAAATTAAAGAGCCATCTCACGGGCGTAGTGCTTATTAATAGCTATTTTGTTAAAATTATAAGGCCTCAAAGGAGAAAGCTCTCTGAAGAAGCATCCAGTCATTTTCCGGCCAAGCAGACTCTCCCTCCCTCTCTGCCCAGAGAAGGCCCCGGGGACCCCGAAGGAACTGCAGCCATCTCNGCCGGTCTCCCTGTGGCCCCGCCCCCCGGGCGCCGCTCCATCCCCTTTTCCCGCCGCTCCTCGCGCTGCCGGAGCCGCCTCAGTGCGGGCGGCGCGGGCGGACCCGCTGGATCATGGCTGAGGTGAGTTCCTGCGCCCCTTCCCCCTCATTGCTGCCTTTCTGCTGGGTGTTCTCTCTCCAGACGCCGCCCGCAGTCTCTCGGGGCTGGCGGTCTGGTGGGATGGGTGGCCGGGTGGCCGGGCCCTACCGTACAGGTGAGGGTCTGGGACCCTGGCCTTTCCCTTCCTTTCACGGCCCTCCTGTGCCTTGTTTCTTTGCAGCAGCGACAGGACAAGGCGGCGCTGATAAGCGAGACCCGGCGGCGTTTCGAGGCGGAGTACCTGCCAGGTGAGCTGGGAGCGGTGGGTGCGGGCTCTGGGGCTTGTTCGCTGTCGCTTTTCCTCTTGGGGGCCAGATATCCCGCTTTCCCAAGTCTGGGAGTGTCTGTGCCTTTTCACAGACTCGACTGGGTCGGAAAAGGCCTGCGAGATTATCGAGGCCAACCTGTGACTGAACACCTGTCAGCCAGCCCACGGCACTGAGTGCCACATCCAGTCTCTCCTTAACACCTCTAGGNTTCGTGTGACTGCATTGAAAATGCCAGCACCACAAACATACTGAGCAGACTGAAAAGTAGCGATGCTTTGAATTCTCAAATTAAAGAGCCATCTCACGGGCGTAGTGCTTATTAATAGCTATTTTGTTAAAATTATAAGGCCTCAAAGGAGAAAGCTCTCTGAAGAAGCATCCAGTCATTTTCCGGCCAAGCAGACTCTCCCTCCCTCTCTGCCCAGAGAAGGCCCCGGGGACCCCGAAGGAACTGCAGCCATCTCACCAAGTTTCACTCAGTTTGCGGGGTCCGAAGCGACGCCCCTGTCCCGGCTCAGGCCGCGTTACCGCCCGCCCCGCCGGGCCCCGCGAGCTCCCGCCCAGAAACCGGCTACAGAAACGGGCAGCGACCGCGGGCTCCGCGCCGGAGGGGCCTCGCTTCCTGGCATTCCCAGCCAGACGGGCGGCGGCTCCCGGCAGGGTCTCTCCCCCTGTTCCCAGCGGGGCCGCGCCGCCGTTCCCGGCAGGGTCTCTCTTACGCTGCTCCCGGTGGGGCCGCTGCCGGCGGGGNGGGATGGGTGGCCGGGCCCTACCGTACAGGTGAGGGTCTGGGACCCTGGCCTTTCCCTTCCTTTCACGGCCCTCCTGTGCCTTGTTTCTTTGCAGCAGCGACAGGACAAGGCGGCGCTGATAAGCGAGACCCGGCGGCGTTTCGAGGCGGAGTACCTGCCAGGTGAGCTGGGAGCGGTGGGTGCGGGCTCTGGGGCTTGTTCGCTGTCGCTTTTCCTCTTGGGGGCCAGATATCCCGCTTTCCCAAGTCTGGGAGTGTCTGTGCCTTTTCACAGACTCGACTGGGTCGGAAAAGGCCTGCGAGATTATCGAGGCCAACCTGTGACTGAACACCTGTCAGCCAGCCCACGGCACTGAGTGCCACATCCAGTCTCTCCTTAACACCTCTAGGGACGGTGACTCTGCCACCTCCCTGGGCACCCTGTTCAAATATCTAATCAGTCTTTGTGTAAAGAATTTCTTGCTAATGCCCAACCTGAACTTCCCCTGGTGTACTTAGGCTGTCTGAAGCCACGGAAGGGTGCGATGTGCAGCGGGTTTCTGTGCTGGCTTTGAGTGCTTTGTCTGCTGGGTCGCTGTCTTGGGCTGCAGGAGGTGTTGGGGCAAAGCTCTCGGTCCTTTTCTCTTGCAGATGTGTTTGGGTGGCTGGAGACTGTGGGCTGGGACATTGCTGTACTTGGTGTTCTTTGGACATAAAACATGTCAGGGAAGGGGGAAGGGTGCCGTTCTGGCCTCATGAGTTTCTGAAGGGAGAGTTGTTTTTCTGGAGTAACTTGCACTTGAAATCATGCAGGCCATAATTAAGAGCATGCTGCATGTCCAACTCGATTCTTAAGTGCAGGTGCACTTAAATTTGTAAATGAAGGCCAGGAGATGCTGGGGATGCCTAAGGGAGAGGGAAGACTGGGGTAAGCCTAGAGTGGTTTCCTTTTATTTCAAGGTTGATTTGCATTGCTTGTGTTGGAAGAATGTAGAGTATGCTAACAATTGCAGTAAACAGTATGTTTCATTGTGATTATCTAGAGACTTTCTACTAAAAACATGCTTCTATGTAATTTTTAATGTAAATACAGTAGAAGTCCAGTAGTTGCGTTGCCTGCATCTCCTTTAATATCAGCTTTAGTTCTGCAAATAAATGCCTTGCTTTGATGTTTCTAATCAGAATTTTTGAGATTACCTTGCTATCTGTCATTTTATTGTAAGGGTTACATGCTTCTTCATTGGCTTCATTGTAGTAGGCTGGAATGTGCTTTTGGAAAACTTTGAAGGTCTTGAGGGTGGTACAACTTTGTCTTGTATGTTTACTCTGCTAACTTTCATAAAGGAGACTACTTTGGCCTTGGTTAGAGGTGACCTTTATTCCTGATGACAAAATTTATTAGCAAGTCTTGAAATATAGAGAGCTTATTTTACCTCTTGAAATTTGTAAGTGAGTAAAGATATCTTTGTAAAACTCAGGCTTGAATGAGTGGATGCTCATCTTAAATTCTAAATTTTTCTGCCTTTTAATGTTTTCAAGTAGTGTATATTTTCATATGGTCGATGATTCAGCTTGCTTTCTGTTCTATTGTGCCAGAGTCACACTCATAAATAATTATTTCAGAAGGCCTAGGACTGCCCTGGGACAATGGTTGTGGAAAAGGTGTGTTACTCTTTCAGTTGATCTACTGCTTAAAATCTTGGAACTCCACAAGTTTTTCTAGATGTAACAATGTCTCTGTTGGGCTGGTTGATACAGCCATTAAAATAACTGAGTACTGTTGCAAGGTAAACTGTAATCCTATTTGCGATATTTTGAACATTTATTCTCAGTAAGCCCGTTTTTGGGTCATGGTTTCAGGCTCTTGGCCCTTTCAAGAAAATAGGATTAAGACTTTTTTGAGTTTGTGTTCGTCAGACTCTGCCACAAATTTAGGAATGCCACAAGCAAATTAATGTTCTCATGACCACAATCAAGAGTGAAAAACACAGGATTTTAATTTTGTACCGGTCTATTAGCCTTTATTGTGTGTGCTCTAAAATGTTTTCTTTTATGCTTCTTAATCAAAGGAATGTGAGGCTGCATGTATGCAGACACCCTCAAACCTGTGACTTTGGGGTGTAAAGGTCCAAATGATTGCTTCATACCCAGGAATTTTAGTCTGCTTTCAAAACTAAGGACACTGTCTGGCTACACTGAGAAGCTGATTCTTCCTGTAAAGTTTAGTGCCGTCGTAGAATTGTGGGCCTCTACAGAGCAAACTTTATTCCTTTTACAGGTGAACTGCAGGTGTTAAAGTTGGAGAAAAGTTTTCAGGCAGTTTTGTTTTCTGGAGGTTGCAGCTTCCACTATTTTTTTTCCCTCTGAGGAAAACAATGTAATTGGTTATTCTAGAAACACAGTGGTTCTGATCATCAGAGATGAAGTGTTTCCTCTATATTCTGTAAGTCACAGCTACTGCTTTCTCTCCTGCCCCTCCTCATGCTGGAAGAATTGGTAATGGTTAAAAATGCTATGATGTCTTACAGTAGTGTTTACTTTTGTTATTAAATGAAAACTTAGAGGGTCTTTGAAATCCTACTTTTTCATTGAAATTATTTATTGGCAGAATACAGTCTTTAGATTAAAGTAGACTCTACAAAAATATATAGCTGATTCAGAAAAGTCTAATATTCCAACATGTATTATAATAATATGCTGTGGCCTTGATAATTTTCAAGGTTGGGTGGGGAAAGTTCTGCTCAGCAAGTGAAAGCACCGTAAATCTGTTTCTTTTTTTTTTCTAAAATTATACACTTGTTTCATTTATGTGACCAAATGAGAAAATGCTTTAGATTGTCAGATACAGTGTGAAAGTGTCAGAGAACCTTACCTGGTTAATTTTCCCGAAGCTTGCAGGAGAACTTTTTCGCTGAAGTTGTTCTGCTGGTTTGGCCATTGAAGTGTTCTGGAAGGAAAGCTTGGCCACTGTTGGATTTCTCTGCAAAGCAGTATTTATTATTAAGTTAAATCTTGTGGTGATTTTTTTCTCTTCAGTTAACTTTCTAGCTGGGTTCTAAAGACAACTTCAGTTCTTGTGAGGAATGTATATCCCAATAATGAAACCCTTGTATTTAAAAGGTTTATTTCCAATAGAGGTCCTGTTAGTCCAATAGACTAGTCTGATGTGGTAGGCAGACAGTACTTTGTCTACACTGGTTTTGGGCCTAATTTTTGTTTTGTCTGTTTGGATTCTTTGTGAGCGTTGGTGATGTAAATGATTTAACTGGTGAAAGGAACAATGAAAACAAAAGATTTTTTTTTCTGGCACTGACTGGCACTAGCAATGATTTCTAGGAAACAAGCTTGTCATTTTCTATAGTGAATTTCTATTCCTTAGAGGATTTCTAAAATTAGCTTTTATTTCTGGGCTATTACTTTCTATTTTAATGTTAGAGTGGAAATTATTTACAATAAAGTCTTGTTAGACTTTTTCAGTAAGCTAGTTTTCTTCACATTTCCTTTTGTATTTTAACTGTTTCTAATTGTATATTATTTCCTGGCCTTCCCCATTTACATCCTTTTCCTTTCTCCTTTAGGCAAATCTTAATTTTCAAAAAAGATTTTGCAAGAGAGGTTTCCCATCCTTCCAATGTAAATGATTAAATTTCGCCATGACCTTCTTTAACCCTGTAGCAAAGGTGTTTTGTTAATCATATGGGCTAATTTCAAATAAATTTTTCAATATATGGGATACCCTTAAAAATCAGTGATAAGACTATTGTAGAAGACTTGTAAAGTATTGTTTTACATACCTGCAAACAAAACGTATGTCTCGTGTTCTGAAAAGTCTGTTTTCCCTGGCTCTTGCCTTTCATGTTGAGACTGGTGAAAGGATAAGATGGGAAACATACTTTCATAAAAATCTCTGTAACATTAATGATTAAGCTTTTTATTGAAACTAGTCTTTTTTTGTCACTGACAGTGTTCAGCTTTGCTAAAAGTTTCTCTCAGTTTGTGGAGGCAGATACTTTATTTGTCTATTGCTGCTTGATGTTATTGAAATAATGCCTTATTGGGTGGAAATAGTGTTGGGTTTTTTTCTTCATCCTTGTCCCTTTATGGCTACTGACCTTCTTAAATTGTTTCTAGTCTTGCTGATTTTCTCATCTAGCCACTGAAGGCACATACCTGAGTTGTTACAGTACTTAGCTTAATGTTTGGCATCAACAGCTAATTAAAAAGGGTTTCGTCTTTGTAGCCTAAGTCAGAGAAATGATTGTGACCATTTTAGACCAAGAATTCTTGTCCAGAATAGCTTTAAGACAGTAGTTAAATTGAGTCTCTTTGTGTAATGTAACACTTGACATACTCTTCTAAGTTGCTTTTTTTCTCTGCTTTGTACAGTGAAGTTTTTGGGTTTTTCCTCTATTAAAAGATATGCAGTTGCTATCCCTACTTAGCTTCATGTGTGGCTTGTTCTCTAACACTACTTTTCTAGAGAAGAGTTTTTTTCTGTTGGGAGGGGTCATTCAAGTTTTTAATTCTGAACTTCTCTGGATTTAGTGTGTGACTTAGCTGTGCTCCCTGGTTTTGAGTCCTGTAGTTATTCTTCTACGTTCCTGTTGAATAGTCTCAAATTTGTATTATTTTTCCTGAAGCATGAATGCTAGAAGAAAGCACAGCACTGTTCTCCTGGTAGTGATGGAGTGGGTCAGGTTGGAAGGGACCATAGTGGCTTGTCTGATCCAGCCTGTTAATTCTGGAGCACAGGGCACAGGTTTGCATTCAGACAGTCCTTGGATGTTTCCACATCCTCTCTGGGCAATCTGTTGCAGGGCTCGGTCACACACAGTGAAGAAGTTCTACCTCATACTCAGGAGGAACTTCCTGTGCATCAGTCTTTGCCACTGCCTCTTGTCCTGTCGCTGGGCACCACTGAGCAGAGCCTGGGCACATCCTCTGACACCTCCCTGCAGATACTGACAGACATCCATGAGGTCTCCTCTCAGTCATCTCTTCTCGAGGCTGAACAGGCCCAGCTCTCTCAGCCTGTTCTCATGAGAGAGGTGCTCCAGTCCCTTCATCATCTTTGCACTGGATCTGCTTCAGGGGCTCCTGGCATGGCAACTAGATGGCATTAAAAAAAAGAGTGATGTAAAGAGAAGGGATTTTACAATTTGTGCCTCAGAGAATTTAATGAAATCTTCTAGTGAAAGTATTGCAGTGAAATCTGTGTGCATTTAGTTTTGTGTAATTCTGCAGCTGTTTTCAGAGCTGTTGTCTGGTGTTATAGAAGATCCTTCATGTTGAAACAGTAATTGATATAATTTCACTGGAAGCTTCTCAGTTTGAAGAAGACAGCTAATAAAAGGGTAGAATGTGCTCATGGAAAGAACAGAAGTCCTCACTAGAGCAAAAACAAAAAAGGAAGGCAAGTAATATAAGAAGTTGCTGTTCAAACAGAACTTTGTCTTCTAGTCTTTTCTCTTGACCTCACGTGCTCAGTGAGAAAATAAAAGTGACTTTAACCAACTGTTTTCAAAATAAGGTTGAATACATGGTCAGTTTTGCTTGCTCAAATTTTCCTGAAGAACTTCCACCTAAAGGAATAAAGAGGGCTAATAATGGCCACATGTCCTTGCTACTGTCACCCTCTTATGTGTAATTTATAATTTGGCAGATTATGCTTTTTCTTCTTTTTTTGGATCTGAGTCTTGGTTAGTTTCTACAGTTTCCTGGGTCAATGGAAAAGTATTTCAGCATCCCAGTTTTGCCTATTCCATGGGCTGTGGTACTATTCTATGATACAGAAAGGTTTGAGTGTCTTGGACTGAGGGAGCAACCAGGTTTCCAAGCCTCTGGACTATGAAATGTTGCACAAAAGTCTGGCACTGCTGCTACACACATGGCTTTCAATAGCTCTTTCTGAACAGACATAGCTGGTAGTGCTGTTCCTTGTGTTACCTTTGGGGTGAGTGATGTGAGTTCCAAATACTTTATGAAATTCTGTTCATTATGGACTTAATTACAGAGATGTCTCTCTTCCTGAGCTGAGGGTGTCAATAAACTTAGTGTCTCAGTGACAGTGGCAAGTGTGAAGAAGCAAGCACCTAATTTTGCTTTGAGAAAAGCATTAGTATATGGTTACAGCTATCTAAATGGGTAGGCTTGGAGATTAAACTGAAGTAACTTAGCTCAGACATAGTTCCACCTGAATTTCCATGTGGGTGCCCCCTCAAATACTGTTTCTGTTTTGGCCTCTTCATTGTTTTTCAGGGTTTGTTTAAATTGCATTGAGAATCCCAAAGGTCTTATTTTCTTTCAACTAATTCTCATTTAATTCCATAAGTTTCTAATAATACAGTAACTGCACTGAAGTGTTCCACAAGTGAACTAAAATTAGAAACATTCTGATTATTGCACAGCATATTTTGAAAACAGGTTTCCAGGTGTCTGTAGAATTGTGCAGCATGTACAGATTTGAAGAGGAATTCCTCCTCTGAGCTGACACATTTTCAATCACTGGTTTCTTGGAAGGACTCCATCAATTTTATATCACTCTGCTTTTTGTGTGTGACATAAAACACCTTTCTTTTGGATTCACATTCTCATTCTAAATTTTACTTACTTTGTAGCAAGAATTGGATCAATCAGGCACAAGTCATACAGTACTCAGTACTGTTGTTCTGTAGGTCTTAAGCTAACCTGATTCAAATACTGGCATTCTTCAAGTGCTTGTGGATGCAGAACTTGACTAGTTGTTTCCCCTGGTTTTAGGGTGTATTGTAGCATGTATGTAAATTCAGATTACATGTGCCTTGTTGAGAACTTAGTTACAGAAGAGAGTGAAAGATACTTTTTCAACTATCCTTCTCTGAATGCAGCTTGCTTTCCATTGATGTTGGAAGTTTGGATTAAACATTTTCTCTGTTTCACTTCATTTTCTTAAAACACTCATGAAGTTAAACATCTATGTTTTTAAAAACATTTTCTAAGTTCAGAGTTTGTGAAAACTTGTTAGTGGCTGAGGAATGTGTTCTGAGGTTTTTTCCATTTAATAGTATGTCAATGGGTTTAAATTACAGTTTGATACAAGGCACACAATTCTCTCATTTTGACAGTTGTGCTCTCAAACAGATACTGAAAGCAAAGAGAGCATCAGAAAGTGGTGTGAAATGTTATCCTATTAGTTTTTACGAGGGAGTGGGTTTTCTCTTTAATTACACAGTATTCTAATCCCTTATTTATATGAGATACACGTGGGACTGATCTCAGCAAAGTACTTGGCTGATTAACTGCAGTCACTCATAGCTGGAAGCCAGCGTGTGTTAGACATTATTAAACCAGGGTGAAGTAGTTAACTTGAAACTAAGTACTTGTTAGCTTTTCTCAAACAAAACTTCCTAAATCATTGGGAGAACTACAAATTTCAGATGAGCAGTTGAGACTACAAAATTTCACACCCTGGATTTTTGCAATTCCTCTGTGGTTCCTCTAGAGCCACAGATAAATTAAGCATTTCAGTGTGGTGCTGAGTGATCACTTCACTGGGTTTACAATATAGGAAATCAGCAGTCCAGTGCAAGTGTGGAAATGATGAGAAAGGGAACTTCAATAGTTAAAAGGATTTTAGTGGATTAAGGCTTTTGGGCAGAGAAGAAAGTAGGGGACTAAGATTAAGGAAAATGGGATTAAATTCTAGGGTTATCTAAGGAACAAAGTAAAGTAGTGGAATGGGGTCAAGGGAAGGAGAAATTTGAAGCCTAATGAAGAAGGGAACATGGTAGATGATGTATGTGAGAAGCAGTCAGATGTGAAGAGATGCATTGGGGAATGCAACTGTAATTTAGTGAATGGACACATTTAAATTGATATATTCTTACAGCTACATTGACTAATTTATAACAGGAATTAGTATAAATTGAAAGACAAGTAAAATAGGTTACACTTTTGTATGTATGCCAGTAAAACAACAAATATTAGCAAAATTTAATGGTGTCTTTTTCTTAACTCCTTCCTCAGAGTTTTCTGGCTGAAATACACATTCCCAAGCCATCCCATCACAGTTCTAGATAATTGTAAATGGCTCTGGAAGCAGTTTATTGCTATTGACAGAGTAATAGTCTTTCCAGTATGTGAAAATTAAATCTTTTATTAACAGTCTTATTTTTTTCCATGGTAATCATGAATTTAGTGAATAGCTTAAGAGTTTATGGTTTTCTAGTAGTCAGCAGAGATGCGTATCAATGTCTGTTGCTTTCAGAAGCTGGTTTCTATTATGGGCTCTTGATTTACATTCTATTTTTACCAATTTCTCAGACGGAGCATCACTGATCTAAAAACTGAGCTTGTGTTTAAGCATATCTACAGTGGAAATAGGTTCACTTAGCATCTGTGTTTCACTTTCCTGTTTAAAAAACACCCAGAGCAGTAGCAAGTCTTGTTTCATCTGAAGTACTTCCAGAAGCATGTATGCCTGTTACTGTGTTGCTAATGTGATACAAGAAGCCTTGGGGGCTTTTGTGCTACCCTAGAGTTACATAGAGTTTTGATTGGGTCGAGTAACAATTTACAACAAGTGTGAGCTGTGATATTTTTTTATTTTTTTTTTTAAAGAAAGCAATTTTGTTTAATGCAATTATGTATCGTGCATGCTCAAAACTATTAATTTTGTATTGTTGTCAGACATTTTATGGTCTAATATGCTGATACCTGTAGGTTTGAGAACTCAAGTATGTACTTGTCATGTTTAATATATGCATTCATCAGTACACAGATTGTAAGACTGTACACTAATTCATGTTAATTACAGAAAACTGGTTTTAGGAAAATTACACCTGTCCCAAGTGCACCTTGTTTTTTCTTTCCATAAGGATCACAGAAAATATTTTTCTAGTGAGAGTAATCTTGTAGTGTCCCTAAATATCATTGCAGCAGATAGATGGTTTTCATTAATTTATCATGCTGTGCTTTGTTTGCTTAAATTTGAAACTGCAAGAGAAATCCTATGTACTAAGTAGATGCTTGCAGACATACACTTGACAAATCTCTTCATGTTTTTGTAGCAAATGCTATAGACACTAACTTATTTATTTCCTAGATAAATCAGATAAATATGATTCTAGAGATGTGGAAAGACTTCAGCAAGATGATAAATGGGTTGAAAACTACTTGATTTGGCGTCATGATGTTGTGGATGATACTTTGAAGATGATTGATGAAAGCTTTCAGTGGAGGAAAGAGTACACAGTTAATGGTAAGCTATGTTATACAGTGGTTTTGAAGGTGTGTGTTGCTTTCCTATTGAACTACCACTGACCTCTATATGTAGTTTCATTAAGAACCTCTTAAAGGTAAAGTACCACAAAGAGGTGAGCAAGAACTTTGAAAAAAGAGAAAAAGTATTGCTTTTCATGTTGACCAGTAGTGTCTGTTTTGTTGTGGTTCCATATGTCTGTTGAAAGCATGTTTAAGAGGAAGGAAGGCAGGCAGCTTATCTGTTGTTGTATCTCTTTGCATCATAGAATCCAAAAAGAAAGGCAAATAACAAAAAAAACCCACAACAAACAGAGCTCTCTTGTTCATTGTAATAGCACTGGTCTGGTACATCAAATAAAGGAGATCTCATTTTTGTTCTGTGAAAATATTTTGAAGGTGGACTCTATCTACAGGTCTTGACACTGAATTAAATGATAGAGGATGGTGGGGGAGGCTTCAAATATTAAAAAAAATAAACATTTGCAGCATTTTCTTATGTAGGTTTTTTCAATTATTCTTAGTTCATAAAAAGACCCTACTCTACGGCATGAGAAGATGATAGTAAAGATTTGAAATTATCTCAATATTTGTATTAGTTTAATAAGCACCTTGGAAAGTGGCTTATAAAGATGTTTTGAGGTTTTTATGCTAGGCTTTTGCCTTTTTGGTGACTTCTGTTAAGTTACAATGTGATTATTACGATTACTGAAATAATATTTCATTTGGTTTTGCAGACTTGTCAGAATCTGTCCTTCCAAAATGGTTATTTGAAATTGGTGCTCTCTTTCTGCATGGATATGATAAAGAGGGCTATAAGTTATGTAAGTTATACAGAATAGACTATTTTCAGTCTTTGATCATTATTTTGTTTCCACCATGTTATCATCTTGTAAAATAAGCATTTTAAGAACAGACATAGGTATATATTGGCTTCTGTATTTACTTTAAAAGGTAATTGGGTAATAAATTTTTTATTTATTGTAGAATCCACTGAGTTGGAAGGGAGCCAGCAGGATGATGGAGTCCAACTCCTGACCCTGCACAGGGCAGTCTTAGAATCACATCATGGGCCTGACATGAGGCCAAGCCTCTGACAGGTTAATGATGTGGTCACTGTCTTAAACAAGAATATAATAGTTTAATGTATGCTCTTTGTTTGAATAGAGGTTTCTCTTAATCTTAAAATACACAGTCCAACTTACATGCTATATTTAAAAATATTTGTTTCTTTACATGAAACAATACTTTTTACTTTAATTTTGCAACTGGAAGTAAAAGACATGGAGAAGAAGTCTGGTTTTTACTACAATTTTCCGAGTTTCAGGGAGCAGAATATTGAGCATATCTAAAGTTATTTTCAGGCTTGTCTACTTTGATACTGTAAAGGTAGTAAAAATGAAAGCTACTCTGCATTACTGCCCTGAATATTTCTTTTCTCATTTATTGCATAATCAGTACTTGGTTTCAGACATTTTATAAAGTCTTTTACTTTGAATTATGCCTGTGGGTTTGTTGTTTGGTACTTTTTTTTTCCCCCATGGAAAAAAAAGTCTCTCTATGGCTTTTTTTTTTAATTCCAGACGAATATATACTAGGCTTTCATTTATACAATGTTGCTCACCTCCTGGAATATTTCATTTTATTTTAGAAAGATCTGTTGCTTTTTATATAATTCTTAATGTGTGTGTAAATAGTTTTTCAAAACACATCAACTGTAGTGCTGTAGGAAACATTAATTTTACAGCAATACTTAGACTATGTGATGAACATAATATTGGCTGAAGACCACGTGATTTAAGTTTAAATTATGAAATGCTAGTCTAGGTAAATAGCCTTTAAATATACAAAAAGTGTTTTTCCCCTTTATTGTTTCTTCTGGGGTGTGATTCTTTGTATTTTCAATTTCTAAAAAGTTATAGTAAAAAAAATGTGAGAAATGTGGGCTTTGTGATGAGGTGTGCAGTTTTTCTGGCTGTTCAGCGGCCACAAAATCAGGACAAATGTAAAATACAAAGTCAGAGGTCTTAATACATTTCAGTGCATCCTCTGATTATTTACATGGTGTTTCGTTTTCTTGCGTCTTTCCCTTCAACTTCTGTGTGTTTTTTTCCAAGTTTGGTTCAAAGTGAAACATCATACAAGAGATCCTAAACAGCAACTCGAAAAAAAGAAACTTGTTGCTTTTTGGTTAGAACATTATGCCAAGAGAGATCATGGAAAGCCCTTGACAGTGGTATTTGACATGGCTGAAACTGGAATCAGTCACATAGTAAGTATTGTTACTGTCTTGTCTTGATTGCTTTTGGAATTATTTAACCTGTGTTCCCAGAAAAAAGGAAGTCGCTGTGTAGTCCTTGACATGTAAATAACAGTCCCTGGGACCAGTGATATGGTAGAGCTTTTTCCCATGACATGAGCAGTTTCCAAAATCTTCTGTTACATATTAAACTTTGTCTTCTGCAATCTGCTGAAAACTTGCTTTTAGTTTGGTGGCTGAGCTGGTTTAGATTGCGAGGTTGAGATGTTGCCTATCGGTACATATTTATTGATTTAATCTAATAACTAAAAATCTCACAGATTGCCTGTAAGTTAAAAAATATAATGTATTTCTATATAATAACTACATTTTTCTTACGAAGTGCTATGCTGTCCTGTTATTACAAGAATGACTGAAACTTGTACCTTTGTGCTTTTTTTTGTCTGGTGGTGGTGGTATGGCAAGAATTATTGTAAGCAAAAAACCACCACCCCCAAACCAAACTCCAAAAGCTTGTTTATATCTAGCATAGGCAAGATTGTTCATGTTGCATTGGGACCTTGCAGCTGTGCAGTACAGGGCCACCGGGACAAGGTAATTTGACAAATAAATGTGATGTGATTCTGTTTTGCAAGGTTGGTGCTCTTACCTGTACAGTGAGAGCTGTCTGTTCATGCTCTTAAAGATAATACTGGAACCACGGTTGTATATAACAGGAGTAAAGGATTGTAATAACTTCCTTGATGTAAAAGACTAATTTGATTTGGGTTTTATGGATTATATCTTGAAGCAGCTTTTTTTCCCCCGTGTCTTTGAGACTCCCAGAAACCAAATCTCGGCAAGTGCTGTCTGTAACTGTCCCATTGTACAGTCTTGCTTTGTAGTTAACATGGTTATCACAGAACAGGAATATTTTTGATGGCTGTTTGTAGCCATGTGGAGTGATTGATAAATCTGTCCTAAAAGCAAAAGAACTTGGATCTCTGAGTTCTTTTCCAGAGCATGCCTCATTTGTTTGTTCTGTTGCTATGGACATCTACTATATCACTTTTATCACTGGTATGCAGGAGATAATTCTGATAGCTCATCGTGTGTCACACCAGTACAGGTAACTAGAATAGATGCAGTTATTGAATGGTCTGTGAAATCTGCACTTCTAATTCCAGACTTTGATCAAAATAATGGGTCTGTTCTTCTGCTATGTGATAGTGCTGCTTTGGGCTAGGCAGCAGAATAGAGAGCAGCATCCTGATTAATGGAGATTCTAATCATTTGAATCTCACTGTGTTTGTGCTGTTAAATGAAAGATATTGTATTTGGTACAAGCAACAGACAGTTGAGATAAATGCTTCTATTAGAGGCCACCTTCTGCCAGTAAAGATGTCAAGCTTTCAGTTAGTTTCTAGTTGCTGAAGCCACTTAAACTTTCAGGTTGTGGGTAGTCCTCTTACGGAGTGTTACTTTTTTGGGGCTTTTTTCACTCTGTCCACAAAAGTTTTGGTAGTGTGTTTACATCACGCTAGGACCCCCTTCCCCATTCTTAGTGTTATGACAGGCTTTGGATCCTCAGCCAGAAATGCTCTCTACTATTTTTGAAAGTAGTAGTAGTGGTCGCTTCTGTTAAAAGGACTGGGGAAAGTACTCATGGCAGGTTTCCACCTGAGTATCTCTTACTTTATTTCTAAAATAAAGTTTCATAGAAAGCCTTTCTTGCCTTTTACTGTGTAGATAGTTCCATTATACCTGAATTTTGCAAAGGAGACTGACTGTACTATTTCTGTACAGTTGCTCATTGGATAGGGGCATCCTGAAAATGGGTGGTGTAGAAGCAGCTCTTTTGAGTGCTGTCTCTGCCCACAGTTTCTCTGCATGCCACCAACTAATACCCAACCCAACAATTCTCTTCAAAGGAAAATCTTTTTTTTTCCTTTAGAAATATAATACTGAGTGCTGTAGTACATTGAACAGTATGTAGGATAATTACTGAAAGGAAATTTCAGTATATTGAATATTCTTCCATCTGTCAATCTTCTCTAGTGCTAAAGGTTTGTTTTTCCTGTATCTTTCCTGCACACCTTAAGTCCTGATAGTATTGTACAGTAGTTTAGACATCTTAGTTATTGCACTGATCAGAGTTCTATTGACTTCTTTCTTAGATTATAGGGGAAAGCATGACAACAATCCTGCAGCAGTTTAATGGAGGAAAAATCCTTGCATTGTGTTTTGAGGATATTTGTAGCGTATGTAAAATTTTAACATAGTTGACTACAATATATCTACCTTGTGCTTTTAATTAAATGCTTTAACTAAGCCTGTATTTTTTAATGTTTTGGCTTGCTTTGCATTTATGCTGCGCTTTTTTTTTTTTAGGACTTGGATTTTGTCCGGTTTATTGTCAACTGTTTTACAGATTATTACCCAAACTTCCTCAGTAAGTACTGTATATTACATGTTAAGCATTGTAGGCTTGTGTAAGGAGCATTTCAATGCATAACAGAAGATGGGGAAGATAAAGGGGTTTTTTTCATGTGTTTTCTGGGGTAATTTCGTAAAACATGTGAATGTTACAGGGTTAGGATATTCTTGTCCTTAAATCAATACAACTTTGTTTTTGTGAATAAACTTTCATCAAAAATCAACTGTCTTTTTTGTGAAGTAATGTTTATTACTATTACTAAGTAACAGTTTTACTATGTTTATATGTAGCAAGAAGTACTTGTAAGCATATAATAGAAAGGAATTGACTTGTTTTCCTTTGCTACTTGTTACATGGGTAGAAGCTTTACAAATTTTCATGACAGTTTATATCCTTTAGGAGTCTTCAGGGGTAAAAGAATGAATGGCTCTAGAAATTTATGGGGAGCAATGGGTTTATTCTGAAAATTATTAGTTCTGAAAAGGCATTTTTTGTGTGCTCACTTAGAAAACCCTGCGTACCTGCCTACTAATTTTTTTATGCATAGGCAATCATTACATAGCTTATGCTAGCTCATCTTAAATATGTTGTAAATTGTAGGTGAAAATGTCTGTGAATGTTGAAGTTGCATACAGTAGCTGCTTAAACTCTGAATATTAGATGTTGGCTTGCTGATCAAAGTTCAAAGCTTTGATCAAATATCAAACTTAAAGGCAAGTGCAACATTGGTTTTTGTACTTTGACATTCAAGAGGAAAATAAATTGTGACACTTAAGTATTTTCAAACTTCTATGGTTAAATAACGACTATTTGGAAAAAATAGGTATACAAGACCTATGGTTATTTGTTTCTTTGTGAAGTAGGGGGTGTTGAATATACTTGTTAAACTTTCTTCTCTTCAGTATCTGCTTTTCTAGGTCAGATTGAGATTTTACCTTTCTTTACCTTATTTGTGAGATGAGTTATTAGTAACAATATGTCAAATAAAAATACCCCAGGAAGTACATAAACAATGTATAACTTGGAATTTTGTTACCTTTTTCCCAAGCAATCAGCTAATGTTTCTAAATAGCAATAAGCTTGTACAAAATTGCTTATACAAGGAGGTAAACATGGAGGTTTGTAAAAGTAAACATTTACTTTTTACATGAATGTTATTGCTGTACTTTCTCTTAGAGAAATACCTAGCACTTGGTATTCAGATTTTTTTTCTTCTTTCCATTCTTTCCAGCAAAAATAGTAATATTTGAAATGCCATGGATAATGAATGGTAAGTTTTTGGTTTTTTTTTTCCTTTTTTCTTTTTTTTTTGTCTTTTTGGATTGTGATAACTTTTAAAATTTAGCGGCATAAGTAAGAAGCATTTTTCTACTCTGTGTAGATACAGATGAATAATGGAGTTTGTTAAACATGCATCTTTAAATCTGTCAGTTTAAAGATTGCATGCTTTCTATTTTTCCTTCTTTCATTATATTTTGGATCATACTCTACATGAAGTCTGTATTCATCCTGTTGTTTTCAAAGGTTAGGAGACTTTGATAAGTATTCCTTGAATGCTTCTAACTAGAATCCTTTCAGGAATCCTATCATTTGCAGTGATTGTGACTTATAACCAGCTCAAAATCAGAATACACAGTTTAAGAGAGATGCCTGACACTGGATGCTGATGTGGTTACATTTGTTCTGATATGGATACTTCAGTAATTATCTGTAACTATAATGTATGGCATGAATACTATATTCTTCTATTGCTGCTGTATGAATACATATTTTTATGTTGGTTTTATATTTTCCTGCATATTAATGTTTTGCCATCACTAAAATAACAATGGTCTTTGTAAATACTTTATAAATCTAAACAAATATCCTTTAAATCAGCAAAACATTTCAGCAAGGAAGAGTGTATACTTATCCTTCCCAACCTCCCTCACTCAGATTTGGAAACAGAATTGGTTTTACCACCTCAGTACTTTAAGCTAAATTCCAAGACAACAGAGTTGTCAGTTATCAAATCAAAGGTAGTATTTCCATTTTCTGTGTAAATAATACCTTTTTTCCCTTGCATTGCTTATTCCAATTATAATAGGTACTTTCAGAGCAGGTTCTGCAATATCTTGAGGGATGTAACTCACTTGTCCTGTGTAAGATGTACCAATGCACTGGAAAAAACCTATAAACTCAAAATAACAGAACTTCTTTCTTGTTAACTCATGTATACCTTTGTTTTGTTTTGTTTTTTAAAGCTGCTTTTAAAATTGTGAAGGGTTGGCTTGGCCCAGATGCAATAAGCATGTTAAAGTTCACTAACAAGAGTGATGTGCAGGAATACATCAGTGGAGAGTATCTGCCACCTCACATGGGTGGAACTGTAAGTATGAAGTTTTACATTCCTGTTGTGATAGATTGAGATACCCATATAAATTCCATGTGTGGGGTTGAGGGTTGGCTCTTCAGAGGTGGGAGATTTCTTGAAATTGTGTTGCCAATGATAACTTATTTTATAATACTAGGATTTTGAAATTAACTTCACAAGAATTTGGTATCTGCATTCTTAAGTACATTCTTAACTACAGAACTATTTTTTCTGAATCATTCATCCCCTTATAAGTCACTGAAAACCACTTAGTTTTTCAGACCTTCAAGAAAAATTATCTAAGTATCATTGTCCCTTGTACTTTTTTCCTCCCTGATGCATTAGAAATGGTGCTTGTTTATGAAACAAGTTCTATGAAGAGAAAGTAGATTTCATTGTCTTCTGAGAGTTCTAGTCCTGCTCCAAAGCTATGATTCACTAAAGACACTAAAGATTGTAGCTATTTTTCCTTTGCTGTCTCTAGGGCTGCATTTTAAGACATGACTGTAGAAGATTCTTTTCAAAGAATATAGTAGAGCTTCAAAGTGGTAAAAGCAGCATCAGTTTAACAGAACCAGAATCCAGTTCTAGTGCAATCTAAAGAGTGAAACAGCACAAGCATCTTGCATAACAGGTTTCACTTTTCACAAGGCTAGTACATCAGTATTGCGTAATCTTTAAAATAAATTCTCATAAAAATTATGCTTTAAAATGTTATTAGGCCATTTATGGTAGTATTGTTGGAGTCTATCTCCAATGTGGAGAAAAGGAGGTTTGTTTCAGCAGTAGTAGGGAAGGCATGTTCCTTTACATATGAATCCAGGGCAGGTTATTGTGGCCAGAACATAAGAAACTTGTTTGGACAACATAAAAGAATGTTACCTGGATTTTCATTTGGCTGAGATTAGCAACCTTTAAAAAGTGCGTGTGACTCTTGAAGAAAAGGTAGCCTTTTTCTCCATGGAAAATTGCTGCCCCAGCTCCCAGTCTCACATAAGAAGCTTCTCATATTAAAGAAAGCTGAAATTGCTGCACCACAGGAGTGAGCATTGAGAGAAGGACTGATGTCTGAAGTGGTTCAGTAAGGGATTACATGTTGTTTAGCAGTGGTTCTGGGCCTGGCTCCTGTGGTATTGTCCTATTATTGCAATAGAGGGGCAAGGTTTTTTCCTCATTAAAGCTGAGTATTTCCCATCTGCTTTTTAGGCTGTCTTACCTAATAGTTCATTATGTCTTTAAAGAAAGAATTTGTGGTTTTGCTAAATACCATCCTGAAGCATTTGATGGAACACACAGTCTTTAGAGTTATCTGTAATCCTGCCTTGGGCCTGAAAGGTCTCATTGCTGCTTAGTGATTGTTGATCAAGCTGGCTGCATATTGCCCATCTTCTGAGGGCATTAACAAGTTTCAGAATCGTGGAGGCAGCTTATCCAAATCATATGTCTGAGGTAAGAAGTTGCAGTTGCAGAAATAAAATAGTAGAACAATAATAAACTTGCCTGACAAAGACTCCAGAGGTTTTGACAATTTCAGAAAAACAGCTTTATCTCTGCATATTAAGAGCCCTGTATTTTGAACCAGCACATACTTTGTCTAACTGCTGAGTTTCACTTGATGGGTGTTTTGAGCTTTTAACCTCAGAGCTGTCATAATTTGGAAGGATTGTTAGCAAATACTAAGACTCCAGAATTGTGCTCTGAATCTTTATTCCCAAGAATTTTTTCAGTGTGTACAGTAAAGCAAAATCTTTGCATCTCTGATAGCAGGGAGTTTTTCACTGACCAGACAACAGACAACTTAATGCCCTTTCTCAGAATTTAACTTTTCTTGACGTGATTAACCTTGACTTCTCGAGGCAGCTAGCTAGAGTACAATTCACCATTATTAGTATTAGGCCTGACAATAAATGCAATATCTGACTTGTGTAATCTGCACAAATTGATTTCTGTCAAGTGTTTGGTTTTTTGGTTTTTTTTTTTTTTTACCTTCTTCAGATTCTCTCTCTGTCATCTTTGACTTCCACACGTTTAGATACAGATCTTCATATTTGCAAAGAGCATAATGCCAGTGAAGAGCACAGCATCTCTGTGCATCCTTTGCTGTGTCCCCTGCTAGGATCCAGCTTTGAGGAGCCAGGTCTTGCCAGGTGTAAACAGCTAATGGAGCAGATAATTTGGCAGGTTAATTCAGGGATATACCTAGATTCCTCTGCACTTAGGTTCTTTGTAGTCCAGAAGAATGTAGAGACTAGTTCTGGAAGTAACAAAAAAGATCCATAGAATTAATAATGTTGAGTTTGGAATCAGTGATTACTTTGCTTAACTAAGGGAACTGTTCTCTGCCTCTGTTGGAAGCCTCCAAAATTGAATGTCTCAGTGAAGTTATTTTTAAGCATGTTTTAAGTCTGTCTCAGGGTCACTCAAAAGATGAACCAGAAGCTTGCCATAGCTTTAAAATCCTTTGACTGTCAGCCAGCTGTGAAAGGAGGACTGTTACATGGTTGATTTTAGACAACTAGTGGGCAAAGGTGTCTCCAGAGTACCAAAAGCATTAAAACTAATGATGGAAATCAGAAACTTGGGTTTTGCAGGACTTTGGAGTATGAATTTGGTCTAAGTTCCATTCGAGTCCTCATCAGTCTGTTGGCTGTGGCTATTACCATATTGCTAATCCATATATGCTGCATACCATGTATGTGGCTTTGAGTTGATCTTGTCCATAATGCACAGAAGTAATTTTCTTTATAGCAGGTTTATTTTGGAGAGCTTGTCAAAATTGCCCAAGGCAGATCTAGGAGCAAGCTAATGCTAGCCAGCCTGGAAAATCAGGGTTAGGTGCTCAAGAGCTACTTGGTAATAGTTTTCATTTAGTAATAAATGTATACTAACTCAGTGTTTTCTGGCTTTCCTATCTATTGTATCACACATTCTGCCATTTCCAGCTGTTGGAACAGTCCAGTTTTTAAGGCATATGCATTTCTGACTGGGCAGGGAGATTTGTTGTCTCTTCAGTAATATTTTCTGCAAGATTGATGTACATACAGAGTACAGTCTTGATGTAAGACATGTAGGGTTTTGATTTGTTGTTTTGCCCAGTCTTTCTTTCTCAGAAGATGGATTTAAAAAAGGATGAATTGATCAAGATTCTCTCAGCTGGTGCCAATATTGAACCATGCGTGCAACTGCTGTGCTCTTCACCTGGGTATCTAAATTGATAGGCCTCAGGTTTTCTTGGAAGTACCTTATGTAGGTTAGTGGCCTGAAGTTAAGACATGGCTAAGCTTGCATATGGCTTCGTGCACATGTTATCTTAGAAAATATCTCTACTGTAATTAAGCCACCTCTACAAAAACTGCCCAAACCAGTAATATGGACTCTCTAGATTTGCTATAAAAAAGAGCCGTAAGTCTATAGAATGGATGTATCAGGCATTGAATACATCTGTCTTGTGTATCTGGCTGAGGTTTTTCACCCTGTTAGTAGATAGACCCATGCCACTGAAACTTAGGCACTGTGACTATGAAGTGTGGGACTTTGAGTTGTCTCACTGATGAGATTCTGTTCAGTTCTTGAAGCTATCCGGCAGCATGGATTAACAAGGCCAAGTAAGGTGTGCAGCAAAATTAATTTCCCTCTTTAATTCCCTCCTTAATTAAGGTCACTTCATAATATGCCCTTCATCCTATGCTGGAAGGGAGTGAGAAGGCTTTGTTTGCATAAGGGGAAGCTGGATATTTCTGTCCAATGTGGGATGTCAGTATTCTGTAAGACTATTGTAATATTTCTAGCAGACTGGAGTCTTTTCTTCTAATAGTGATTTAGTCTGTAACTGATACTTAAAGCTTGTCCTTCAGGCACTTAATAGGATATTGTTTGAGCCAGGGAATATGTTTCATTCACCAAGAGGTCTTTGACTGTTGCTACAGCCTGAAGAGTAGGTGAGATTTAGACCTTGGTTATAGATGAGCAGGAAGTATGCTGTTTTGTTTGTGCTTTCTTTAAATGGTTCCATATAAGACTTTTCTCTTTTAATCTTTCTTAACATCACAGTAATTCTTGTTTTGAGAAAATGTACTTGCTTATGGAGAGCTCTCTTGAAACACCTTTTTGTAGCTCCCTGCTGAGGGAGGCATCATTTGGGAGGCAGGGGCATTGCTCCATTCTGCCTCACAGGAGTCAAAGCTATGTTATTTTTCTCCATTGGAAAAGCTGACAGACTAATTCAGTTTACTTGATGCTTAATGCTTGAAAATATGGTAGGATCAGAGATCCCCATTCAAACACTGCCTCTAACATTGCATGTAATAAAATGACTTGGAGAATGTTAAGGGAATTTCTAGTTAACAAAAATTGGTTTTTACTTAGCATCAATGGAAAAGGTACCTTTATTGTAGAGTCATTGAGAACTTAAGTATTCTGCTATTGCATTACTCAGATGTCTTAAATAAGGTCTTTAAATTGATTTGGCATTCCAAAGACTAGAGGCCCAAATTGCAGGATATGCTAAAGGTCCACACATTATTTTTAACTTAAGGGATTATTTGGGGTTGTTTTATGGTTTTCGGGTTTATTTCCTTTTTTTAAACAGGCCATTATGAAACTAAAGTTACAAGGAACAAGTGATGTTTTTCATCACTTTTGAAATATTTTTAGAAGTAGCTGTCATAAGTTTTAAACCACATTTTTGAGAACTCAGAAGAGAACTTCAGCACTAAGACTCTGAATGCTGATCCTTGATAGACCAGCTTCTGCAGTTCTGCTGTGAATATAAAACAAAGTTACAGTTTACTGGCTTCATTGGATGACTGTATTTCTTTGTCTGTTGATGATAAAATTAAAACTCTTGGTGTCAGCTTTCTGTACAGGGGTGCAACTTGAAATGGATAAATGAAACATAAAAGTAGCGTGAAACAAGGAACAATGACAGTATTTCCATTTTAAAAACCCTAGAGAAGGCTTCTAATCCACTCAAATAACTCATGTTTTATAAATCTCCTTACCTTTCAGGATTCTTTCAAGTACAGTTATCCTCCATTGGTTGATGATGATTTTCAAACTCCCCTATGTGAAAATGGGCCCATTACAAGTGAAGATGAGCATGAAAGTAAAGAAGAGATAGATGCAGACACCAAGGAGGCTGGGGAGCTGAATGAAGCACAAAACCTTAATCAGAAAAAGGTATCTAAGTGAAGATTTAGGCAAGACTAGCTAGATGATTACAAAAGGGGACAAGAGGCATATAATTTTGGTTACTTGTGTTTCTGTTGTATTTTTTAACAGTTTTTCTGTCTTCTAATTTAGCAAAAGAACACAGGAAAACTGAAAGATTATAGTTGCAGCTTCAGCCTTGACTTTTGGTCTGTTAAGACAAGTTTCATGCTTCAGAATGCATAAAATGTGCAGCAAGTATTTAGTCTATCTCTTGGAATATAGTGAATTGTACAGTAAAAGGGAAAAGGTTTCTGTATTTTGTTTTCAAAGGTTTTCTCTCTAGTTGGTTTCTTTTTAATCTTGGGTTAAAGAGTGGTGACCATTTCGAAATAGATTTAGTTTTCTCTGATGCTTAAATCACTGTGTACATGAAAAAATATTAGGTTAAATATTTATACACTACTGGATGTTAATTTGTTTTCTTAAATTATTGATAAAATCTCAACATATAAATATTTTCATTTGTTCTCAGGAGAAATTGTATTCCTACTCCACCAATCATGTTTTGCAACATAATCTTCCTGCTGTGTTGTTTATCCAGAAATAAAGGCATTGTTTTACATGAGTTCATATGAAGTGATATTTAGGAATATGCAGTGATAACAACTGGGGATATTGCTCTTGAAAATAGTAGAAAAAAATTGAATTTCACTACTCTATTACCATAATATTAATATTGGAATATTACTTCCAAAACTTTTGTTTAATGGAGTAGAATACAATTTTGTTTACTCTTCCAGGTTTGTCAGCATAATTTGAAATGTGCAGCTCACTAAGTAGTCCAGCTGTTATTTGCAACTTAGCCAGCTTTTCAAAAAAAAAATAAAGATAATTTCACTGACTGTAAGGTCAAAAGGAAGCATTACATAACCATGGTTAGACTCAGTATCTTGTTTTGCTTGGGGCACATTTTGCAAGCTGTGATTCTCACAAACAGAAGCATGGAGAATTTCTGCTCAATGTGTGAGTTGCCTTTGGTGCTTAATAAGCCTCAGTGTTTGTTGGTTTTTAATTTGCTTGGATGACTTAGCTTTCTACTTAACGTGTTTTAGATTTTTAAATTTTTTTACTCTTGAAATACCATAAAGCATATAACTTCTCACTTTCATTCAGTGTAACCAAGGTGCTACTCAATTTTTTTTCAGTACGAGGAATCATGAGTGATAAACTTGATTAGTAAGTGCCTATCCTATAGGTGCTTCCACTTTTGTGTTCTATAGTAATATTTTTTCTGGCATTTTATGTAGAACAAAGCCTAAGATATAACTAGTGCAGTGTATTTACACACTAACCTTTTTCTACCACTTTTATACAAGTATGAAAAAAAAGTTGATGTGTGGGTTCTTTTTATACAGCCTATTTCATATAAAGTTTTGTATTCCTTTCATTCCCGTACTTGAAACTTGCATGAACTGAATTCTCTTTGTGTCTTTTCTCTATATTAAAAGTGGAGTAAAAAAGGAGGCTAAGCAAACTGTTCAGCCAGCTGATCTGGAATCATGAAGTCACTAATTCTTTCAGTCTTCTGTACCCCCCCAGCACCTGCCCTGTTTTGCATGTATTTTCCTAATGTTATAGAAGAAAACCCTCAGAACCTAAGATGTACCTGCAGTTTTGAAAGCACCAATTCAATCAGCATTATTTCTTTTATGTTCTGTAATACTTCAGAGTTTCATCTAAGAGCAATGAAGATATGTTTAGCTATCCTGCAATGCAATGAAGTGTGGAATTGCTACTGTGTTTTCTGTTACAGTGGTACAGTAATTGTACTGGGGAATCTGTTTTAATTTTAATTTGCAATGGATGAATAATACCAGTGCTTTATAATCTTAGATATTTGAAATGCTATAACTTAGTATGTCTGGAGTTTTCAAAAATCAACCTGAACATCCTGAACATCAGGAAAACAAGTGAAAAAAAACAAAGCAGAAGTTTTGTTTGATACCTGTTTAATATGTTATGTAACTTCTGTAGTAAATAATTTTATTCAGTGGACTTCAAGCACCTTCTGGAAACGAATATATATAAAGCTTGGTCTGTAATATGTGAACTGTTGAAATAAGCCTCATCATATTCTTTGAAATGCCTGCATGATTCTGTAACATGTAGTCCAGTTTTCTAGTTAATCATTATAACTATCATTTTTACTCAGATGAATTCTATAGAACAAATTTCCAAATCAGAGGAAACTGACAAAACAGAGGTCAAACCAAAAAATGCAAAGAAAGCATTAACCACTTTTAAAGGACCTTTATTACATATCAGGTAATAATTTTCTTTAATTTTCTTTTTGCAATGTGCCTTGGACACTTGAGTACTGAACTAGTTGGTTTTCAAAATAAACTTTTTTCAGACTGTTAAAGGAAAACAAATTACAAACAACATTTTAAGAAGGATTTTTACGAAGCTGAAAGAGTTTTTCTGGTTTTAAAAGTTTTTAGTGAATTTTCTGGTGTCACCAAAGATTGGCATACTTTTTGTACAACTAGGTGTATATTCCACAGAATTATAGGAGTGTTTTTTTTATATTGAGAAACCATCTGATTAAGTTAAGCCTGTTCTTATCTGTAATGAGAGCAGTGGTTTGACATAGTTTTGTTTCATTGGCTCAAGAAAAACCAATGTTATTTTTAGATAGTTTTCACTGTTAAATCTTGCTTAAATTCTTTTGGCTTATGTTGGTATAAATGTTTACACTAATTGTTTCCACCAGTTAAACTTAATGAATGGGTCCAATTTATTTTGTGTGGAAAGGGCTCTATAATGACATATCTACCCAGAAGGTTTTGTCATCCAAGATGCTACATCTCGCACTTATTTTTATCACTGAACTAGAATAAAGAAAACAATCAGCCACTATCACCTTTTCTTATCACCGCTTTTTAGGTTAAGAATGCTGGTTTAGAATTTGATTTAGATGTTAACTTTTATTTTCACTTTCAGTTTGCTATTAGATGAATGAAGAAAATATCTAATTTTTAGGTAATTTCTTAGCTAACTTTTTAAAGTGCTGTAATGAATTCGTTTTGGAATGAATTTGAATAATGACATGCTCATTAGCATAAATACATCTTGTATGTGTAAAATTTTCCTAATTTTGAAATGAAGAACCTCTTCTGTGTAGCCTTAGTTTCTTGTATGGCAAGACAAAGGTGTAGACTACAGAATTGTGATTATAAAAGAATGTTAAACATTTTCTATGACAATCACAAGCGCTAATTGTGTTTTTCCAACCACTTTTTAATTAAAAAAGAAAGGGTCACAAATCACAAGCAGACAACAAAAAAACCCAACCACCCAAACACCACCAGCACCCCCAGAAACCTCTCTTTTTTTTCTCTTAAAATACTTCAAGCTGTTGTTGAATAGAAGTAACTTATATGGACTGGAACACATGGAAAAATAAACTTAGTCAAGTATAGATGTGTTAATACTTGTAGTCTTGCTGTCATGGAAAATAAAATACTGGTGTCTCCATTGTCCTTGCTGTTTGTTTTGTTTTTAAAGAAAAATCCTGAGTGTAGCTGTTGCTCTTCATTAATGCTCTCCCTCTGTAGAAGCTAGAACTAGTTTTCATTTTCTTCCGCTGATTCTCAGGACATTGAACTGAAAGTGATTGAACCAATAATATATGCTGCCATTCATAACGAGTTGTAGGCACCTGTCACAGAGACCATAAGCTGTGCCACCATGGTTAACTTGCATCCTTGCTCATCTCCCAGGATTGCCCTGTGAAGGGAGCAGCCTGGAGCCTGAGCAGGTAGCTGAGGCACTGCAGCTCTGGCACCATAACGTCATGGACCAAAGCTGGGTCCTTGTGCTCTTTTGTTTCTTGTATTTTTAGTCATGTTCATGAGTCAGCTGCCTCCCTCGTTTAAACTACAATTGTGTTTTCCTTGTATACCTTACACTGAAAGGCTGCCTCTGACTTTCCTTCTCAATAAAAGAATTTATTTGGTCAGACAAAAAGCAGCAGTTTCCTTGCGCTGTCTGGTGGAAGAGCAGCTCGTGATCTGTTTCAGTACGAGAATTTCTAGTACAAGCTGGTTATGTCACACACATCAGAGTAAAGCAGTTCCTGCATCTGTAAATATTAAAAAGCTTCGGCATTTGTTTAAACAATCCACCCTCCTAATAGCTACATGCCACCTCCCCTCAGTGCTGTGGAACTTGATTTCACAGACAAGAGCCATACAGTTGTGGTTCCTAACTTTTTATTTTTTTTTCCTTTGCTCAATGGCCATAGTTGGTAGAACAAGAAAGATCAGATTCTGGCAGAATGTGCCTTCCCTTGATCATGTCTGTGGCTTGTTTTGAGCTGATTAGTGTTATCTTGTTTCATTTATGGTTCATCTTGCAATCGCTGTTAAGTACAGCTACAGTAGTGCAATATTAATATAGCTAAACTGTGTTAGCTACAATCCTTCCTGGATTGGTTACTTAAATTGACAATTTGGAAATGAAAGAATACTGAGAGGGGGAGAGAATTGCCCAATGAAGCTGTTTTAAACCCATTACTTTTTTGGTTTCTACCTTATTTGGCACACTTCCTTATCACCACCACAGAAGTAGTCTTGTCATGTGGACTGACTAATGCAATGTAAAATATCAGCACCCCAACATCACGGTCACCACTGGAATCTGCTTCCAGCATGGGCGTTCACGCTTGCCCTGTGGCACCCATGGGTTTTCTTCTCAGCTCATACAGAAGAAGGAAGGATTGGTACCATAAAAGGAAGTCTTTTGAGAGGAGGTCAAATTAATATGAAATTGGCATTCCAAAAAGAGGACATGGGGAAAAAAAATCATGTGTTTTGAAAAAGAATATGCAGTTCAGTAGTACAGAGTAGAATGGCAGTTCTTTGCGTGCTCCTCATGTGACATAATGAAAGAAAAGTTCTTCACTTGCTACTCAAGTTTCCTTTCAACTTGTATTATAGGAGCATGCCCTCCCTACCTTTTACCTACCACTGTTCATTTGAATGCTTATCCAAAATGAGTTGTGTTAGTTTGATGTGGTTCAAAATATCTCATGCATGACTCTCTTAATTGCACAAGAATATTAAAAATAAGCAATAACTTTATTTATGCATGTGGTATCACAAGTATGTGAAGACTGACTCATAAGTATAAGGGAATTCAGCTGTCGTGGTTGAAATGATTGCCAGTTGTGGATATCTGCCTTCTCTTATGTGTGCAGTATATCCATGACAAGGATAGAGATTCGAGGTGGAAATTACTCCCTGTTTGTGACACCTTATATTCCTTAACATGAGCATAAATTAAAGTCAGCAATGCTTTCTCTTAACACGCTGCCCAAAGATGCAGTAGCTGACTCTCTGTATCTGTTGGCTGTTCCTGCTGTCACAGATGGCAGAAGTCAAGGGCAGTAATTAGCTGAGGCAGCCAGTTCTGCTTGTCATGAGTCAATCCTGAGCTTCACTACAAAGTTTTGCTTTTTGTTTTCTTAGTTTTTTGTTTTTTTTTTAATGAAAATCTGTTTATGCTGATTGTAGCTGCAGGGTAGAAAGTACTTTATTTTCCTGGAGGTGTGGTCAAGTTTTTTCTATGATCTATTGTAAAGATAATTTGAAGAAACTAATTCTTTTTAAATTTCCTCTCAGCCCAGCAGAAGAGCTATATTTTGGATCCAAAGAAACTGGAGAGAAAAAATGTTTGATAGTTCTCACAAACGTCACTAAAAATGTAGTGGCTTTTAAAGTAAGTGTTTTATGTGTGGCCTGGTTTACTACCTGTGTAATTTTTTCTTGTTTTCTCTAAGGAGGAAGAATATTATTAAATCCATTTTACAGACAAAATTTTTTATTGTGTAATGACATTTGAGGCAGATCAAAGAAATCTTCTGGCTGAATTTATTTATGCCTACAATGTGCCACCTCAAAGGGGATAATTAGTATTACAAATCTTTGGAGCACTGACTAAAAAAGCTAAAATGACGGTTAGTTTTTTAGTGTGAGTAATACTTCTTGAAAAAGAAAGGCTTGAGCATTGAAAATTCATCTTTTTAGAATGTTTCTTTTAAAATATTGGCCAGAAACAAGTTACTAATGCTCCAAAATGATGCAGATCCATCTGCAATTTCATCACCAAAGGAATTAGTAGTTATATTTGCTTCAGAATACGGAGTTGCATCTTTGTGGGCTTTTCCCCATCTTTTGCATTCTCTGCACATTAAAATAACTTAAAGTTTTCATATTTTCATATTTATTATAACATGTTCTTGGCTGGTTTTAAATATGTATGCAAAAGAAAAATAGCAAATCCAAGAAAACAAAGGATAAACGCAGTTGAGAGGGAGGAAAAAGGAATATGCAAGAGCCCTATTATGGCTACAAAACTGTGTATTTTAGGCACTTGTCCTAATAGTCAAGCTTTTGGAGATTTAGTTATTACAGAGTAAGAGAAGTTATGAAGCAATTGTAGTTTGTGCATGCACTTACTGTATCCTTCGTATTTATTGTTTACAGGTGAGAACAACTGCACCTGAAAAATACAGAGTTAAACCCAGTAACAGCAGCTGTGAACCTGGCACATCATTAGATATAATAGTTTCTCTTCATGGTGGTAAGAATGTGAAACAGAGTTTGTAAGAAATCTGGGCAAGTTGTGTTACTAGACATGCTCCAGACACTGATGGCTGTATGTGCTTGCTCGTGTGTAGGACTGACTGATGCCGATGTCTACTTGACTCTTGTATGAGAATGGTACCATTCGTTAAAAAAACATGGATGTCAGAAAGGATTTGAGTAACTCTCTGTCCTGATTTACTGCTCCACTCAGGCATAAGCAGCTGTTGTCTGCAACCCATTTTTGTTTCTTGTCTTAAAAAACAAAAAGTCTGAGTGGCAGTTGTCTTGTTGGTTCATTATTACAGTGGGAGTTTATCTGCAGTAAATGAGTTTCCTAAGCTGTTGCAACGACAGGTGAATTTGCTGGAGAATACATTTTTTACGAAATTTTGGGTTATCTTTGAGCTATTCAGATGAGATTAGTTCTGTTAAAATGAATCTATATCATTTTGGGAAAACCATAATTAGAACTATTGAGCTTTAGAGAATGATTTCCTTATTTTTATTTCTAGTAAATCAGTGTCTGGTGTCCTGCAATAAACAAGTTTTCATTTTATGGCACTTTTGTGCAAAATACTTCTGTCCTCTTTGTAATATTATCATTTTATCTAAGCACACTGTTGCTTTTCTTTTTTTTTGTCTTCCTTGAGGACAGGTTTTGCAGCTTCTTTGCAGGATCGTTTCCTTATAATGGCAGCAGAAATGGACCAGTCTTCTGGAGCAGGTGTGCCAGAGCTGACTCAGTTTTGGAAAGAAGTCCCTAGGACCAAAGTGATGGAACATAGGTAAGCATATGGTTTTCTGGTAACAGCTTCTGGGGTTTGGGGTTTTTTTAGCTTTTATTATTTAGCTGATTAATAGCACTTGTGTAATCATAATCAAAGAAGGATTCTCCAAACTTGCTTGTGTGGTTATTGACCAAAATACATTACTGAGACTTTTGGTCTGTTTTAACTAATTAGATGTGGGTTTAATGTATAAAATGGTATTCTGCCCATGGTTTTCTTTTTTTTTTCTTGTTGTTCTTGTGCTCATTAAGAGTTAAGTGGGAAAAATACGAATGCATGTGACAATACATATGGACAATAGAGGTTTTGGTTTTTTAATAAGAATGTGTCACTTGAGTTTTCTAAAAGGAAGCAACCAAGGAAAACAGACATATTAAATGCAAAACTATTTTCTAGACAATATTAAAAATGTTCTTTTTCTACTAGGGAAAATCAGAAT
The DNA here is from genome assembly GCA_013397075.1 of Rhabdornis inornatus. NCBI lineage: Eukaryota > Metazoa > Chordata > Aves > Passeriformes > Rhabdornithidae > Rhabdornis > Rhabdornis inornatus. The sequence continues at coordinate 385,143 of VWZS01001116.1, forward strand.
TTTGTAGAAAATTTCTGTAAAACCTATGACATGTTTGTATGTGTATTTTTGATATTTAGTGGTGAAAAGTTATCTAGAAAAATCACTAGAAAAATACATTTCCCCATACACTTTTTTAAATGCACCTGTTGCTCTTCTCTCTCATCCAGTCACATTGGGTGTCTCACTGAGCATGTCTGGGAAAAGTTCCCTGCAGTTTTGACTGTTTTTTTGCCTTAGATTGTTCCTGGTGTTTTTCTGTGAATTTGGGGGACTGGTTTTTTTGGAGCTGCCTTTACCCCCTCATGGCCAAAATTACAGTGGAAAAAGTATTTTGTGAGTCTTGATGTGTAGATATTGTTCTGTGTTTGCTTCAAGGGCTTAGCCCTTACTTCCTTTTTAAGTAAAATCTACATCATGTGAGTGACCTTAAGCTTCCTTGCATAAGTGGTGGAATTTATTTGGGGTTTTTTAAGAAAGACCCTGAAACAATAAAGAGAGGTTATTTGATTACAAGTGTGCTGTGCACATTAGTTACTGATGAATACAAACCTGACCTTTACTTTTTGGTAAACCTAGACTAGATGTAGTGTAATTATAATGATTGTCTCTTAAATTTTAGAAGTGCAGAGACTTTATCCACTTAAGATGGATTGCTTACTCTCAATTATACAATGTTGCATTAAATTTGTGATTTTTGGTGTATGTGCTTGTTTCCTTTTTACAGGCTCAGGTGTCACGTCATAGAAAGTAGTAAGCCCTCTTCTCTGACATTAAAAGACAATGCATTTAATATTCCTGCAAAAACTAATGAAGATTTACATATACAGGTAATAGTGGATTCCTTTGTGCTGAATATTCAGCAAAATTATAGAATATGCTAGAGATAAAAAGAATTTTTACTGAACCTTTTTGGTATTTTGTAAATTATATTATTTGAACATCTCAGCAAAATAATTAAATCACTATCACTGATGTAGTTCCTTTCTCAATTGAAAGGAACTACATCAGTGATAGTGATTTAATTATTTTCTTTAATGATGTAATAATCATTAAATTTTCAATGCAGTTTGCTCATTTTTCTTGTGAATGTACAGATATAGCGTATCAATGAGCATCAGTGGTATCTTTTGCTTCTGAGTGTAAAGATGTCATCTGCTTGATGCAGGCCATATTGGTTATCCTTAACTTAAGATTAGAAGCTCCTGTAGTGGAACATATTCCTGAAGTATGTAGTGATAGAAAAGGTATTGCTGAAAGACCACTGAAAGAAGGCTTTTTCTTTTCTTGTCTGTGGTTATACTTATTGCCAAAATAGCTCAAAATTGCCAAGTACTTTCAAGTGCAGTAATTCTAACTTAATGAAACTGTTCTATTTTCAGCTAACTCATTTACTGCAGATTAATAGAAGACTTGAGGAGCAGATGAATCGCTGCCTCTGGTTCCAGCAGCTGTCAGTTGTTTTATCACTGCTATCAGTTACTGTTGCTGCCTTCTGCTTCTACCTGGCAAATGGTCAGAGAAGCTAAAAAGAATTGCTGTGCCCTGGATGTGCTGCTGCCTGTCATGGTTCATTGGAGTCAAAAAGATTGCAGTGTTGCACTTGGATTCTGGAACTGCCAAAATGAAGTTTGTGAGCCTACAGCAATGAACAAGGAACAGTTCACTGGGGAAAAAAAAGATAGAAGAAATGAATGACCAGCAAACAAAATTACTGAAATTATTGTCTAAGTTGACACTTACAATAGGGCATGAGGAAGATGTTAAAGCTAGGACCTATTTTCACTGTACGACTCAATAAAAACTACTGAACAGGAAGGAGGAAACCAAATACAACATTATTTAAGACTGTTGTGCTTTTTTTCCCTCTATTCAACTACTTTAAATGCAATATTTAATTTCTTTTCATCGTATTCATTCTTACATTCTGAATCACTCCCATAGAAGATGCAAGCAGTCAACTTAGTGTATTCCAAGGTTAATCTGTTCATCCAGGAAAGTTTACAGAAATTATGTAGTACAGGTGGATTTTTTGTATAATCTGTGTATGTACATGCACATAAAGGAAGACATTTGTTGTCAGTAATGATTTTGATAATTCACTCATTGCTCTCCTTGGTTAAATTCATTATTTTTGTGCTTCTTCTAAATGAAAAGTTATTGTAAACATTTCTTACCATGTAACATACACACAAGACAAGACACTATTCCTACTCTCTTTTTTTTTTTGGAAAGCACTTCTATTCAAATTACAGAAGGAGTGTGGGAGCTGACTTCTTTACTGTGATGTCCTATTATTGGTTCATAGAAAGGCTATTAAATATTCAGTGTAAGAACTTACTCTGAGTTGTGCAATACAGTTAAATTACATATGAAATTTTGAAAAAAGCAAGTCAAATCAGAAAGATTAAATACACCTGAAGGCAGCATAAAAGTATTATACCTGCCATTTCACAGAAATTGTTGTGTAAATGGTGCATGAAGCTAGAAAGAATTTTGCTAACAAGGATTCTTTGTACTCATTGCTGTAAATATGTACATTAAAATGATAAAAACTTAAAAGGAGACTGATGGTATCTTTCATACATTTAAATTTTCCACTCTTTAAGAGATTTGAAAATTTAAAATAATTATGTTACTTGAATTAATTTTTTCTACAAATTGGCTTTGTAACAGATTTATTAGTTTTGTCTGCTGACTTCAATAGATGAGAAGTGATTATTAAGGAAAAATAAAGGTCATACTCTGCTTCTGTCTTTCTGCTTACAGTGTGTTGGTGATGTAGGATCATTTCAAGGAAATAGAAAAGGGCAGTTTAAAATAATAAACAGATTAACTAATAAAGCTGGCGATATGATTACTAAAAAAATGCCATGTAAAAGCAAGGCTACAGGAGTGTTTGGTACACAGTCTTCTGTCCTCTCTTAATTTATACAATGGTTTACCACATCTGCTTTTTCTTAATTTTTCACTAATCTCATTTCTGCCTACTTTGTTTCTCATTATTTTGTATTCCTAATGATTTGGCAATTTATATTGTTAACTGCTTATAATGAAGCTGTTACTTGGGTCATTTTTATGTGCGTGCAACTCAAATGCTTTGCTCCCAACAAAATGGGTTGTTATCTTAGTGAGAAAAGTAACAAAGTAATTTGTAACCTTAAGATAATAATAACCCTACTATAAAAATGCCAATTCCTTAATTTGAGTGGATTGAATAGCACTTTACTGTCAAATTGCCAGAAGTATATTCATAGAGTCTTTGCCAATACGAATATTTTAATGTTTTGGTGCTTTCATATATTTTCAGTATTTTATTACTTATTTTATTATTGGTATTTTCTTTGTATGAATCAGATGAACATCTTTTCTATTTTAATATGTTTTAGAAAAATACAATTAAAAAATAAATATGAGGAAATACATAGTCTTGAATGTTTAGTCTTTTAAAAATAGCTGCATCTCCTGAGGTTTTTGCTTTCTTGTTAGTCTGCAGATACTTAATATGGGACAGATCAATATGGTGATGACCCATAGTCTGACGTAGAACAGAAGATGTGGTGGTACCTGTCAGACAAATGTAAAATAGGTGATAATGGCTTCTCGGACGGAATGCATGACAGAATCACATAGACATGAGTCTGGCATGTCAGTGGTACCCATGGCACAAGGGATACAAGCCCACACAATGCTAATATATATATATGGATCTTGGTAAAATGACCTACTGTTTAAACAACACACAGAAAATGGAAAAATATATATAACAAAAAAAAGGGCAAACTGACAGTAGTGGTTTTTAACTTGAAATGTACAACAGTCAATTTTTATTTTTCTTCTTAAAAAACATCATTGTTTCCATCATCACAGAGTATTTTCCCAGAATTTTCAAAGCTTTCAGTTGTTAGTGGTTTCAGATTTTGTTTGACAGCCCTTGGAAATGGGTCTCAGTGGGGAAAGTTTTAACAGTATGCTTAACACACACTGAAGTTACAGAGTAATGTGACTTGATATCCAAAATCAAGAGAAGAAACAAAAGAAACTTTTTTTTTCACATTATGGAAAATTCAGTTTATAAAAGGGATTTTAGAATTTAGGCAATTCACAAAATAGGATTTGATTACATGAAGTATCAAGATCTAAGATTTAGTTTTCCTTTCCCTCATTGTAGATTGGCAGTTAATTTTGGCTTTTACAGACAAGAGATAACAAAGATTGTAATCCTAAAAATTAGCAATTTGTCCTCCGAAAGAGCACATACTCTTTTTCCTAGCGAGGAATTTTTAAAAGCCCCTTCTGAGCTTCATTGTTCTACTTTCCTGTGTAAAAGATCAGACATTTTGTAAAAGAGAAAAAAGAAATCAAAACCAATATGGGGATGAGGGGCAGCAGGAGCAGGAGTTTTAAATTACTTTTGTATTTGTCAGTGATTCCCTGCTGTAACTAATTTGTCTCTGTTGCTTGCCTTCAGAATCTCGTTTGTCCTTATTTCCAGAGGCTGTTAGTTCATGTGGGATTTTTTGACTGTATTTTATGGGATTTATTTATTTGACTGGGATTTTATGGGAGAGCATTTTAAATCTATGAAGTGTCTTGGTGGTCCTGTGTATTGCACTGGCAGCATGAGGATGTAAATGCTGTTCTGTTGATAAGCACAGTGTTAGCTCGCTCATGTTCTATGGCTTTGTTGTGAAAGTGGGCATTCAGTCAGAACAACAACATTTTGCAAAGCCCATCACAGCTGGCTGTAAGAATTCACTGGTTTGGGTCTGGTATAGCCCCCTAGGGTGTTGTGTTCAAGACATGAGGATGTCTACAGTATGTGTATTGATTTAGAAAGAGCTAATCACTTCTAATCAGCCAGGAAGAGCAGGTTGTGTCCTCATTTCTGAGGTTAAATAAGACATTTCAGTCAGTCTCTGCAGTGCATGTCTGATTTTCCCTGGAAGATGGCTCACTGAGGAATTACCAGCCTGGTGTGGTGCAGTTGCTACATTTCCATTATGTTTGTGCTAGCACAGGTATGTGATGGTAAGTGATGATTCCAATTAGGCTTTTCAGTATCCCTGGTTCCTTGGCACATTTCAGCATTAGCAGCTTCTGGCTCTGTGCCTCCTGCAGCTGATGAGAATCTTAGCCTCCCCCTTTCAATTTTCTCAATAGTTTCAGTGCCACTTTTCAGTTGGAACCTCACTATTCTTGTTTTTGACACTTTTATAGTGGTTGCACACAGTAATACAATATACACAGAATGCAGAGACACGACTCAAAACATAAAGCACAGGAAATCCATCTCTCCAGGAGCATGGCAGGGGTGAGTTTTCCTTCTTTGTGGAGGAACTGACTGAAGTTCCACGTGCTGGCCTTTTCTGGGCCTGATACAGGCAGCTTCCTGGTAGGTCTGTGCAATTACTACCTTGCTACTTCTGATCAGAAGCACTGAAATTCCCAAGTTATATGAGCAAAAATAAGCAGCTGGACAGATTTTTTTGTGGTAGGTATCTCATCTCCTGGCTTTCTTTATTCCCAAGAGTGGTGCATCAGCCTATCTGTTTGTCATGTTCTAAGTCACTTATGTTTTCCTAAACACTGAAAGAAGCACTGTGTGCTCAATTATTGCTGTATGATTGCAGCTATAGCACTTGTTTTATTAGATTACATTAGGTAATTCCTTCTGATGTTAGTAATGAAGTCCTTATACAAAGCCCTTTAAGGGAAAAAAAACCCAACTAATTATCAGTTGCCCATCGTTGTCGTCTTCGCCAGAGTCTGAGTGTAGCAGCAGCCCACCCAAAGGACTGCTACAGTCTTTCTCATGTCAGTTCAGGGTCTTTTGACCTGTTAGTAATTCTTTATTCAGTTCTAATTCTCTTTATACTAGTTGTGCTGTACTATACTGGAGTTGTCTGAAGTTCTGGAAAACCTGGATATGAAACAGGAGTCTGTAACTTCTGATTTTTTATCTTTCATTTTCTTTAGGCAGTAATAGAATGTAGTCATTATTTTACTGTCACTTGTTGGTTTCACACAAAGTATTTTTGAAGATTTTCCTTTCTCTTAAAAATACCTTGTTAGAATGGTGGTACATTATATGTTTCATTCTTCTTGATTATTCCATAAGATTGGCCAGCACCTGATGGTGACTCAGCTGGCTAGAAGCAGTGATTTCTTTGAAAGTACTCAAAAGATTTTTTTTTCTTCCATTTTTGCAAACACAACTCACTGTGCTTCTCTTTTCTTTAGTCCTGAGAGGAACTTCCTCCTGAATCTACACAAATTTACTCAACTGAGGAGTGAAAAACTTGGCCTGTGGGAACTTCCCAGAAGAAAGAGATAGTTGGATATGTACTTTCTGTTACAGACCCAGCTACAAATAACGGGGCTCATCTACTCATACTCTTCCAGTACATGTCTGTAGTATACTGAGGAGTAGATGCACAATAAACTTGCATTGCTGCTCAATGAGAAAAATGACCCCATAGGTCAATGTTATCCAGACAGTCAGGAGGGCAAAGTAGAAAATGCTACATGAGGATATGGTCTTCCCCCAGCAGGCTATTTAAGGGGTCTCTCTAGGGTAAATGCCCCCCTAATTAGGCCTCAGGAAAGGGATCAAAACCAATCTCGACAGGTTCTGATCCACTGTGTTTCCCTTAAGTTTGCAAAGAAATACAAGACAAGAGACCAAATCAGTCCCACCATATCCACTCTCAGTCCCACCATAACCACAATCCCATTTTGTGTTTATGATGAAATCTAAATTAAAATATCCTCTGGGTAATCATGATGCAGTGTAACAAATATTCTGTGGCACTTAATTTTTCAAAATTACAACTTTCTTTTATTTTCTCAGCCCTATGTCTGTTAAAGTCACTGCCAGTTTTATTTTTGACAGCTTGGAGCTATATCTGGACACCTGTTCTTCAAGCCACAGGGAAAATGACAAAAATAAGGAACACCATTTAAATAAACATAGATTACAATAGTACTCTGGAAAAGAAGCATTAATAGTTAATATCTTTAATTTTTTTTTCTAGAATGCTACAAGTGATAAATTGCTGAACAGAAAGGTGAGTCTGGGCAAACACCACAGATGCTTCATTAATCTGGTGCAACTAAAATTTACAGATTGATGCTTGACCTCCTGGCATCTGAATTACTATGATTTCCATGCCCTGCGCTACATTTCCCTGTAACCAAGTAGCATTTATCATATTTTCTTTTTTTCTTACAATTTTGTTTGGAATTTAAACTTGTAGCTGGTGATGACGATTCACAAAAATATTTTTTTTAGTGCATTCTAAAGAAAGCAGCATTTTCTTCTTGAGTTCGTGGTTTAACAGGCATTTTTCTGCAAAGAGGATGTATGAACATGGCTTCTGAGTGTGGTCTGGGATGAGGTGGGACACCTCAGAACAGCAGTGCTCATTCATGCTAATCTGTTGCGAATTTTAACTGCAATCCTGAACAAATATGTGTTGATGTACACACAATCCCAGATACTGCTCTTCCAGCAGGCATTGTGATGTGTCTTCCTACCCCTCACACAGGATGTTGATGAAGTTGAGAGCAAGTGTTAAATCATATGTTCCTAGCCCATACTGAAAGTAGACTCCAGTATTCGTATGCTGGCTGTCCCATATTGGTATATAGATGAGGAACACAGGGAACTGGTACAGCCAGTCTGTTCTGAGAGTCTTCAGAGAGAGCATTCACTTACTCCAAGCTCCCAAATAGAGGAGAAATTGCAAAAGCACCAGAGAAAGAGAAACTACTTCAGTTCACTTCTTTGTCTAAGTGCCTCTGCTGGAAAACTTGAAGAATTACATGATAAACAAAAGTTGAAATAGCCAAGGGATTGCCTACTCTAAGCTGCACATTGAAACAACACATTGGCACACTGAGTAGAGAAGTTGATTTTATGTTTTACCCATTTTCAGTGAGATTTACCTTCCATTAACCATTTCACTTCAGAAAAATAGCTGAAGGTCATTAGTCACATAGATGCCATCTCACAGCAAAAGTGTAAGTAGAGCATATCACATGATGATCAAACCACAAAGTAACTCATCTGGAAAATTGCACATAATGTACTTTAATGTTTTGCTTGACCACTGCTCACTGGGGCAGGGGGTGCGGGCAGAGAGGTGGCACCACTCTGAGAGCTGCAGTGTGTGTGCCACAGGGGGCTCTGGGCTGCAGAAAGGGACAGGCATGGGGGGGACAGAGCAGGAACTGGAGTCTCTGGGGAGAGGAAGCTGAGTTTCCTTTGCTTGACATGATGCAAAGAAAACCATGAAAAATGTTGCTCCAGTTAGAGACAGACTGGAGAAAACGCCCTGACCTGCAATCCAGTGACACAGGGCAGGGAGTTACTGCTGAAACCTTTGTTTTCACCTGTCTTACCTAAAACCTCTTCCTCTCCTGGGTCTGTTATGATACACCAATAGAGGCTGAAAATAGTGACAACAGTGTTCTTGGAAGAGTGGCCATACAGAGGAGACATACACAGATTTGCATCAAACTCTGGGTAATTTGGAATTCAGTCATGACATGCAATATCATAGTACAGGGGAGACTCCTACTTTCCTTTCAGCCCTGAGGAACTTTTCCAAGCACTGTTTTGCCAGCATGTGTGAAATTTCCACTGGGAAGGTACCCAGTAGCAGATGTCCTAGTCTGAGTCTGGCCCTGCTGATGAAAATCCTTGCACAGACAGAGTGTGCCCTGTGTTTGTTGGCCTCATGCAGGACTGAGGCAGAGGCTTTCAAATTTGTCCAAGGGGGGTGCAAGAAAGATAGAAACATTCTCATGTTTGCTGTGTGCAAGCATAAAATAGCTTTGCTGTCCTTGTGAAGCAAATCAAACACTCTCCAGGAAGAAATAGTCACAAAAAAAATAAAATTAAAAAAAAAAGTGGAAATTGCTTTGGTAGCCAAACTGAAAATTGTTTTGATCCATGCTGTGAAAATGCTGTCCTGACCAGCAAAGTCATCTCTGTGTAGTGACCATGTGAATGCCCTTGCAGGTAAATTTGTTGTCTCTCAAAGCAAAATGCATGTTAGGGTTTTCAACCATATTCATCAATGCAAGGATTTTTCTTGCCAACCTGTCTGGACCAGTTGGGCAGGACACCTGGCTTACAATGCTCCCAAAACACAGCCTGGCTTTACCAGGGGAAGGGCTGCTCTTGTGTTTTCTCACAAACAAATTTCAGCCTGGAAGTGGGATGGTGCTTCAAATACAGCTCAGTCACACCAGCAAAAATGGCCTTCATACATGTGTAATACTGGGCAATTTTTAGGCTGAACAGTGAACTGATCCTCAAGAGAAGTAAAAGGAGAAATAGGGGACTATTTAGTGATGAAATTGCCATTTTTTTTTTAGTATTTACCTGATATCAGTGCGGGCAATAACTAAATCCAAAACCTATCTGTAGAGGACTGCAATTTTAGTCGCAAGAAAAAAAAACCATATAAAAACTGTAAGTAGTGCAATTTGTATGACACTTCTATCTAGCTCAGCTAAAAAGAAAATAGTAGTATTTAGTAGTAACTAGCAGAGCTGGTGGTGCCTGTACTGATGTTATTCACATCAAACTATGATATGAATGGGGAGTTTTCAATTTTATAGCAAGGGAAAATAAATTACAGAAACCCCTGAATAGCTGGAAAGAGAGATATGTCTGAAACTGATGTTCTTCTTAAATAAAGAAATTGATACAAAAAAGGAATCTTAACCTCAGACGAACTGATAACCAAAAATATAAGCAAATTTTATTACTAGGTTTTTTATTCTATATTAAAGTATCTTAAATATTTTTAAGGAGTTTTTTTTGTGGTTTTTTGTTGTTGTTGATTTTGGGTTTTTTTGTGAGTAATATTTTTAAATTGGTGTATTTTTTCTCTAGGAAATGTATAGAGTTTTGCATGAGGAAAATGAGTTGCCCGCTCTCTATCTAGAGACATACTTTTTTTTGAGTAGGGATCTGTGTTTCTTTGAAGTCAGGGATATATTGTGCTGTTATTTACAATCGGATTTCCTTCCAGAACACATCTGATAACTCATAGCAACTCTGCCAGAAGCTGTGGGAGAAACTGATAGACAATTCCCAATATAGTTTGCAACATAGTGCTGGAGGATAAGGGAATCAAAATATTATGGCATTAGAGAAAATATTTGATTGCTAAAGGCAGTATGTTGCTAGGATTTAGACCTCGAGGGCCCTGTGTAAAGGTGGCAGGTACTCCAAGAATTCTGGGGGTTGGAAAGCAATTTTAGGTTACTAAACGTAAAGGACAAATTGTTTAGCAGCTGAAATGAAAATAATAAGCACCTCTGGTCCATGTCTCTCGGCCAAGGGGCACTTGGTGATGCTGAAGGGAAGGCTCCCAGGGAGGATGGGGGCTCATGGCCCTGGATGCATCTTTGCTGGCCATGCCTAACTCAGGAGGCAGACGGATGTGTGGAAGAAGGAGCCTAGCAGGCAGGGAGTTGCCTGCAGTCTTTTTTTCTAACAGGTCTGCATCATACTTATGTAAATTGTGCTATAATTGCTAGGTGATCAAATGTATCAGCTTAAAAATACAAGGCTGGCACCACAAGGAAGTGATTTATCTTGCCTAGGAAAGCCGGTGCCTGTTGGAAAAAAGGAGCAGTTCCAGACAGCTAGTAACAGTAGTGCTGCAGTGAAAAGCAGGAATTTTCCAAAATCCATGCTGAAACAGATCTGAACTGTCCTATCAGGTCTGCTTTGCAATCTGATTGTATAGGAAGAACGAACATGAAAAGGTCTAACTCTTAATAAAAACCTAGAGGAGACAGGACTGAGCTCAGTTAATACCATATCTGGAAACATTCTATGTAGATACTGCATATAATAGTCATTTTACTGCAACAGAAGAGAAAACATTTTTGCAGATGACTAAATTTTCAAGGAGTGAAGTAGAACACCCCAGTTTTAGTGCTCTCTTTCCCACAAGCCTGGTAGACAACTGGGATTACACTTGCACGTACACTGATGTTGAGTGGTCTGTCAGCACAAATCAGAGATTTCTTGGCTATGGGTAAACACTATTCATAATTTATAACAATCACGATGCTGCTGAATGCAGACCTGTTTATTCTTCAGTGTGAGACTGAAAACTCTGGCATGATGAAGAACTGTTGGGTCTCCCATTGCTCAGCACTCTGACCGCTCTGACATGTGTGAAGAAGGGGAGGAAATCTCTCAAAGGCATGACAGCCAGTAATGTTCTTTAAGTGGATTGATCTAAATTAGACAGATGGGATTTGCACAGATGGAATATCCAGCGTCATTGGCAAAAATTACTCAGTTGCTCTACTGGAAATGTTTAAACCCAAAGCTGGGTAGTACCCTTGCCATATCCACCAGGAGACTCTTTGTGCCAAGTGACTTTCACGGACGTTTTAAATACTGTTCTCTGTTGTACCAACAAAGTCTGTGTGAAGACATCTCATTTCAGAGAGATTTGCAAAAATGACAAGCTGGGGAAATGAGTGCTCCTTTGCAATCCTTGTTGGCTGTCAAAGAGAAAAGCTCTTGGAAAGTCTAGCAAGTAAGAAAACCAGTGCTAAATTTTCCAATGGAGAGTGAATGTGCTGAAGACTGCAGGCTACTTGAAGATGAAGAGTGGATAAGCAACCTGGCTTTCCTCGCAGATGTTTTTTTACTCTTTGTGAGCTCAGTATGAAACTCCAGGGGAAAGATTGCCTTTTGCAGCGCTGGATAAGGTACTTTCTTCTCTCATGAAAATACGTAGACTTCCATATAACAATAGAAACCACTTTTTTCCCCCTCACAAACTTTAGGAAATTAAATTTCTGCCTCTTAAACTCATTCAGATCCAAGCCTGAGAATTCAGAGGCAGAAAAGAACAATTTCTGTTCACTGCCTCAGACATGGGTGCTCACAAATGCAGAGTGCTGGGATGGATGGACCACCTGTCTGACCTGGCATGGCTGGGAGAAATTGGGCTACAACATCAGGACTGAGTATCTGCAGGTTTTTACTACATGGAAAGCTGGCCTACCCAGCAAAGGCACTGGTCTTCAGTTTGTGGAGACCAGATTAAAATCCATGCTCCATTCCAGAGGGACAGCAGTTCCCCCAGACACTCTGTGCTTCTGCTTGGAGGGGAGACTCCCAGTATATATATGAAAAGTGAGGGAGTTTCTTCACACTGCTGCAGGCTTTGCTGCCATGCCACAGAGAGTTCAGTGCTCACTGCATGTCCTGCTGCTTCCAGAGCTGGCAGGAGCTGAAGTTTTGCAGGGCAGGAGTGGGGCTGTGAAACAGGAACTCAGAGAGCAGGGGGAAAGAGTGGAAATTCTCAGCTCAAACTCACAGGAGATCCACACCTCTTCCCATGCCAGATGTCTCCTGTGTTCCCAGTGGAGAGAGGGGGAAGAGGGAGCTCCCATTTTCCCTCTAAACAGCGTGATCTGTGACCAGCACTGCTGGTGCTTGTGCCAGCACAGAGCAGTACATGCAGGTCTTTGGGCCCAGGATGGAGGCTGACACATCTCAGCATGTTTATTGCTGCTGGACTTGGGGATGCTCATCACCTCCAGGTAATCCTGCTTATCCTTTCTTGCATTTGACACCCAAGGAGTCTCCTCTTCCTCAGAACCTGAACAAACCTTGCCCTTCTCATATCAGCTCACAGTTTTGCAGAAATCAGGAGTAACATTGGGGCTGTTGCATCCATTCTGCTCATGATTATACAGGTACATATGCATACATCTGTATATCTCTCTCTATTTATATGTGCACTTCTATTTGCATAAATACTTTGTTTTTACCCATTTCAACAGTCTCTGCAGCATAAATGTCAGGGATTTCTGGCACTGTCTATCAGCAGAAAAATAAAAATTGGGAAATAGTTGTCTCTCTGAAAATGCTTTTGCCATGACACCACTCTAGTTCTGCTCTTATTATATGAGAAAAGCATTCAAATCCCTTTTCAAGAGACTCATAACTGAGACTCAGGGTGTCTTGCTACTGTTTAGGAGATGCAGAAATATGCAGAGTGCACCAGACACAAAACATGACCTTTTCTTGCTCTTGTCAAATGCCAACCAGCCTCCCCCAAGCAGCTGGGGAGCTTTGTAGACCAGCTCAGAAATGTGTGTCACCAGCTTGAGCAGGTTTGTGCTGTGTCTGTGCTGCTTCCCCTGGGAGCACACGGCGAGCCTGGTGGGAACAGGGCCCGTCAGCATTTTAAGTCTAACAGGGTTGCAGTGATGACAGGGAATCAAACAATGCCAGGGCCTCTGGAGACACTCATATTTCTCACTCCTTACATGACTGCAGCTGAAGCCCTTTATTTCATGTTCTGCTGTTTCAAGAGGCATCAAGGACAATCTGATTGCTAGGGAGAGAACATCCTTAGCAGGACAGCTTTAGCAATGAGACAGGTTCAAAGGCATAGGGGTGAGGTGGTGATGGTGTTAAATGGAGGTGGAAACACTTTCTCTTCAAAGGGTGAAATGGAGGGCAGAGTGGGGAGAGGGAATCACAGCAGGACCAAGGGAGAGGCCCTTTTGGACACAGGGATGCAGGCTGGAACTGACAACTCCTGAAATGGCCAGAAGTTGAAAGAGATACCTGGAGATCAGAAAGTGAGATCAGGTCAATGGATCAGTCTGGTATGTAGGGGTGAGCACAAGTATGGGGTTTTCTTTCCACTGGATGACCCAAAACCATTTACATGGGATCCAGGGACTGAGATTCCAACTGTATGAGGAAAGGCCTGAGCCACACAGAGTTGCTTCACATCAATATGTGCCACAAACACTACTGAACATATCTTGATAATTTTTTCTCATTTGAGAGTGGGTTCTAATTCCCTTGTTTCAATACCTCAAACACGACACTTATATGACATAATTTTCTTCCAGCTGAACAGACTCATTTATAATTTAAGTTTTCACCAAATTGAAACATCATTCAAGTTCATATTAATTTAATGTACAGTGTGGAAGGAAAATAAAAATCAAAATGTTGAGAAAGGGCAATATTACAGTTCTAGGGGTTGTGATCTCTCCTCTGACAACGTGGCATCATTTTTTGCAAGTTCATGTACATCCTATCAGCTGAATATATTTGGATGCTGTGGTTACTTGACAATCCTGATCAGACATGGGTGGTCCAAGCAGTAACTGCAAACATATATAAAAAATAATCAACTAAGCAAAGAAAACCAACCTGGACTTCCCATAATTTATAGCTCAGGTCTATCTTGCTTCTGTTGCCTAAAGAGGGTCATGACTGTTCTCTCTCTGATTGTCCTGCAATATTTCACCCTTGAGTGGTACTCTGAGACAAGCCATTATCCAGCTAAAAACAAACCAAATACAGGTTGTGATTTCCTCTTCCTCCTTGTGCAATTTCCCTTAAAGGTTGTGTTCAAACCTGTTTCCTAAACAAGAGTGTTTATAAAAGCATAATGATTCTATCTAAGCCTGGCAAGTGATAGGAAAATTACAGCAGAGACCTTTGCACTGATACTTGGAAGTTATTTCACATTACTGTTCTAGTGGATTCTTTATCACTTGGAAGTTCAGGAACATAAAGTTTGTTGTCTTTGGGAATAGCCTCTGCCATCCTTGGTAATCTTTAATATTTCCTAGACAGATTTGCTTCTGAGGTTGGCTTCAGAAGCAACTTACTGATGTTTTAAAAATATTCAATAAGGGTTTTCCTCTTGCTTGCTGTAATAATAAAAGCTGTGTCTTACAACATTTTTTTGTAAAACTAGTGGCCATTTAATACAGTTTTTGCATTACTTTTGTTTTCCATTTACAATCCCATTAGTGTTCTCTGGATAAGGCAGTTGCAGGATTATCACTACAGTTGTTCGTTTCCCCCCTAAAGCTAGGATTTACTGGGAAACTCTGAGCATCAAATGTTTGCGCTGAACACAGAAAATCTGTCATTTGAAGAGTGTTCTACACAGGGTGCTGGAGTGCAGCCATCTCTCCACAGGCTGGACTGCAGGGATGAGCCAGGTGTGGAGCCTGAGTGCTCCAAGGAGGATGTTCCACTGCAGACTGGGAATCTGTGGAAGGAAGCATGAGACAAGGAAGGAGTCACAGAGATCTGCTAGGCCTCCTGGGATGGAGCAAGTCTAACTGGAAAACATGTTTAATATTAATGTGAACAAAACACAGCAGAGCAGCCAGGGCAGCCTCAGGAAGGCAGTGGGTAAGGCCAGAGCTGCCTCCTGTGTCCATAGCCAGATTGAGAGGGAGATGGAGCACTAAACTCAGACACCCAGACACCCCACAGAGCCACCCTCAACAAAATCAGTCCCATGTGGATCTGAGTGTGACTTTCTCTGGTGCTTTCCTGCATTTAATACTCTATTTTTTATAGTGAAAATGAAATAGGGGGTGTTAAATGTCTCCCAGTTTGGTTCTTATAAGAGAAGTGTCAGACTTCAAAGGAGTCATTAAAAGCAGTGCTAAAAGCAGCCACTGGGCTCAGAGTTGATGGGAAAAGAAAAAAAGAAATATAAAAGAGGTGTGTGTGTGTGGAGGGGAAGCAGAGAGGCAAAACGACAACTGTGTCAAATGCAGTGGGGACAAGGACAGCAGTTCCCTTGCTGACACTCATAATGTGGCAGAATTTGATGTTAGCAAGTGAAACCAAAGTGTATTTGATTTCATGTTCAGAAATATTTGTCACTGACAGATGAATCAAATTAATAAAAAAAGACATGGTGAATCTCTCTTGGATAAAAAGAATATTCAAGATGTGAATTTTAATATAAAGGCATGATTGTGGTGCTTACTTGAGCTTGTTTGAAATTATACTCTTAAAGATTGTTCCAATGATCCTTCAGTATTTGGATTGGCTGGCTAACTGTAACTTGTAATTACACAACTAAATCTTATAGTGTATTGCCTTTCTTCGGTGTCCACACTATGTTCAGAGAGAAATCAGAGATAACAAAATCTATTACAGAGCTAAAAGGAGAGAGTAAATACGGCTAAAATATGGCTAAAATAGGAACAAACTGATATAAATCATGTAACACACATTTTATTTTTTCTTTTTTTTTTCTATTTTTTTTTCTTCAAACTGTGAAAAATTCCATATCCGAATGCATATAACTCCTACTTCAGACATCTCACAGCCTTTTAGAAGTGCTGATTTTGATGCATGTTACCAGATAACAGATACAAAACCAGAGAGGAATAATATGAGAAATAGGGCTGCCAGCAAGGGAAAGAGGATTGTTGAAAAAAAAATTTTGTCATCATATAGATGTGTATAAACCCATCTGGTCACAAAATGTGAGGGAAAAGAGTAGTCTGGGTACCCTACAAACAACATGTGTGGAAATATTGAAAATACCTGGGTATTTTATGCATGCATAATTATGTGTATGATTAGAGAAAGATGAGGGAAGAAATGCAGGGTTTTCCTTTGCCATTGCTATAATGTCTGGACTGCCAAAAAGGCCTTGCAATCAACATTGCTAGCACTGACAGGATTATAGGCTGGGGCAGCATCTTTGAGACTAATAGTTAGGATGGTTTTACACACCATTTTAAAAATAACAGGAAAACTGAGGGAAAACTCATTGGGCATAGAATAACAGCATCCTTGTGAAAAAAAGAAAAGAGACCGGATATCAGTAAGGCTTTGTCTTGTGTTCCTGTCTTAATTTTATTGATTTCTGTAGGATACGATAGTTTTCAATTTTAGAAGAGAAGGAGCTCAGGACACTTTGAAAATGACATTGAGTCAAGAAAGATGAAGGAAATGTCATCAAGAGATCAGACCAGAAGGCTGCACATCAGAAACCTCTGCATCTATTACTGTGACTTCTTGAGAGACCTCACTGAGCTCATTTCATCTCTGTGTTCTGACTTTCACTTTTCCCGGATATCACCTTTGTCATCAGATTGTGCTGAAACATTTTGAAAAGTGCAGAACTTTAACTGATTGAAACTTGATAAGAACTCCTCTCTTTTAGGACACATATTGCAAGAGATGGCAAATGCTAGTCAGTCAATATGGCCAGAAACTTTATTTCAAGTCACCAAGATCTACAAAGGAGGGTCCTCAGATTCCTGGGATGCCAAAGAAAGTTCCTTGGTCATACCAAAAGTAATTATATCCAGCTGTGTATCACAAAAAAAGAGGAGAAACATTTCCCAAGTCTTTGCCAGCAGCTTGATGGTAAATGCACTGTCAAAATGCCACTAATTTTCCCAGGAAAAGGACTGGGCTCTGCTCTACAAGCTGCTTAGGCATATTAGAGTCATGGGTAATTTTTAGATTCACAAGCCTGAAGCAATTTAAAACTTAATTCCATTTTCGGTGACTACTTGAGGTGAATCTCCCAACCTTTCAGGAGGATGCCAGTCTTGTCCACTCAGCATCCTGCTGGCACGGAGGAGGTGCAGATGACTCTGGTACAGGATAAAGCAGGATTAAGTCTTTCTAACCTTGAAACAAGTGAAAATGCTAGTTGTGCGAAGTATTTTTATGATTTACTAAAATGTAAAAGATGCAAATAAATCCAAAATTTTAAAATTTAGGAACTCTGCAAAATTATGTTCTGTGTATTGCATACAAAATTTTGTACTTAGGTATTGTGTACAATAATATAGTTTCAAACACTGAGTAAAATCTAGGCTTACTGACTTGATGGCATCACAAAAAAAGCATACTAAACATTTCTAACATCAGCACTGCTCTCTTTTATTAGGTAAGAGAAAAACTGTTGTGAAAGATGCTGCAAACTGCTTGGTCAAATACCTAACTCAGATAATTTGGAGAATGGAATGGAATGGAATGGAATGGAATAGAATAGAATAGAATAGAAAATAGGATAACTCAGTTGGAAGGGGCCTACAAGGATGATCTAATCCGACTGCAAGACCTCTTCAGGGTGGACCAATAGTAGCAAGCATGTATTTAAGGGCATTGTCTAAATGCCTCTTAAGCACTCACAGGTTTGGAGCATTGACCATCTCTCTAGGAAGCCTGTCCCAGTGTTTGACCACCCTGTCAGTAGAGAAATGCTTTGTAACATTCAGTCTGAACCTCTCCTGGTGCAATTTAGAACTCTTCCCATGCATCTTGTCACAGGAGCCTGGGGAGAAGAGATCAGCACCTCCCTTTCTGCTTCCCCTTCTTGGGGAGCTGTAGAGAGCAATTAGTTTGTCCCTCAGCATCTTTCTCTCCAAACCAAACAAGCCCAAAGCCTTCAGCCACAACACACAGGACATTTCTTCCAGCCTCTTAAAAATCTTTGCTGCCCTCCTCTGAACCCATTTGAATTTGAATTCCTTCATATCCTTCTTAAATTGTGGGGCCCAGAGCTCCACACAGGACACAGGTGAAGCTGCTCCGGGTTTGGCCACAGTGGGATCATCACCTCTTTTAACTGACTATGGCATGTTCAATGTGCCCCAGGATGTGCTTTGCCCTTCTGGCAATAAAGAAGCGACACCCCTGGTCCCAGATCAAAGGGAGAGGCAGGAACAGTCTTGAGGAGATGCATACTCGCAGATTGTCCCTACACTAGAGCTCTGCTCACCACATTGTTCTGAACACCAGGCTGCCTTTGTCTTTCACAGTTTACACAGACAATTGGTTCAATGTCTTCTGCAGTGACAGCCCAAAAGGCAGGCCCATAATCTGAAAAAGCAGGCACATACAAGCATCAGCCATTAGATTTCCAATAATGTCATGGAAATGCAAGTTTCAAAGCTCAAAACTTTACCCTCTGTTTATAGCTATATTGTGAAAAAATGCCATAATTTTTTCTTTGTAATTTTTTACCTTTTGTGATGTGCTGCTTGGGGATATCTGCTGTCCTACACCCAGATGAATCCCTACTGAGAGTCACAATAAATCATTGACAGTATTGCAAGGCCAGGAACAATTTATTATCATCCCAGGCTATTAATTTTTATATTATTGACAGATAACAAAGGAACAGGCTAATCTGTGCTGCAATGGAGTTACCTGGCTCATGAACCATAAACAGCATCACAACTGGAAGTCAAAACTTCTGGGACCAGACCAGTGCACAAGAACAGAACAGGGTGGCAACCTGTGCTCATTACAGCCACACTGACTCTTTCAGAAAGAGAGAGAATGTGTTTCTTAGTGGAAATTGTTTCATAATGGAATTTTTTAGAGAGAGATATTTCCTAATACAGGTGGTGAGGTGCTTCCACAAATTTTGAGCAATTGTCTTTTTTAATCAAAAAGGCTGGGAGGCATGTTGGGTAGCTGAGAGAGTATTGTTCCTTCTCCTTGACAACTGAACATAAACAAAGCAATATCGCTTCATTATTTGATTATATAACTAGCAATAAGAACACCAAATAACCCAGGGTAATATAAACAAAGGCTTTGCTACTTCCCACATTTTAGCTGTCACGCAGTTTTAACTCTATGTGTGAAAATCTGTTTACTCCCTAAAGAAAAAAGCAGGATTTGACATAAACAATAAAAGCTGAATTTCCTAATATTTTATACTCAAATGCCTGACCTTAGACTTGCAAATAACTGTCCTTAGGTATAATATCAACATTAGCTGAATTGTCCATCTAATTTTCTTTTCCTAAGAAGACCTTTTTTCCTTTATATGCTAGTTTGTGGCAGACAGTCATCCTTGACATTGATTGTCAGGTTGATTTATATTAACAGGATCAAAGGGAGAGTTTTCCTTGGCTGTTCCCTGTGGGATATGTCACTGATTTCTGTAGCAATACTTCTCTCATTTTTTGGAGCTGCTTTCACCAGGTCAACAGCAAAGATGATAAATAACAATGACTACTCACGGTAGTGTTGGTGTTTCTTGTCTACAGGTCCTTGTCACCACAAAACTATGCTTGTGGAAAGCCTTAATGATTTCAGTGAAAACATCTTAAAGTAACTTTATTGAATGCTGAGGATAAACTAAAGGACACAGAGAAAAAGCAAGGAACAAACTTTGTGACACTTTGGGCTAGATTAATTAACTTGCCAATTACTCATATGTAATAACAAAAAATGTCTTCTCTAATGTCAAATATTGGAAACCTCATGCACCATTTATCACATGTCCGTGCATCTAAATGCTAAGTATAAATAATTTTTTATATACTGATCTCTTCTAAAAAATCCAGACAATCGTTATATGAGCGTAATTTGAGAATGGACAGACAAATGTCTCACCCATTCCTGACTCCTTAATAATCCTGACAGATCCATTAGGTCCTGCAGTAATTTAAAAAAGTGTTGTGAGTCCTTTGATCCTGTTGGACAAAGACAACATGCATGCAATGGTAGACACATATTCCATGACTAGCAGTAATGGTGTCTGATAAGCACAACCAGGGCCATAAAAATTTTGTTAAGTTTGGATATTTTCCTCAATGTGCAGGTATCAAGTCATGGAAAGGACAATAGAAAATGCATGGCAAAATGAACTACTGGGCTTGAGATAAATGACAGTTAACTTTTACAAAGGAAATTTCATGGGTATAGACATATATAAGACAGAAAAATAAAGTAATAGAATATTTTTTTAGTATCTATGTGTCCGGATCGTCATTGCTTTTAATGGAATTGGTCTAAAAATATTAACCTTTACCCTTAGACCACCACAACTCTTAACTGCACTATTGGTAATTGGTTTTGTTTGTTAACATATATTGTGGAGATGATGCTTTGGTTTTGATTGTGCTATGAGGTACAACACAGACATGTGCAGGGAATCTGTTTGAAGTGCTCTTGTGTAATTGGGCCAGAGATGACACAGTGCCCAGACCATGGAGCAGCATTGTGAGATGTTCTGTCGCTCCCAGCCCCACTCCCAGTGCCCTCGGTGGGGAAGCACAGCTGGCTCTGGGAGCTGGGGCTGTGCCACACCTGCCTGCCATGGAAGCAGCATTTGGAGGGCAGTGTGAGGCAAAGCTGTGGAGCCAGGCAAGTATAGTAGGATCCACAGCTGGTCTGTGGGATAGAGAGGGTTAATGAATGAGGTTTTTGAGAAGTATTCTCTGACCAAGGCTGTTGGCCTGGAGACTGAGAAGAGAAGAAGGAGAAGGAGATAAGTAGAAGAAAACTTGCACCTGGGAAAAATATTTTAGAAAAGTTTTGTGGAAAAAAGAGGTGTAGATGGCTTTACACCAATCATAGTTATGTTGACTAATTGTGACCAACAGATAAAGTGTAAACTGTGTAGAGGGTATAAAAGACAGCCAGTTGTTGTAATAAAGGGGGAATATTAGCCTTCTGAAATGTAGTGTGCCTATTTGTATGTCGTACCTGCCCCTACAGCGACAGACAAGCACAGGCCATCCAAGGACACTGGGACTTTTGTCACTCCAGGAGGGGCAAAGCTGCCCAGCAAGGCTGGGCAGTGATCCCAGTAGCATCTGCTGCTCATGGCTTTGGTATCACCAGCCCAGGGACACCAAACCCTTGGTAAGAGTCCATTGCCTACATGGAGATGACTTTTGCCCTTGGAGATGAGCCAAGATATCCAGGATTTGGTGCCATAAAAGGGGGTTTCATAACATGAGGCCTGTGGGACACCCATGTCCACATGAGAGAAGCATTAAGGGTCAGGCAGAAACCCCCTGAGGCCCATGGTTTGGCAACTAAATTGTGCCTTGTGTATCTGGATGTCAATTTTAAGCACTGCTAATCAGAGTAGTGAATTTGGACAAATTGCTGAAGATAGACATGATAAATTATGTCTTCTTACATGTTAGCTGACCTCTTGGGTCTCTACCTGCACAGGATTTTGTGATGAGGGAGGAAAAATGGTCTTTTAAAAATACAAAGAAAACATATGGAACAAAGGTTTTTTAAAAGTGTGGTAGCATGCTCATGCTTGCAGCAACTAGAGTTCTCCCAAGCAGATATCTATTGACACACTGCAATAACTAGGCACAACAGGATACCATGGTGATTAAGTGGAAACATTAGGACTGAGTGCCACTGCTCTTGTCTGCAAGGCTTTATTCATTTACAGGCTTCTGCCTTCTCTAATATTTCCTATATCAGAAGACGTTTGAATATTGTTGGAGCCTTCACTGAGAGGAAGATCATAACCAGGAGAACAACAAATAAATCTTACAGAACAATAGAAGCTTTTCCAGTGACTGAAGCAGTCTGGGATGTCCCAGGGGAGAGCGGGGGGCACACATGAATGCTCTCATCTTCAGCTCTCCATAGTGCCATGTGACTCCTTGTTTTTCTTCCTCTTTATTTTTCCCTTTATCTATTTTGTAGAGCTGGTGAGTTGACCTCACATTTACTCATCACTTACTACAGAGATGGACTGTTTCTCATCAGTTACCATCACCTTCAGCCATGCAGCATTAGTGTATATACCAATAAACTTCATTTCAAAGCTAGCTAAAATAATACATGGAAGTGAAAGGTTCTGTGGATGTGATGAAACATCCATGTCTTCACCTAACTATCCTTGGAACAGTAAATCCAGAAAAAGTGGGATGTGAGTAATGCCAGTTTGTGTACAGTAATTGTCCCAATATCTGAATGCATGCTTTTATAAAACTAAACTCTGATCAGTTCTCCTAGTTGGAGAAAATGTCATTAAGATAATTTGTCATCTTGAGAAAACTATGTTTGACAGAGTGTCAATGATAATGTCATCTGAGGACTTTTGAAGAACTTAGTCTAAAAAATTTCAAAACAGTATTTGGCCATTTGACAGTGGGATTAGCAGAAAATGTCTAAATCATGTTGCAGAGTTGGTGACTTCATAACTAAATGACAGTAGTTAGTATGGTAATAAGCTGCCCTCCGATAATTCTTTACTCTAAGTGACAAAACATTTCTAATTTCTCCTCTGTAGCATAACAGTTACATTACTCCCAATTAATTACAGGGTTTCTCCCATGAGTGTCAGACTCACATTAATTGTATAATTAATTATTTGGCTTCCCACCATGCAGGAGCTGAGGTGGTGTGCAACAGCTTAAAACTACCAGTAGGAAAAGGCACTATGGTTTGTCCATAAAGTGCTTTTGTCTGAGGTAGCAGAGAGGTGCTGGTGTGTGCAGGGTGTACTGCTGGTGCCTCCCAGTATCCCTGAGGAAGACACACACTTCCCTGAGCCAGGTGAATTGTGTGCAGGTACAGCTTATCACTGCAGCAGCAGCCAGAACAGCAGCACCCCTCAACATCCCTTAGCACACAGTCTGCCACAAAGGCCACAATAGGGACAGGAGCCTCTCCTGAGAGATTTTCTCTGACTCCTCACAAGCAGTATTGTTTCCTGTCTGAGATGTGCAGAACAAAATACAGCCTTTGTTTCAAAGTCATAAAGTTAGCAAGCAAAGAGGAAATCTAAAGCATCTCAAGGGAAAGAAAATATCCACCTGGAATCCTCCTGCATATGAGCTGGATTAAGAAGAGGTGTCTGTCGTGTATCACATTTGCAGGGTGCAGTGAGTTTCATTTGAAAGACACAGGAAAGCAGTCCCTCTTGCTATCATACATATTCTTCCAATACCCCAAGGCTGCCATGCACTCCAGCCATTCATGCACCTGGTCTCCAATTCACAGGGACTCCCCCTGGGCTTTCAAAAATTGCATATGAGGGAGAGAACTTAAATAGCATTTTCTTGAATATTCTCTACATTAGCTGTGCAGCAGTCCTTTGTCCCAAAAATTGGGTGAAAAGATGAAAATTGAAATATTTGCAAAACTATACAGGCCCTAGGCCTGTTTCCCAGCTGCCATCAGGCAATGTGAACAATGATTCAACCTCTTATTCACCTGGGAAACGAGCATCCAGGCTAGATAAGAGCAGCAGCACATCATTCATTTGCATCCTTGAACTGGTTCCCCTTCTGTTGAAAGGCAAAGGGCTTTCTTAAGCATTATCCAACAGGATGCTTACAACAGGATCCACAAATCCATTCCTGCTTTGGTCTTAAGGGATTAGATATAGATAGATCTTTACAATGCAAAGTATATATATTGGAGGAAATGGAAGTTTTGGTGTTGCTTATACATGCATTAGGGAGTAAGCATTTTCAGGATGGTGTAACACAAAGAAGCCAAGAGACATTCAAGACTCAACTACTATCAAAACAGGATGGATAGAAAGTTTTCATGTATTCTTTTTGGAAAGGTTGTCTTTTTTTGGAAACTTAACTTAGGTTTTGCACCAATTCTCACCCAAAATCCTCTCATCTTTGACATGAGTTAATGTGTTTTTTTCTCTTTACATGAGTTAATGTGTTTTTTTCTCTTTACATCCTCTACACTTCCGAAAATATATATTAATTCATGTACAGCAAAGGCTGTATTATCAATTGCAGCCATCTAACAATGCCTGGAATAATACATCTGAGCAAGATGTGCAG
This sequence comes from Rhabdornis inornatus, assembly GCA_013397075.1. Classification (NCBI taxonomy): domain Eukaryota; kingdom Metazoa; phylum Chordata; class Aves; order Passeriformes; family Rhabdornithidae; genus Rhabdornis; species Rhabdornis inornatus. The sequence continues at coordinate 409,509 of VWZS01001116.1, forward strand.
CAAGGTTTATGCAGCTTATCTTTAAAAGTTTCTCCCCTTTCCATCCTGGGAGAAAGAAAAATATTTTCAAAATAATGTGATCAGCCTTGTTCAAGCACTGCACCACGGAAATGCCCAGTAGTTTCACCTCACATTTTTGGATATGAGCAAAACCCTGAACTGAGCTCAAACATCCTAATGTTGTTGAACCAGTTGGACTTGGAAGGTTTCTGTTTCTCCTTCACCTTTTTTCTTCCCATCCTGTCCTTCACTATGTTACCTGAAGTTAACATGGGATGGAATGCTGGGACTTCTACACTGTATGTCACATTTGCATCCAGCTGGCTGCTGAGTTGTTCCTCACAGCCTGGACTCTGTGTGTGTCCAATATCCAATCTTTTATAAGGCAGAAAGAAAAGATTGTTTCCAAGATAATTAGCCACCGAAAAATCGCTGGGACTTAAACAGGGACCAGGACTTTACCTCCATTTTTAATTGATAAGAAAGGTGGAAAGCTCCATGGATTTTTTTTTTTTTTTTTTTTTTGTGACACATCTGGACTCTTGTTCATCTATATTCAGGGTTTGGCCACAATCTGGTTTAGACTGACTATCCCACATTACCACCGATGGGAAAGGAGAATAAGGGGGAATAATGAGTGCATGTCAAAATCTAGACTTGATATGAAATCCTAATGTGCCCAGTGCAGCAGACATTAACCTATTGTATATGTGACATGGGTCAGGTTTGAATTTATGTTTAGGGTTGGGTTTAGTATTGATGTCAACTATACCATACAGCTATTTGATTTAGGAAGTCCTATGAAGCCAGAGTGAAGTTTGATGCAGGAGGGGAAGAATGGCTCATGGGCAGCTCTGCAGTAGAAGTGGATCTTGTGACTGAATCATCTTTAGGATTAGGACTGAAATTAGGAAAACTGAGGTACAAGCCTATCCTTATTTTTAGACTTTGCATAAGGGGAGGGAATAAACTATAAGGGCAAGAGAAAACTAAAGAGTAAATTGTATTGCTGTATCAGCCTAGGCTGCAGTTCCATTGGACTCAGGTTAGGGTTAGGGGGAGTGCTCAGGAGCTTGTCCTCCCAGATCACCAGGGCAGCACGTGACATAGTGCCATCAAAGATTAGTAGCATATCTCAAGTTCTAACAAAACTTAACTGCAAAACCAAGATTATGGTTCATGCCAGATTACCAAAATGTTGTTCATCCTTGTCACAAAAAAATATTGATGTGCTCTGTTTAAACAATACCAATTCTAAACATGAATCTGAAATCTGTCTCACCCTGAAATAAAATTTCTATTATGAACTATAGGAAACTGTAAGTGTGTTTCAGGCTTTTTCTGGGCTTTTCGCATCATTTATTAGTGGCTTGTCATCAGTCTCATCTGTTTTGTTTCGGATCCAGGATTATTAGAAAGGCAGTCGAGCCAGTTTCTCATGTTCAGTCTTGGATGTTTATTATATCTTATCAAAATTTACAGAAAGTACAACAGTACCTCTAGCTGCTTGCTAGAAGTAGGAAAAATGGCTCCCAGCTGAGCCTGTTTCAAGGCCTTTTAAAGCTAAACACACCAATTAAAGTTTAACACCTATATTATTTCTACTTTTAACCCAATAATAGATTTCCATGACCCTTAGAGTGACTTTAGACTGACCAATCCAGAGGTAACTACCTAAGTTCCATGAAGAAGCAGGAAGAGAAGAAGATGAACAAGAAGAAAGACACCACCCAAAATTCTCCATCTTGTTCCCTGACTACCACTATACATAAAACCCTCAAATTTAAAACCCATCACCCAGTGAAAACACACATATCTAATGCACTACACATTTATGATTTCTAATTCATTTTTTATATTTACAAATCTTCTCCAAGGTTTCAGGTCCAGTGCAGTGTTTTCCAGGGTGTCTGTGCCTGGAAGCACAGAAAACTCAAAAACTCCAGTTTCCTGAGATCCAACAGGAAAATAATCCCCTGGCCTGCCTTAATGGACTGAAAAATGTCGAACAATCAGAACTGCTTTCTCAAAGAATGCCCTTAATCGCAGCCTTCAGGTACAGACCCAAATCTGGCTCAGCACCTTTGTACTGAACCCTGTTTCTCCATTTTGAAATCTTGCAATTTTACTGGTTGGTTGGCAACCTCAAGCCCAACACTACTCAATTTGTTATGCTGCCAGAGTTTGAGGAGTCATGAAGGAAATTGTTCTTCGAGTCCTTTTATCCTGAATACTGACCTAAATCTCACAAAAGTCAAGACATTTTTCCCATGCCTGGTAATAGCAGTTTCAAATGTTCTCATTAAAAAGCAGTGCTATGACCTCCATGGACTGAAATGAGAAACAGCCATAAATCATTGAAGGCTCCAGGCTCAGTATCTTTGAAATACTACTGAAAAAAAAGAGAAAAGCTGATATCATTCGTCAACCAACCTTTCAGAATTCCACCAGAAAAAGAAAACAAACCGGTCTTGCAGACTGAGATCTTTTCAAGATCCTCGACACTGTAAGGCTTACAATAGGTGTCTGGATGCCCTGGATGAAGATCTAATGAGTCCTTAGACTCCAGTCAGGATAGAGGCGGAAGAGGTTGAGTAGGTTAGTTAACAGGGTCCATGGTTAGTCTTAGGAGAGGTTTTATTTGAGGTTATAGTCTTTGTGTAGTGTGAGGGACTCAGAAGACACAAAACCACCTTGCTTTTTAACCTCATTTGTAATAAGCCTATATGTAATATATCCCACTGAATGCTATAGGAACCCCTAATAACAGTGAAACTGAATCCTAACATTTTTCAAATATTAAAACTTCCAAAATTTGTCTATCATGAATCCAACAGCTTCAAAAGTATTTGTATACCAGTTGATCCTACTGCAACTGGTTCTCATTCTAACCCAGTGGCTCTAGCAGGTTCTGGATGCTTGTTCATCTCACCATCATCCACATTTAGCACCCGACTTTGCATTTCACAATTCCCCTGCTGATAGTACACTTTCTGGCAAGACTTCACCCTAAACCAACCCTATCCTTTACATTCCAGTGACCATCTTCAGTGCTAAGATGATGCCATTTTTCCTGTCACTGTCTGCGTTGCCAGGTAACAGCAGCAAATCTCATTCCTTTACCTCTGTTCTCACAAAACCTAACAACATCCTGCAATGGCTGTGAAATCATTCACCCAGAAAGAATCTCACTGCACTTGATCACTTCTCTTGGGAGCAAGCTATAAACTGTATTCTTAATTCTGCTGGTCTAAACCTTTGCTTTTAAAACTTAATCTAACCTTTCCTCTAACATCAGAGTCTGGCAAACCTTGCCAAAAAAAAAGGAAAATAACTTAATACAATGAAATTTTATTAAGGCCAGACACATTAATGGACAACATAGAGCCCAAACATAAGACTGCATCCTCTGTCTTTGCCATTAAAAATTCTCCCTCTAGTCCTAATTTTAGATGTAAAGATATAAGGCTGACCTTTCATTAAATCAACCTAACACAAAGCTCTTTTCATCTGTCACTGGAAAATCCAGTGACAAATCTGGTGGCTCAGCCCTTTTATAACTACATGTGCTCTTAAATGCCTTCCCTGACCTGTTCTTTAAGACTCCAGTGACTCTTGTTAACACAATTTAATTCACCCACACCACACCTCATCCTAGCTTTACCAACCTTCCATTTTCCATGGTAATGCACCTGCAAACCTAGCTTTATATTTTCTCTAGCCCAGAGCCTAATCTAGTCCCAAATCAAATCTACCTTTAATATTAGAGACAAGTGACAGGCATTCTCACAAACTTAAGTGATTCAATCACATCCTCCTTCAAATTTTTCCTGCTTGAAAGTAGGATGGGGATAGTGATGTAGCCCCAGCTCCAGCCTTAGCCATAGCCCATCCTGGAATCAACCAGAAGTTACTTGTATTTGTCATCATCTGACATCACCTTGTCTCTGCAGTCCTTTCAAAATCTATTAAAAAGTTCTCTGGCCATGTTGCCCCTAAGGCTAAACTAATCTAAACTTATACTCAAATGCTGTCTGACTTGAACATTGGGTATGACTTCACCAGACATCTAAATGTAAGTAACATGTTTCTGGAAAGAATCCCTTCCAAACGTAGTAAACTGTTGATGGTTGGTCAACAAATTTATGTCACCATTTCGTGGTAGCTTACACTCTAATTTTGACACATGTCACTGTGTCACTGCCTTGTCTCCAACCCCTTCTCAAGGTTGAACACATCATTTACACTACTGGCAGCAGATCTTGTAGTAGGCCTGCAGACCATTCAGAGTCCAGCACCAATGTTACTTTGCCACCTTTTTCTGGCCATCAGCCTCATTCTAACCCCAACCTTCACTTTGGGCATAACAGTGGTGCAGAGGCCCTGCACTGCTCATAGGCCAGAAGCTATTCAACCCCAACAGTGAGCTGGACTCCTCCACTGTCTGAGCCTCTACTAGTACTAGCACTAATAGCACAGGCTTTTAGTTCTTACTAGTTCTGTGGGACTGTAAAAAGAACCACTGGCTGTTCTAAATGCAAATTCAGGTCTCATTGGTTCCTGAGTTGGCAGCAGCAGCTGGTGGTACAATATCTAGGATTTAGGATGTAACCTTATTGTAGGTGATGCAGACACCTACCATCAGTTAGGAGAGCTGACGTGTCACTAGTGACACCAAAGCCCTTCGCACCTAATGCAAGTATGTACATATGCCGAGGCCACCATCTGTGGCCACCAGGTTCTCAGGATCCAGAGCAGATAAAAGGAGAATAAATGACTACCTAAGAACAAGTCTGTACTAGCAATGATTTCTCATATAATACACTGGTGGAGATACTGCGGGATTTGTGAGGCATGTGATACTATGACCAAGGTGATCTTTAACCAAAGTAGGCTCAGATCCCACACCCAGAAGCTCAGTCTACAGCTTTTGGGCTGTTGGGACAGAAGACACTCTTCACACGAACTTGAGACATCAAGCACCCAGGGCTGTAAGGCAAATAGATGGATGACTCTGTGTGTGAGTGTGTGTGTGCACCAGGCACACAGTGGTTAAAGGGAGTTATTTAGGGTGGTTTGGAAAGCTGCCTTTGGCCTAGATGACTAAATTTTTCCTAAGCCCTACCACAGGGGGAAATTTTGTTAAGCAAGATGTTAACCTCTGTGCCTAAACCTATGTCTGTCAATCACATTGGAAAAACAAGTTAATTCACTTTGTCGCAACAGTTTTGATTACCTCCACCATAGCTGACATAAATTTTTTCACCTTTCCTTCCTTGGAGATGCAGCAGCTTTGTTGCCATATGCCAGGTGTCAATGTGTTTCACCCACATCCAGAGCAGGACATGTATTTGAACTGGCAGTGTAAAGAATTGACATTGGCCACAAGTAATCTCTGTGTCATAGCTTTGGCATGTCACCTGTCAGATGGTGTTCCTTAATAAAGCCCATTCATTCTTGCCAGATGGGTCACTGATGCAAACATCAGACCCTTGCACAGAGGCAGCTTGATGTTCAAGAGGAATGATCATCCGGGAGAAAAGGGATTTTCATTACCTCAGAATGAAGAAAACAGCTAAGCCCTGTTCTTGCTGAAGTCTGTGGCTGTCAGCAAGGACTGTGAAGTCTGGATTGAAACCAATGTTATTACCTTTTTTAAAAAATAATTTTAAAAATGGATAAAATCTGTCATTCAAACAGTTTTACTAAACTCAGAAACTCAAGAAATCAAAATAGTGCTGTGGGAATAAGGAATTTTGGTCTTTATGACAGCCAGTAGCTTCTGTTGAATGATGGAGATATTTGACAGAGTGAAGGGGGTTATTTTTATCGTAGCTCTCTTTCTATTACTACATTCCCTTTTGGTTTGGAGGATTATATCTATTTTGGATTGGAGGATTACACCAATTTGTTTTGTTACAAATTCAATAAAAATAAAAGCTAAAATGACAATTAAATCCAAGAAAGCTCAGCTGGAGAGCATGCAAAATTCCCCTTCTCTAATTAAACTCTGTGCAAACCACAGCTTTACAAAGGCATTGGGGAGGGAAGGAATAAAAGCAGCATGTTCCCATTAACACATTTAACACTGTAGCTACCTTTCAGGCCAAACAATTACCACAGAATGTTAACTCAGAGTTTTAACCAGGAGCAAGGTCTGCACAGCCTGCCCATTCTGGGAAGACAAGGAGAAAAGTGAGGCTGAGTATGTAGGGGGTACATCCAACATCTAACATCTCCTGCTGCTGCGTGTGAAGACCTTGCCATGCTCCCTGAAGACCAGTGCAGTCAGTAGGAACTGAATTCAATGGGCTTTGGGTGACATCTATGATGAGACTAGGAAGGTACAGTAAATGCCAGATAGTCTCCCTCTTTAGTCTGGGCAGCAGCAACTGGCAGATAGAACTGCTGTTTTGAGCCAACACGTATGAAAGCGGAGGACTAAATAGTAAATAAACCCAGTGGCTTTCTGTGATCACTCCATGGCAGGCTGCTGCCTTCATCTCCTCATGTTGCTCCCAATGCAGCCACTGAGGAAAGCCACAGGCACTACTTAGAAGCCAAATAAATAAATAAACACTACAACAACTCCAGCAAAATCAAAGAACTCTCCAACATAAGAGAGTAAAATACAAATAGGCAAAACTGTGAAATGAGAAGAGGAAAGAAAACGAGATGCATGGAAAAATTCCAATGGACTGCATGGATAAAACTGTGCACTGCTGCAAATTGAGTGTGACAGGAAAAAAATCAGAGAAGGATACAGGATCTATATTCCTGCAGAACAGGTTGCAATACTGAATCTATGGACAAAACAGGCCATAGGCTGCCCTGCCATATCAGTACTTTAGGTATGGATACACCAGTGAAGAATGCTGGATTGTTTTATCTTAAACCCAAATTTACCTCTCTTGGAATCACAGCAGAGTGTCTTCACAGGTGGCTGTCATCAGTCTGATGTGTAAGAAGACACTGCTGTTAATGGTAGGCTCTATTGCTAAAGCCTCTGTTTACCTTTAGTGGACAGGCTGAACAAGCTGCAGTTTCATATGGCTAATGCATTTTACATGACCAGTGCCCAACTGGAGCTGCAGGTCGTGGAATGATTGCAGAGCACCTGTCTGTGATGCTGCTGCCCTTTGAGCAGTCAGCATTTCCTTCCAGTGAAATGAATGGATCCACCCCACATTAGCCCTACAGACTGCAGAACTTTTCATGTCAGTCAGAGAGGTATTTTGCACCAGTAATTTTACAATAAAAATGTTCCAGACACTGTGCAAGCAACACTTTCCCACCGGAAATGCTTGATAGCTCCCAAAAAACAGGATTTGTGCCTCTAAAAGAAGAACTAAGCACACATGTTCATTCTGACAGGGGCAGTTGAACTGCACACCTGGCCACTCAAGCCTGGCTGTGAGGGAACCAAAGCAAAGCCTGATGGAGGGCACAGCTATGGAGGGCACAGGCTCATCTCTTAGGCATGTTGTCTCCATGGACATACAGCTCTGCTGGGCAATGCAACCCTGGCAGCTGCAGGAGATTCCCCCTAAACTGGTAAAGGTAAAGCTGTCTCTCAAAACAAGGATATTTAAGCTGACAGAACTACTTGTCTGCCTGCATAATTCGATATACGCTGTGGGTTTTGCTGGCATGGCTGTCATGATGGGGAGAAGGAAGTTTTTTCCCCCCTGCTGTTTTCATTGATGCTGAGCTGTTGGCTAATTTCAAAGTGAAGAGCGCATTTAGGATTGCAAGATTATACTCTGCTTGAGAGATCCTCGAAAAGGATGCCTGAGGCATAACATTGGGATTGATGCTGATTAACCAGTCGAGACAAAAATAGTAATGAACCCCCTGAGCTCCAGTGGAGTGCCTTTGCTGTTCGTCCTTCTCTAATGACGTGCTGGCATAAACCACTTCTCCCCAGTCCAACATGCTGGTCTGTGCATAACTCCAGTAGTTAACCTTGACTGTCTAAAGAACACAGCTTTAAATTTGATATTGTGTTCATTTCTAACCTTTGCTGTCGAAAAATATTAAATCTTCCCTCAGCCACTTGCTTTGCATGGTAAAAGACAGATGGTTGTGTTGGATCATTCCACAGCAGAGCAGATGTTGTAATCGAGGACACAAGAATTCTGCCAAATTAATTAGACTCTTCCACTGATCTGGATAAAAAGAACAGCTCACTGGCATTTCAAAGAGGTCTGGATTCTAATTTATGCTGCCCTGCCAGGTTATCTTGTGTGAAATATAGGTATGATGGAGTGTTCTTCACTGGCATCATATCAGATTATTTTGAAATAGAGTAGAAACTTGGTAGGCAGATGTCAACTATTTAATACACTATCCTAAAATGTATACAGAAAAATAATATTGAATTAGCAGGGTAGAAATCCCTATGACATATCAAATATATTTTTATACTTTGAGGAAATAAATTTCCTTGTGTCTAGTGTTTTAACTTACTTGTTTTGTCAGCTAAATTTGCCACACACAAATTCATGAGCTATAAGATACATGCATTTTTTGCAGAATTTCACAATCTTTTCTATAGGGTCCATTAGTAGTACTCAGGGTTTGCACCCCTTTTTTTGCCCTACCAGAGTACTGTTTCAGAACACCTTGATTCATGGCATAAGGAAAACATGTGAGGAACATAGCAAGTTTTTGAAGGCTTTTTGTAGAGTAGGTGAGGCAAGTACAAGTATGGTATTGCTGAGGTACACACTATGAAATAGTGTTCCTCCTTGTGGACCATATTTCTCCTTGGTGCAACATCAAAGCAAATACTCTTGGCAAGGCATCGTTATCCACAGGAAGATACTAACAGTGTTTGAAAAAAACCCCTTATTTCTAGAAATAAAACTTTCAGTAAGAAATTCACTGAGAAAGAGAAAGGGTCCCTATGGTTTCCCTGATTAGCTCCTTACTGTTAAAAGGGATCTGTTCACACAGATAAGTTTAAGACTTCTATATTTCTATTTTGGCAAACAGAGGGACTTCATTGCATAATTGGGCTTGCATGTCATCATTCATGAGTTTTTTTTCTCCCTTGAGGCTTAAGACATCTACTTTGATTACTATAGAAAAAGGGGCATTTCCCAGTACTGTCAAATCTTTAATGCTAGAGTACATAAATAACCTTGATTATTCTAGAAATCATTTTTTTCCTTACCATGTATTTCTAAAATAACAGAAAGCAATAAGTAAAAAAGCCCATGTATGACATTTTTTCGTACCAGAGCATTGTTCTCTCTACTTAAAAACTGAAACCAAAGGGCAACATTTTCAAGTTGTGCAAAGCTGTGCAGCTCCATTGATTTTCATAAAACATTGTCAATTAATATAAATTAAATCTGACACCTAAATTTATTGTCAAGCTGCACAACAGTCTAAGCATGTCTATTATCATGGAAGCCAGTGCTTAAGTAGTTTCAGAAGCTGTGGCATCAAAGACACGTCTAGAAAACACAAAAGCTAATATTGTAGATGTTGCTAAAATATACAAGATTTACCAAGTGCTATGATGCTGTAGCTTATCGACTTTTGTTGTGTGTCCCATCTAATTCTTTTGGAAGTTAACAGCTGTCAGGGATTTCTTGAGGAAGTATCTGATTTTATAAAATCCTACCCTTTCTCCTGAGCATGACTGAACCAAGCCAGGACAGTTTCCTTGCTCCTCAAGTCTGAGTCAGCCTCTGCAGCCTGTGCCTGGAATAGCTCTGCTGGGCCATGTCCTTTGGGTCCTCTCCAAGTTCTTTGCTTATCCTCTCTTGGTGACCACTCTGCTTCCCTGCACATTGGCTCCATCCATGCAGCTCCCAAACTTCCACAGCTGGGGCTTGAAGAGGTTTCTGTTCTCCCCAAGACACTTTGTGCTCAACCCCTTGTGACTGCAACACTGCTCTCCAGTCCAGACTTCAGAAGAAAAAAAAGTACCTAATTTCTTCTTGACTCAGGCAGAAGGAGAGCTCTTCCGTCAGGTCACATCTAATGCCAGCTGTAGCTCAGGAATCAAGGCACATTAGCTGTCTACTACTTGAGCTTTCAGCATCCCAGTGCTGACTCCTTCCTTGTTGTCATCCATGGTAGAGCCCATTTCTCTGCCTACACTTCTGCTCTCTGTCTAGATGCGCTGGGTCACATCTTTTATCAAGTAACACAGAAACCTCACCTGGCTGCAGATTTGGAATTTGCCTGAAACCATAAGTGTTGGTTAAACTGGACTTTGAATCTACAGCTCCTTCTATTCTCCCTACAGTAGCTAAACAGGACTAGTGATGAAATTATTCCCTTCTCCTTCCTCTGGTAAAAGATCTACACGTCAATCACTGATCAGGCTGCTGCACACACACACACACAGTGCCACCATCTTTTGTTAGGTCTCCCTAAAAGTTAGTTTTTGTTTCCTCAGGGAAGGTGTGCCTTCAGAATCATCTCCAGCTGGAAGAAAAAGGGGCAGACTTGAATTTTAGAGTGTTGCACTTGTATGATTTTGAGAAAACAGATCTGAGTTTGGTTCCCCTGCTATTCCTCAGGTTATTTCTCAGCAGCATGAGATCAGCGTGTAGCTCAATACAGGTTATTACAGGATAACACTTTCCCAGTTATTCATCTTGTCTTAGCCATTAAAACAACGTTTTGGCCAGTTGATCAGTCTCCCCAATAGTTTTGCTGTGCTAAGTCTTCAGGGGGAAGCCTGCTATGAAAACGCATGGCTCAACAAAGTTAGTTGCACTATCCCACAACCCTTTTTACTATATAAAGCCTGATAGGTTTTATCTTTTAATGCAAATTAACCCAGAAAAAAACTGAGCTGCTGAAGCCTATCTAGAGATAAAAGACTCTGAGACTAAAAGTCTCCAGTATAGAAAGGGAACAACACAGAGGGGAGGTGTGCTGGGCAAGAAGCTAGTGGCAGGATAAATTGATGCTGCTGAAGCCACATCACCCCAGCATCTCAGACAAGTTAAAGGCAGACATCTCCTTCATGAAAAACAGCCATTCAGTGCAGGCAACCACAAAGACAGTGTTTTGTGTTAGACACACCGTACAGATTATGAAATGATCAATGGCTTTTTTTTCATATACAGGCATGAAATGGTGTTGTTTTGTTTTTTTGTTTTTTTTCAAACTCCTTACTCTGCTGTAAAATATATGAATCATGCCAGCTAAGAGCAATAATATATTTTCTTCCCTGACTTGGCTCTATTATATGTTTATTATATCTTCAGGGAAACTGGCATCTTACAAAGGCTTCCTAGAATAGGAAGTTAAAGATACATCAGAAAATATTAGCTCAGTGTGAAGGGCTTTCTTCCTAACATACTTTCAGTTGTACCCAGTATGTCCTTCCTGATACCACAGTTTGGAGCAACGTATCACATCTTCATTTTTGTAAAGAAAAATTTTCACTTAAGTGCCAGTGTCTTACAGTACTAATCTGTTATCAGAATGCCATGGAGCTGATAATGCTCTGGTGCAGTGGCATAATCCATCATGGAGCATGTGCACTAAGTGTTTCTACAAAGTCCTTTAATAAGCAGAGAGGGTTTCTGCCTTCCAAAAGCAAACAAATTTTACATTTTTCAAGAGAACATGTTTGGGTTCTTTTTCCCTGATATTACAAAGAACTTTCAGGGAGATGCAGAATTTATATTACATCACTATTTATTTTATGAGGTAATTTGAGGCTGATTTTAAAATAAGCTGTTCCAAAATCCAGATCTGGTATTAAACATAAACATTTGAAAACCATCTAATTAAAAATGTAGTGCAAAATGTCAGTTTCGTATAATGAAAGATGTGAGAAGCTGTGTTCTCTCTCTATTTCTCTTACTTCATATATTATTGTTCTCAGCCGAATGCCTTAGAACAGAGATACTTTCAACTAAATTACAGTTTTGTGCAGTGGGGATTGTTGGTTCTATTTTGTTCTTTTTCACTTTCTAGGTCAGAAGAAACTCTGGAAGATACTTTAAAAAAAGATGCCCTAAAGACTGGATTGTGCTTGTCTTACCATTCATTCTGGATACATAGATAAAACTGAAAAAAAAAATAGCCAAGTCCTCAATCCCAGCGTGGAGAGAAGCTTACTTCACTTCCCCTCACACTCTCCTGTTGTGGCATTTCCATGGCAGTGGCTGATGCAGGGACCCCAGCCTGCTCCCAGCAAGGTCACTGAGTACCAGAAGCTCCCCAGCTGCTGTAGGACAGGGCTCCTTTCTGGTCCATTTTCTCTGCTGCACAGCAAGCTGCTCCCACCACACAAACTGGTTTGGGAATTAACTCATGGCTCTTGATTCCTTACTAGTTTTTACACCTGGCACATTTGTCTGCTCCCCCAGCTAGTGAGTCATGCTGCTTTGCATTCCGTGCTTGGCTTTGCTTATGCTGGCTTTACACAGTTGTAATTCAATTGACTCCAGTGGCATTACTCCTGAGGCTAGTGAAGGATGGAGATAAAGGCATCTTTACTCCAAGATGAATGCAGATATGGATTCACAGCCTCCTCATAAGGCAGATGTGGAAATGTCATATATTAGGCTGACTTCTCAAAGGATGTTTATTAAAAGTGCTGATGTATCCACAAACAATATTTGGTTCTTTGACTTCTTAAGGAGAAAAATGCATCCATAAAGCAGTATTGATTCCCTGGATAACCTTAATTAAATAGAGCACCCAGCTGCTCTGGATTCCTGTCCCTGACAGATTATTTTGAACACTGCTTAACTGAGCCTAGTACTGAGCTCCTGGCATGCCTGGGACAAAGGATGTCTTCTGGTAGAAAGGTTTCTGTGTGCACATGGGATTTTTTTGAGATGTTGGAAGGCATGTCTGCATTTCTGCTGTGTCTAAATTAGAGAGCACTAAGCTGTATAGGAACAGGAGCACCTGAATCCTCCAGAACTGATGAGCAGATAAAAATCTGCTATGACAATGTCTTCCTGGGCACGGAGGCTTACTGGTTCCTGGACAGACAGAGAAAAGGAAACAGATCCACCAGCCCACATGTGTGCCTGTCATTGGGCTGGGCATTCCTCTGCAGGTCCCTGGTCCTGAGCCTGTCAGGCTGGGTGGCTGCAGCCATGGAGATGTGCCTCAGCACTGAGATGTGCTGCTGTGCTTTTGCAACATGATAAACAGCTCTGGGTCTGTGGTACTGAAAGGTTTGTTTTGCTGAACATTGAACTGATTTGTTATAGTTGGTTCCTACCCAGAGGAAATTCCCCCTGGAGTTGAATGGATGAGAGACTGTGAAAGTCAAAGGTCAGGAAAGGTAAGGAGTGATCCTGTAGCAGAGCCTGGACCAGGACTCAGGTGACATGAGCTCCTGTCCCCGTTCACTAGGGCAAAACTCAGTTTGCATCACATGGCTCATCCAGACAGGCGACATGGAAGTGCCAGACACCAGTGGTTTGCCACTATATAGCTTTATAAATAGTTTTACTTGCACTGTAACCAGGTAGCCCACTGTCAATATAACAATCTGCTATTTTAAAGTGAAAAAGATTCTTTAATATTATGTTCTTGTGACAGTCAGTGCTAGGTACTCATGCATTGCTACTATGAAAGAAAAACTGAGGAAGCTAGGGTAACATCTGCAATTTTAAAGAAGACTCTAAAAGACTTCTTTCTTCTTTTTTTTTTCCCTCCCTATAGGTCTAGTAAGTGCTGGCAATAATCAAAAGTGCATTTAATAACTTGTGATGTCTTCTCTCAAGAAAGGACAGAAATCGTATATGGTCCGTGGGCACATTTTTGTGGTAATATTTACTATTTTATATGCACACACTTGAGAGTATAGACACTGGCTGGTATATTGATTACACAAGATTAAGATGTCTTCTATTCCTGAGCTCCTAGCAAACTACTGGTCAGCACTGGCAAGTTATTTCTCTTCTCTGAAATTTTTTTTTCTCCTCAAGGCCCCACCTAGATTATGATATTTAGGATAATTTAATGGTGAATGTTTTTAAACCCCGTGGTTCATAATTTATTCTCCAGAACAAAATCCTACCTTTGGTGGAGAACAACTCCAGTAAGGACTTATAAACTCTCTGAGTTCCAAAGGATGGAGTTAACCAACCTGATAACATCGTGGAGTTAGCATCACAATGCATTAACATCAAAAGTGGAGCATTTTGTGTGAGTAACACATGTCAGGAAATATCAGCAATCTTTGGGCAATGGCTTAAGACAAATGTGATACTCTGGGGTGATTTTTTGAGGCCAGGTGAGGGAGCTGGGATCATATCCCCAAAGCCTGTGTGTTGCATGTTGGGGAATTCCACACCAGTGTCAAACACTTCCCCTTTCAACCCAAACAGCTAATTTCTATAGATTGCATACATGGTCTTCCATAGACTCAGATAAATAGGCTTTGTACTTCTTACCTCTTTTTGACAAAATCTAGCATGTTTTAAAAAATTTTCTTCTATAAATACTTTTTTTTTCAGCTGAGGTCTGCATAAATTCAATTTAATTTTATTTAAGTGAAACTTTTTCTTTGAATGCATCCATCTTGCACACTGCAGTACAGTGTACAGAGAGCTCGTTTTGTGGCAGCCATGCCCAGTACGGCATTTTTAGCCACAGAATAAACAATGCTGCACAAATTTACTCCACTGAAAGTCTAAGAGAGTGTGACTATATCACACTGAGGTTTATTTCAGACACACTTCCTCCTGTCATCTGTGCATTTTGGTAAATAGGCTTTGTCAAATCTTTTTAGCTGTTATTACAGAAGTCACATTAATTTATGCTAAAATTCATTCTCTGGTGGAGGCAGAACTTTCCAGAGCTAAGCATATAATAACACCAGCATTACTAAGAAAATGGCCTGCAAGCATAACAACAAACAAAAACATTATTCTATTTGCCAGCTGGGTCCAGATAGATCAGATCAATAGATTCAGAGTTTTTAGAAGTCTGTTAGCACTGGTTGAAACCTCTTGTGTGGCAACTCAATACATAAACCAGTCAATTTATTTTCACTGGAAAAGTTTTCCTGAACCTATATAACTTAGAAAGTGTTAGTAACGAATGTTCTTAATTTGAAGTTGAAATGCTTTTGATCTCACAACAAATTGAGATCCTTGAAGATGAAAGAGGCCCCTGCTGTTAGATAACTCGCAGAGCCTGTGAAAATAATGAGCACTTGCACTGATCTACTGAAAAGAGACTCCAAGCTTGGAGTGGGTGAGTAAGGATATCATCCATACAGTTCACAAAATTGCCTCTAATGATTTCCCACATGAAGTATCTTTTGAGAAGAAGGCAATAGGTTGATGCAAAGGATGAGCAGAAAGGACCACTCCCGCAAACTGTTCACTGTTGGACTTGGCAGGCACTCCAGGGCAACAGGACAGAGGCATGGATGGGGAGTCACTGCCCACAGGGGAATTAGGTCAATGTTCTTGCAAGTTCCACCTCCTCACTTATTGACAGCCTGGAAGTGTTTGCTTTGCAGTGATGCTAAGGCAGCCAGACCTTCAACCTGCAGGTCTGCTAGCAGCACACTCATCTGGAAAATGTCTCTGCTGTTCTGCTTGGAAAGCCTTATCTCACTTGCATGCCACTGCTGTCTCCCCAGTTACTGCCCTTTGCTGATGGCATCCTGTCAGTGAGGTTGGAATGCTGGCTGGAAAATGAGGTGTTACTAGCTTGGACCTACCCAGTGGAGCTGCCCCGTTCATGGGCTCCAGCTTACCCCAGCCACAGGCTGGCCTCACCCCACAGGTGTCCCCACTGCCCCAGAAGATGCCAAGCCACTCAGGTACATCACAGCCAAGGGACCATTTCCAGCTTTATCTGCCTCCACCACAGCTGACCTTGCCTCTGTGTCCCCTGCACTCCCAGGGCAGTGCAGCCCAGCATGTGTGCTCCCCCAGAGCTGCCCCTGCTGCTCAGAGCAGTGCTGTGACTAGAAACTACTTAAAATGAAATCATCTTCCTGCTTTAAGGAAACATTCAGACTTTTTCTTGCCTTCTCTGTTATTTGAGTAGAAAGGCCTCTCCAGACGAGGGAGAGCAGGTTTTTGTGCCCAGTGCTGCCTTTCATCACACCCCAGTATTGCTCATATTTTCCTCAAGAATTCATCCATTCCTCTTGTTCATTCCTCTCTTAATATTGCTATTCTCAATTTATGATGGTTTATTGTCCTCTGAGATGCCTAGAGTGGAACTTGCAGGTCATGAATACAGGCAAAAAGAGAGCACTTGTAGCCAGATTTGAGACCTACCCTGTGAGGACTATAGCCTTTCTTTTGGCAATATTTTGGCTCCCTGGGTCCTGGGAGCTGTTGCACTTTTTCTCTAACACACCAAAATCTCCAACCCCAGCTTATGCCAGAGCTTGAGAGGAGATTCTGTGACAGCAGCTTCACCAATACCTTTTGTAGTTGCTTCTTGTAAGACTGTCCTCTGTAATAAATGAGAGGACTTTAAAATACATTTACTGTCTCCAGCCCATCTACCAGCAAGTGAAATATGCTATGAACCTACCACTAGCAACTCAGAATAGTAACAGAAAAATGCAGAAAACTTATAAAGGAAAGGATCTTCTTGTTCTGAAAACACCCTTATTGATCTGTAACAAAGAAAGACAAACTGAAACCTGCAGAGGAACCAAAAAGATAGGTGATTTCTGGATTTCCATCATGCCTTCTAGTGTATTCCTGAAAGGACAGAAGCACTGCATCACCCTTTTCTCTTTGTCACAGGGAATTGATTTATAGTATCACTCTTGCACTCCCTTCAGCAACCCCTCTCTGCCATGGAAATATGTGGATCTACACACACAGACTGAATATATCAATATAGCCCCATGTAGCCCAAAGGAGCATATACAGTCACACACACCCCATGGTGTACATGCTGGTGTATACAATACTCTGAATTCTCCAAATCAGATACACCTGGGGAGTGGCACAAGGGATTGCCTCCAAGGAGATGGACCCTGACACTGATGAGCCATCCCAGAAAGGTTCAGGCTGTAGGCTTTTCATACAGGCTCTACTGTACTCTGTTGCCTAAAATCAAAAGAGAAAAAACCCTTGCAACAATGTTAGAATAATAAAGTAAAAAGCAGACCTTTATTGGAAGCTCCCAGGTGTTCCAGTAGTGATGGGCACAGCCACCACTGGATTGCTACAATTTTATAAGGTTAATTAATTAGGTTATCCAACAGGTACATCCAATAGAAGATTCAGTTGCCCCAGTAATCCACCGCTGGGCTGATCCTTTAGAGTTGGTCCAAGGGCTTCTTTGTCCCCCTTCTTGGTATGAGTTCTCAGATTCTGGTTGGAAAATAAAATGTTCTTCTTGTAGGTCTTCTTCTTAACAATAAGACCAACCAGTATTTCAGGAATGTATTACAAGGTTAGCTTATTGTTCTCAAATCTAGGGGGAAACGGTAGGAAAAGTACTGGAGCTACAGCCATGCATTAGCAATCTACAAAGCTACAAATATATGAAAAAAATATAAAAAGCTCAGGAATCAGTGCTAGGATTGAAGGCCAAATAACAATATTCCAAGTTCTATTGATAAAAGACAGCTTTGGCATTGACTTCCAACTCAGCTAACAGTACTTTATTTAGTAGTAGACAACTCCCATCTCTATTAATATAGGCAGTCAGGGTAAATGAATCACCAGTCTCTATGTATATAATCGTATTGTTCTTGGTCTTGAATAGTTGAAATTAGATGGGCATGTTTTATATTCCAAGGCATGAAGCAGGTAGATGATGACTGAAGGCAGCTGGGAATTCCTCTCACCTAGTTCAAGCAACATGTATTATTCATGTAAAGTCAATGACAAGGATGAGTAGTCAAGCTTGAGAGTCCATTAAAAAAACAAACACAGATCTGTGCAAGCTAAATTGGTTAGAGCTACTTTGTGTTTTTCCAGACTGTGGCTACAATGAGCAGCTCTGACTGAAGTCAAAACTCGTGATCCTTCTGAGGAGCCTTCGGGATTGGAAGGCTCATAACAGTGGGAGACAGAGAGTCCTTACACATAACAAAAACTCTGAAGAGAGTAAGGCATGACTGCCCATGGTTGCCTGAAGCCATTAAATTTAAATGAACTGTAAATAAAGTTAAATCTAAAGGATTAAAGAAGGTCAAGAACTGTCAATTCAATATTGGCAATGGAGCAGACATGTTCAGGCAGCATCAGGTTCTGAAGCTATCTGTGAGGATCAGGAGTCACAGAAAATCCACACCAGTGGCAATGATTGTTTTTCCTCTCTTTGGCTTTCAACTGATATTCACTCTGCACAAGTCAGAGCTAGCTTGGCATCTCTGACAAACCTCCACTGGCACAGAGACAGAGACAGCAACTGCATCCAGTGAACCCAAGTTAACCCAGCACTGCCAAGTCCACCCTGTCCCTAAATGCCACATCGACATGTCTTTTGAACACCTCCAGGGACAGTGGCTCAACCATTTCCCTGAACAGTCCACTACAATGTTTAATACTTTTTACCTTTTTGGTGAAGCAATTTTTCCTAATATGCACTCAAAACCTCCCCTAGCACAACTTGAGGCTATTCTTTTTCATCATATCACTTGTTACTTGGGAGAAGAGATCTATCCCCCGCCACCTTGCTACAGCCTCTTTTCACGTCATTGTAGAGGTTGATAAGGCCACCCCTGAGCTGTCTTATCTGCAGGCTAAACATCCCCAGCTCTCTCAGCTGCTCCACATCAGACTTCTGCTCCAGACCCTTTACCAGCTCCATTGCCCTTCTCTGACAAGCTCATGCTCCAGCACCTCAATGTCTCCCTTGTACTGAAGGACCCAGAACTGGGCACAAGATTTGAGGTATGGCCTCATCACTGCCAAGTACATGGAGAAAATCACTGCCCTGACCCTGTTGGTCACACGATTTCTGGTCCAAGCCAGGACATCATAGCCTTCTTGGCCAGCTAGGCACATACTGGCTCAGTGGCTGTTGACCAGCACCTCCAGGTCCTTTTCCACCAGGCAGCTTCCCAGCCACTCTGACCCAGCCTGTAGCACTGCATAGGGTTGTTGTGACTGAAGTACAGGACCCAGCACTTGGCTTTATTGAACCTCATACAACTGGCCTCAGCTTGTTGGTCCAGCCTGTCCAGATCCCTGTGCAAATCTTTCCTACCCTCCAGGTGATGAACATCTCCAGGAGATGACTCCCAAGCAGAACAACAGCACCTGGCACCTGTGCAAATGCCGTGGTCTGAGTTTTGTGTGACACAGAAAGAAATTCAGCTGCATAGACCAAGGTGTCCAATGACACTTGAGATGCTGTATGAGACCACATGACACCTGAGACCACCTGTCCAGAGAGGTCTCTGCCTGTTGCTCCAGACTGCCAAAGGGACTGTGAATGTCCTGTGCCATATCTGCTGGCTTAGCAGAGACGTCTCAGACACCCTAGAGCTGCCTGAATTGGATGTCTGGGTTTAGATAGATGATCCATTGCCCTCCACATATGCCAGCCACTCTGGCATTCTTCCTCTGTGCCCTGAAGCAGCAGACATGCTTTACCCAGTCTGAAGACAGGATAGATGGGTGGCACCTGTGAGCTGGGTGCCATGTACAGAAACTGGAGTGACCCATACCAGATCACCTTCTCCAGATGAAGAGCATTTATTGTCCACTTCAGTCTCAGAATACTTAAAGGGGGCACATATGCCAGGAATTGCAGAGAAGCACAGCAAGCCTTAAAAAATAGCCAAAGTTGACTTGTCAGGAAATTTTTAAGCTTTTCTATATTCATTATATACCAAAGGTCAGACATAGATCTTGCTGCAGGTTAATTCCTGTGTTAACTTTGTGTGGAGGGAGTTTATTTTGAGAATAGGTCTTGCTGATGGATGAATATTGTCATCAGTCTGTTTTAATTCTTAAATTCAGAGGACAAAAAAAATCCCTCTCTGGTTTGTAAAAAGACCTGAAATATGTTCATAATATTACAGTTCTTGATATGTTCTTATATCAGCAGTTTATATTTTTCCCTTAATTCCCCTCCTCAGAGATCTACCAATCCTAAACAAATGCCTGGACCAGAAGCCACCCTGTGTCATGACAACTGGCCCATGTAGGAAACATAATTGGATTCATTTTACATTCCCTTGAGGAGGTAAGAAATTCAGAATATAATTAAGCTGAATTAATCTGTTTGGTATTAACATCTCCAGATTTAGCTTTAGCTGAAGCAGGATGTTGTGTCTCATCAGATAGAATTTAGGCTGTGTCAAATCAGCCACCTGTAGTGCAGAGTAAATGACAGACTGAAATTTGCAGTTGCTGGATGCTGTACTCAGCACAGGCTCTGATTAGGGCACCCATCAGAGACAGGGGATGTGCTTTTCACAGTGTCTGGTGGCTGCAGAGTGAACATGAACACCACGGGTGCCACCTGCCAGGTCATTGCCTCACACCTCAGCACAGCACCTCAGCTCCTGCCCAAGGTCCCTTTATACACGTAGTTGGGCACAAAAAAGGTGTTAGCACAACCACACTGCTGGCCACAAACAACAAGCGGGGCTTCGATCTGCAGCAGCAGGTTCTCCAGGTGCCCTCTCACAGTGCATTCCTGGGCAGTATCTGTGTGTCATCACACTGAACAGAATGGCTGGGAGCAGCAGCACATGATGTGTGAGAAGAGGCTGAGGGAAATGGGTTTGTGTAGCTCAGGAAAAAGAGCAGGCTGAGGAGGAATACTTGTAGTCTTCCACCTCTTGAACAGGACAGATGATGGTGGAAGGTGAAGACATAAAACTCACAGGTTGGAACAAGAGAAAATTCCATCTGGGTATAAGGAGAAAAGTGTTTACCACAGCTTAAAACTGAATCAGCTTATGCAGTGGAGTTGTGTCATCTCCATCCCTGAAGATTTGCATACCTCACTTGGAGAAGGCTCTGAGCAGCCTGACACGACTTTGAAGTCAGCCCTGCTTTAAGCAGGCAGAAGGACTTGTTCACCCCAGGAGGTTCCTTCCAAAATTAATCTTTCTGTAATTTTATGATTTATTTATGCACACCCACACATGCCCTCAGTGTAATGGTTTAGTGTATTCTAAATTATTTCACTGAGTGTTTGATGATTTAATGCATAGTGATGCCTTAAACACCCACCTACCTGTACAAATGCCCATACCCTCATCATGTGTTTGCCATTCCCAGGCCTGTACCAGTTTGAAAATGATCTCTGATATTTCTGATAACTGGCAAGAATATATACAGCTGACTGCAGAGCAGGCTTGAATCATCTGAGTGATGAGCTTCTTGTTTGCCTTAGCCTGTTGGCAGCAGCAGTATCCAGCACTGCTCCACAGCAATCAGCCCAGCTGAGCAGAGGCAGCTGCCACCCTCCCTGGTACCCATCACACCTTTGCTCTGTGGTCAGCAGGCATGAGCGTGCTGCAGGAATGGACCCAGTCATTTGTGCTGGGGCTGCCTGGGTGGAAACGTGATTCCTGAGACCTGGCATGCACCTTCAGCAGTGCCTATAGCCACTGCAATGCTGGTGGCTATAGGTGAAATGGTGAAATACTTACAGAGGACTTACCCTTTGGCCTTGCTTGTTAGCTGATAGATTTTAGCATCTCCCTGTCTGAATACTTACTTGCAAAATATCTGTTTCCTTTGTACTTTGAGATGTAGAGGGAGCAGGATAGGATGACAATTTCACATATTCTTTGTATGCTAATAATGAAATGTTAAGAATTTCATCTTATCTGAATATCATCTTATCTGAATGTCTTCTATGAGCAGTTAATATTTTCCCCTTCTTCCTCTCCTCACAAAACTACAAATCCTAAATAAATGCCTGGACCAGAAATCATCCTGTGTCCTGACAACTGGCCCATATGAGAAATAGATTGAATTCACTTTACACTCCCTTGAGGAGGTAAGAAATCCAGATTATAATTAAATGTCTGTGAATATCTGTCTGCTGGCAGATACTAACAATTCAAAATCTGGAGTAAGATATTATTAAAAAACATTAAGACAATATTTCAAAGAAAATGCCTATGCCTACTTCTAAAGCAACTGCATGAATCCAGGTGAAACATTTCCTCAGTAGGAACAAAGCATAATTCACCCACTTGACAATGTAAAGCAAAATATTTTCAAGAGTCATACAGTGATTTTCCAAACTTCTTTTTTTCCCAGAAAATTTGTAAAGTATAAAATACCTAGGTGAAACACAGTAAAATTCCTAACAAGGAAAGCAACAACTTGCTCCTTTGAAAATGGATTAATATAAGAAGAATAATAATTTAATTTTCTTTCCTTTCCTTGTTTGCTTTTCTGTACTTTAAAGTCCAGCTACAGAATTCTGGTACTTAGGTAACCAGAAAGGGGATGGAGGATCTCTAGACACAAGGCACCACATGGTGAAAAGAAGGGATAACAGTAGAAGTTGCCCAGGGAAAGGTTTCATCTCAATATGAGAGAGGAATTTTTTTACTGTGAGAACAATCACGGACTGGAGCAATCACCCCAGGTGTGTGGTAGAGACCCTGTTGCTGGAGGTTTTCAAGATGCATTTGGACAGGGCAATAGATAATGCCATCTAGGTTTCCTTCCCCATGATGATATCCAAGATTCCTTCTAGCCTGATCTGTTCTATGATTTTATAATTCTACTAACTCAGAGGAAAGTAAGCCACAGCAGTGTGCCTACTGTGGCTAAGGAATACATTTTTCATTTGAAACAAAGTCTAATAAACAAGGCATGATGTGACTTTATTCTAGTGAGTAAAATTCTATCAAACATGTTTGATCCTCTCTGCTCACTGAATTTAGGAAAATAAAAAGATGAGAATCAGATGATCAACTGTTGAGACAGAAATTAGTAACAGCAGGAGATGAGTATAGAACCTCACTTTGATGTAGGTAATACATTTTCATTGAAATAAAAACCACTTAAATACATGTATTTCTATTCTCAGAAGAAAGAACAGTCAACACAGAAACTTAATTCCAGCAAGATAATTTACTTCCAGGGAATAATGGAATTATTTAATTTCTAGTGAAGAGATATAGTTAATTCTTCAAGAACTTTTGCTGGATATAAATAATGTAGCTTACTGATAGTCTGATCACCAAACCTCAGCTTTAGACTTACCTTCAGATGCCTGAAGAACATCTCCAGTGTTTGTTCCTCTGATACTTTGGATATTCAATTGTTAGCTCTTGCTCAATATGGCTAAATCCAACCTCTGTCCCCTTCCTCCTAAGTCCTCCTACAAAATTTCTTTCTCAGTCATTATGTTACAGCAGATACTCCTGTTACCTGCTAACTTCTGTAAGCCAAATCTCACCCGAGGTTCTTACTCCCAGCTTTATTTCAGCATTGTTGCAAACCATGAATTTGGCTGCTGGTGCCCACCCACGTGGCTGATGCTGCTCTCCTTTCCCCACATCTACAGGATGCTCCCCTTGCTCTTACATCCCATCCTTGCTCTGTCTATGCGCACAGAAATGCAGTAGCAACAATATCTTTACCTCATATTTTGATCTTATTGCCCAAGCTGCCAAAGTGCAGAGGGCTGGGAATGAACAGGACATGAGGTAAGGCACGTGGTCAAGGTTGCCAGGCTTAGGCAGGACCTAGGCAAGACCCAGAACCAAATCACAGCTTCTGTAGAGGGGCCATGCCCCATTTCCTGCAGCTCTTTGTCAGACACAGAGAACAGCATTTTTGCCCAAAATTAAAGGTCCCTTCTGGCCAACCTCACTTCTCTATTATCTCTCACTGTGGATTAAGAAGATGGTTTCCACACCTGAGCTTCTCTAACTCAGTTATGATGATGATGATGATGATTATTATTATTACAATTTTAAGCAATACTTTTTTCTTTTACCTACACAACTTTCCAGCTTTGGGATGCTGTCTTTGTGCCAAGCTACATAGCCTTCTCCTAGAAATCCCTGATTAATTCTTTGTTGTGTCTGGAACTACTCGGAAATGCTCAATGTATTTTAGACCACCAGTGTGCTAGGATTATTGTCTGATGTGCTGACCAATACTGACATATTTTATCTTGGTATTCTCCAGACAGTCTACATTTCTGTATTATCACTTCTCCCATGTTAAAGTGTCCTTGGGCTAGATCTAAGCTCTTTCCCATCTTTGTTAGTATAGAATTTATGACAGTAGAGTCCTCATCCGTGAGCAGTGATTTTAAGCACTTGGGCTATATAAATAATAATGCTTTATTGCAAATGCTAGCAAAGTATAGTAGGACCCCAGCTGGTCTCTGGGTTAGAGAGGGTTAATGGATGAAGATTGTTTTGAGAAGCACTTTCTGACCAAGGCTGTTGGCATGGAGACTAAGAAGAGAGAAAGGAGAAAAGAAGATAACTAGAGAAAAAAACTCCACAGCTATGGAAAGTATTTTTAGAAAGGTCCTGGGAAGAATACGGGTGGAGAACTTTCCACCAATGACTGCTATGTTGACTAATTGTGACCAATAAGATTTTGTAAATTATATAGAGGATATAAAAGGTGGTGCATTATTGTAATAAACGAGATATTAGCCTCCTGAACTATAGTGTGCCTTTTGTGTGTCACACACAAAGCATCTCTTGGAATGAAAGCCAGGTGTGAAACACAGGCAAGTCATTCCCAGTGATCCAGCTCTGAATGTGAACTTTCCCATTTCAAAAAGGCAATACTCAGGTGTGGGTTGTAGGCTTCTGATTCTTCAAAGGAACCTGACTGTGGAGATTTATACACTTCTTATTCCTACTTCTCTTCCAATCTGATGATCATGGAGCAGTAGCTGAAAACATTGATAGCACCTGGGAACCCCAGCTGAGATTGGGTCAAGAGCCAAATAGATACACTGACTGCAATCTTGATATCTGTATGACAAAAAATTATCTTTGAGTACAGCAAAGGAAAGACTTCACAGAGTGAAATTCAAAACAGCAGTCATGAAACATTGCAGAAGAGAATGGATGAATTGGTGAAAGGCATGACTGAAAAAAGATTATATCAGCTGCCCTTTTAGAAACTATTTAGAAAAAAAATAAACTTCCAAATCTCTAGTGCCAAGGAGTGCCCAGGTGTCATTTGGAAATTAGAGATTGGAGTTGGGATAATGGAGGAAAATACTTTTAAATTAATATAATTTAACGTTTTGCAAAGTTGACAGAAACCAAAATCTCACTTTCCAAGTGCTAAGGGCCTCAGATGCCTAATTTCCATGGGCACCTTGGAGAGTTTGAAGCATAGTCACTCTTGAAAATATTTTTTGGTCCCTACATAAAAACTTGATCCTTTTCTAGACAGCTCTCATTGAAAATCACTATTACAACACTTCGGAAAAGCTCTCACTAAATTGCTTTATAGCCTAGAAGAGAGGGGAAAAAAACAGTACAGAGGATGACTACTGGGATTATTTTGCCCATCCATTTAGAGAGAAGTGTCACTGGTCACAAAAATATATATCCAAGAACAGTCAAAGAAGGAGTCCATCACCAGCACTGACCATGTTTGTTCAGCATGAAATATGAATCTGGAAAACAGATACAGGTGTTCCTGCACTTGGATGGGACACAGGTCTATTTCTGGCCATGTAAACACACTGTATTAATTTGATGATTATACACTCAGTTCACCTCACTGTTCCTTGTGGCATAAAATGTAGATGCACATTGCAGCTCAGGAGTGCAGAAAAGAGAGATATTTGCAATCAAAGGTAGTTTCACACTCTCTCATGTATGCCAATTACTGTCTTAGTGCTTTCTGCTCATTTTAGACTACAGTTTAAAATAAAAGACTAAAATGTTACATGTTTGATTAAGGAGGTGATACAAATTATTAGTGGAAAATCAGATTTGAAGATTTTCAGGATGCATTAACATTCAGATACTCTGTTGCTGGCTAGATAGAATTCAGTCATAAAAAATTACAGCAAAACACATCGTCTCACTCTATTATTCATTACTTGATAGAAATTCAGTCCTGAATAAAGACCAGCTAGAAACTGGGAAAAAACCCAAAAAACAAAACAAAAAAGCATGTAATTTAATGCCTCCTGCTTCAGATTAGGGCCCTGTAGACAAACCTTAAAGAGAAAAAAAATGGTCAAAAAGCCTTGCTAAAATCTCAAGCAGAAGTGTCCTGGCTCCCAGACAGGTGGTCCCCTTGACAGTGGCTGCTTGGGGCTCCCGGGAGAGCAGCAGAGCCCACAGGCTGGTGGCCACGGGGCAGAGACAGCCAGCCCTGCTGGGTCTAGGGACAGGCTGGGAGCAGTGGCTGCTGCCAGACATGGACCATGGCAGGGTATCCAGCAGGCTGATGGATTTTCGGGATTCTCCCTCAACACTCAAGAGCTCTGAGCACAGAGTTAACTTGTCTGATTTTTAGTGTTAAGGAGTTCTTACTGCTATCACCGCTAAAATAGCTGTTTCTCAATACTGAATGTCAGATACATGTTGCAGGCTCCTACTTCCACTTCCAGACATGTCAGAAGGCAAAGCCCTACTTTGCCAGCCCATGGAGAATGGTAAAGATACTCTGATGGACACAGCTTTCTCTTCATCAAAGGCAGCAACTCCTAGTGATGAAAAGAAAAGGAACATGAGTACATTTCCTCTGCCTGGCCTTTCTGAGGTGAGCAGGCCCTGTTTTAACTGGCAGCCACACCAACCCCTCCTTTTCCTTTTCCAGCAGCCTCAGATTCTAGGCAGACTTAAGGCACAGAACAGCCATCATCTGTGTCCACAGATACAAACATAAACCCAGCCTACGCATGAAGAAGTCATCACTGAATTCTGAACTGCCTCGACTCCTTGCCCTTGTGTCTGCAGAAGAAAATAGGGCAGAAAGTCTGACAAGTGTGAGAATGTGTGTGTGTGTGTGTGTGTGTGTGTGTGTGAGTGTGTGTGTGTGAGTGTTTGAACAACAGAGTTAAAGGTATCCCTGGGGTTGCCAGGGCTCTAATTTATCACCTTTCCCTGTGCAGCAGCAAATAGCACTGATAAGCCATTCACAGCTGGACTGTGGATGGACCTGGAATGGGAGGCTTCCTCCCACTCTGGCAAATCCAAGCCATGCTTCAATTACACCTCTGCTTTACTACAGGAAATATACATCTAAGGTGTAAACACTTGAGCAGACTTGAGCCTGAAGCATTGACCTGATAGAGACCTCACCGGAGCTGGACTATGCCCAGTGACAGATGGATATTTCTTTTTGGTTTATGCCTGCTTTTTATCTTGTTTGTTGCTTGGTTTTAGCACAGCTGAATTATTTCCACTTTTTATCCTCTGGAGAAACATCCATTGACTGCTGTAACATCTTGCTTAAAGGAAGACCATGCTGAGCAGAAATTACAGCTGCTGTGGGGACACAGTGTGTTGCTGTGCCCAGCTGCTGACTGCAGCCAAGGTATTTCAGTACAGGTTTCTGTTTGTAGGACAGTATAAATCTGTGATTATCAGAGCACCTGGGAGAGCTGGGTTCCTTGTGTCTTCCTAAGAGAAGGGTAAGGCGTGTGGGAAGGTCTTGCTGCTGCCTGTAACCCTCTAATAGGAGATTACAGACAAGATTGAGCCAGACTCTGCTTGGTGGTGGGATGAGAGGCAGCGAGCACAAGTTACAGCAGGAGAAATTCTGATTGGGCAGGAAGAAGCGTTTCGCTCCACAAGGGTTGCCAGACAGTTTGCGTGGATCTTCCCAAAGAGATTATCAAAACACGACAGGACAAGCCTCTCAGAAATCTGATCTAGGTTTTACCATTGTGAGCAGAGGGTTGGACTACCCAGCCTTCAAAGTCCCTCCCAGCATGAATGATCCTGTGAATCTCTCCTTAGAATTCTAGATACAAAAGATAAAATCACTTTCCAATAAAGCTACACAGGCACAGATACACCTGGGTGATCATCCAAGATAGGATTGAGGGAATTTTTATACAGGTAAATGCTTTTTCGCTTGGCAGGTAGTTTCTCAAGATGCCCTTTCAGTGACATATTTGTCGCAATCACTTCTGACTTGCAAAAGCCTTTTGCTGCTGGAAGCTGGGAGACATTTACCTGGGGATGCATCACTGCCTGGAAAAGAATCCCTGTCTTTTCCAGCTTCCAAGTCTGAAGTTACCAAACATACCTTGAACCACTCCATGCCTCCCAATTCAAGGAAGACATACAGTAATTGGAGGCTAAACCTTTCACTGGGAGGAAAACTAGAACAAGTTTGATTTGGGCATGGAAAGTACACAAGGATTACTGCCCCTCAAATCTATGTGTGACATGCATGTGGTTTGTGAGTCTGGGGACAGCATCCACACCTTCTTACATTCTCCTGTTTGGAGATGCTCAGTGTCTGTGCCTAGATTCAGTGGAAAGTTAATTTTTTAAAAAATTATATTGTACCTTATATTTTACAACTTGGTAAGAATTTTACAGCCATAAAATTTTAAGCTAGACTTTTGGGTGGTTTAATTTTTAAAAATAATATACATAACACTGTCAAGCTTCTACAGGTTGGGAATGTGATTGCAGATGTGGCATGTTAAGTAGCTTGAAAAGTCATTCTTGCTCTCACAAACTTGAGTTGTTGACTGGGGCCAGAATATGATATAAAGAATAACTGGATTCATCTTGTTCTTGAAAGCAGATATAAATATTTTATTGGAAGAGCACTAAAAAAAGTGAAATTAAGAAGAGCTCTGGACATTTTAATGCTTAATTCTAATGTTCGTCTCAACAATCTCCATTTGTTTCTCCCCATTTGTATGTTTCTTTTTTTTTTGACAAAATGTCCAAACATCAAACTGTAGGTGACTTGCTGGGATCTGGCATCTCAAAGAAATCCTCAGTTAATGGACTGCTAGGCCAGCTTAACTAAAAGTTATGATTTTTCATTTCTTCACAAAGATAAAAATAAATTGACCATTTGAAAAATTATTTAATCATTTCTCTGAGAGGGCAGGGAGCCTCAGTGGGACTTCCCCTCCAGGAGGTGCAAGGTTAGGGAAGCAATGTGTGTAGGTAATCGCAGAAAGCAGTGCAGAGAGGGGGCACATCTTGAAGTGGTGGATTTGGAAGGGAGAGCAGAGTGTCTGCCATGGGGTGCCAAATGTTACCTTGCAGCTCCATTTGTGCATGGTGGACATTGTTAAACCTGTTTATCTCTGTTGGAGTTACCTGAGAAAACTGCAAAGCACGATTTCAGTGGCACATGATGCTCAACATCTGAATATGGTGCATGTGGTAATGTGGAATTTCATGGGAACACAACTGCCTCATGACCAAACCTCTGAGGTACGCCACACCATGAATCACCAGAGTGAATCCTACATCATTCTAGAATAAAACACTTCTGCAAACAGGATCACTATTATAAAATCAGGTTTGCATGTTTTAAACATTTTTATTTCCTTCAGTGAGTGGAAAAAATATCAGATGAGGTGACAACATCCACCAGATTGTGACTGCAGTCTTCTCTCTTCACAAGTCTTGGGAAAAAATGAACACAACAAAACAAAACACAGAATTCACGCAGAAGGGCTTTCTCATCAACCAAAGTAATTTCTCCTATAATGTGCTTTCCATGTTATAGATTTTATACTCCAGACATCTTTGAAACAGTAGGAAAACAGGCAACAGACATAATATGTTTTAGGAACTTAGGAAGTTAATGAATTCAGAGAACTCCATGATTTTATATGTTTAAGTGTTTCTAATTTTAAGTCAATTCTCTTGGGAAATTTTTGGATTCAGGATTTTGCACTTCATTTTGAACAGATCTTTTAAAGTCATCTTGAGACAGCATACTAACCTGGCACTGCAGTAATGGGGTTAAGGTGAGGCTGAGTAAGAACATGAAGGATGTATATAACATGAGCTCATATGGTCTAAGCCTCTAACAGTTTATTAGATGCAAAAACAACTTTGCAAACACAGGAGGAGTGTCTGCAGATGCATACATCAGTATTGTGTACCAGGCAGTGCGCTGGGTAATTTGAAAGTCACAACTGCTTTCTGAAATTCTGTATGTTTAAAATTTACACATCATTAATATTTATATTGGGGTCTGATAAGACCTGCAAATATTTAGTGTTTAACTAGGAAATATTTTAATTAAGGAAATGTGCTTTTAAGTGCTATTTTGAGTTCACCTGGCAAAGACTGGACAAAGCTTGATGTTTCTAATTATTCAGGCTGACTAAGCACAGATTCATAGAGAATTACAGAAGAGTGATGTATGAAGCTAGCTGACTGCTCATGGAGACCACAGTAGATGAATGTCACTCAAAAATTACATTTGAAATCTTTTTCGTGCTTAGACTTTGCATTTAATCATGCATTGTATCAATGTCCCAATATCAACTATGCCAGAGTAAATTGTCTTTTGCATGGCATCAGCTAATCAGGGAAGATCCATCACATTGCTTTGCAAGGTCAAGTCTACCCAAAGAGCTGTTTCTAACAACAGCCTCAAATCCATCAGTGTTGCTATGATCGACAGGTCACTGACAACCCTCAATGTCACAGCTATCAAGATAAGGGCCAGTACCCACATTTCCTGTCAAGGGACTCCTCCTAATGCCTAAATAATCAGAACAGCCCTTTCTGGGGTAGCAAACAAGAGCAGACATAGAAAATGGGCTTGTGGGAGGTGACTGAGAATGAGGAAGACTTTGACCTTCGTTGTTGGAGAAATCAGAAAGGAAGAAGATGCATGTGAATGGGTCCTTATGTGTCTAATTGTACAGCACAGGACACACATTTTCCCTTCGCCTCTACCCATTTCTCATGGAATGTTGCCCAGGGAAGTTGTGGATGCCCCATCCCTGGCAGTGTTAAAGGCCAGGTTGGATGGGGCACTGAGGGAAGTGTTCCTGCCCACGGCAGGGAGCTTGAAAGGAGGTGATCCCTTCCAAGCCAAATCATTCTATGAATCTATGAAAACACTCAGGTCTGTAAGTCAGGTCCAGAAAGACACAAAAGCAGTGGATTCCTATTTAATTTCCCAATCCTTGGTTAAAGTAATAGAGATTACAGCATATATATATTCTGTGGATCTTGTCTGTATCTTCTCAGATATACTGAATGTGTATTAGAAAGCACATTTCAAAAGACAAATGTACTTATTTCTTCTAGTTAATTCCCTCTATAACAAAATGGACTTAAAATTAAATTTACTGGGCTCTATTAGAAAACTTACCCTTTTCTTCATTTTTAGTTACAACAGAAATCCCATGAAGAATGGTACTATCTGCAATTTCCCAAAGAGGCTAAACCAGAAGCTATTAGAGACCTTACAAGATGCCTACTAACTCCAAACCAGCATATTATTTTTGCATTATATCCTACAGCTTCTACTTGAAACGTGCTAGAACATCCACTTGGCTGAATAAATTGAGCATAGATTATAAATCTTTTTATAAAACATATTTCTGCACAGCATGGACTTTCCTGTTGAAAAATAAAGGTTAGATGCATGCCATGAAATACAACACTTCCACAGGTAGGAGTAGCTGCTTCAATGAAGTCCATGTCAAAAGTTAAGAAGTGGTAAAGGTTGCTACTGATTCATATTTAAGGTAAATGCAGATTAGGAGGGTATTTAAATTGGAAATAAGGAATCTGCAATTTTGATATCACGATGATGATGATGAAAATAGCAATAGCAATAATAACAATAATAATAATAATAATAATAATAATAGTAGTGGTAATAGTAATAGTAATAGCAGTAGTAATGTAGTTTAACAGATATTATTATGTCCTAAACTGATGGCTGAAATGACACATATTTACTTGAAGGACTTCCCAACCACTCTGCTTTTAAAATTCAAATGAAAAAGAATAGTATCCCAAATTGTAGTTGGAACAAGGATATAAGAATGTGCCAGGTTAGGGGACATTATGTTATTAACATGAGAATGACTAATATTATCAGTCAGACAGTGGACATTAGAAGCCATGGCAGGAGTGGTGTGCTGGAAACACCGTGTTTTGGCAGTGATGCTGCTGTCATTTATGTTCTTGCAATGAATTACTCTTAAAAACTGGAATCCTCACTCTGTGTTTAAAGATAAAGCAGAAGTTTCCATAAAAGTGGCTATTGAATGCTCATAGGCTCAGAAAGTTCAGCCAAATATTTACTGAGAAACACTGAGTGCAACACAAGAGAACAAAGCTTGTGAAATAGAGCTCAAAAGTATTTGGGACCCACAGCACACACTGGAGTGAGAGGTAAGAATTTGCTTGTTTTCCATGAGGTGGTAATCGGACTCTTGATCTTCAGTTCTCCAGACAGTGAAGGAAATGAACACTTATGGGATGGAGAATAAAACCAGTCCTGTTGGCTCTGGCCAGTCAAGGAATGCTCATTCTATTAAGTACACTGGAAGAGTAGATTTTGAAACTCTTTTCCATTATTGGGTGCTGAAACACCATTTCATAGAGGTGTGGAATCCCACATAGAAGGTATGAACACGTTGCATGACCATTTTTTTTTCTTCAGGAAACCCAGACCACAGCAAGACACACAAGGGCAAAGAAATTGTTACCAGCCTGCTCTGTATCATAGCCGAGGCAGCACAGCCTGACCTCCTGTTACATGGGGAAGTAGAGAGAATGGCTCCCTTTCTCCAGAAAAATGTAGGACAAGACACTTTCTTCCTTTAAAAAAAAAAAGAAGCAGGGACTCTCCTTCCCAGTGAGCAGTGGGGTGGTAGGTTTTATTTGGAAATCCTTTCTCAGCTGTGCAGCAAGTCACCCACAGCCCTGTGACTTGCCTGTGCTGCAATTGAGGTGCTACTGCTCATCAGCGAGGCATTACCTTGCAAATCAAATCCCATTGTAAGCTCTGACACCAAGCTGCATATGTAGTAAAAAGCAGATAAATTATTATCCAAGCTCTGTACATCCCACTGGAAAGCTACCTTCGGGAAAAGCTGTTCTAGTAGAGATCTATATTAAAGATAGGAAACAATAAAGAAGACATGCAGTTACTTCTTGTTCTGTAAATCACTGCAATAAAATTTAGAGATTGGCAAATGTGCCATATGTGTGTGTGCTAAGAAACTAAGAAACATCTGGTTTTCTGTGTTCTGCACCTTTTTATTTTCTGTGTCTGAAACCATTTGAGCACTGCTTGGCTGTGCTAAATCATTAGTACGTAGAGAAAACAAAGTTTCTCTCTTGGAGATTTGACTCTAGCTTTTGATGTTTTGTGGTTTTTCCTTCAACTGGAATAAGTTATTTGGGCACAAATGAATGCTTTTTTGAGTCTTCAAAAGTATATTGACGAGAATGAACATTCTTACTGGAAAGTGAGTGTATTTAGCTAACATGCTGGCAATGACAAGGATGTGAAAGGAACATGTTATATACATAAAGAACTCATAAATAGAATGCATTAATCACTTGAAATGTTGAAGCTATATTTTAGAGGCCATGCCAATATATTCATGACTTCATTGTGGCTCAAGAGTGGTTCTTAACCAATGTATTACACAAACTGTAATAGTAAATTCTACTACTGCCCACTCTCTTATTTGGGTGATTTAAAGTTTCATTCTCAGGTGCCTCAAAAATTATGTGTTTATATTCAGCAACCTTATTTAGAGATTTCATATTTAATGCATGGAATTGTCCATGTCCTGTCTTTTCTCTGTTATTAATAAGACACTAAGTAAATGCAGTCAGAGTGCCCACCTAGGAAAGGTGAGATCTGGAGCTCAGCCCCAGCAGAGATAGATATTTAGTATGAAACAGTCACATTTAATATTAGTGTCTTAATAATTTAATCTCTAAAGGAATGAGAGGCTATAAACTTTGTCTTCCATGTGATCTTCTAGCAGACAGGCTCTGGGATCTGCAGTCCTTTTCTCTGACTCAGACTAGAGGCAACCTTATCCACAGCAGCAGATTAGCATTAGCAGGGTAAACTTTGGACTAGATTTTCCTGAATGCCTGCTCACTTGGACAAGACAAACTAGACAGGGATAGGGAGTTGATTTTCCAAGGATCTTATCCATGCACATTTTGGATGTAGCAACCCTGTCTTTAAGGAGGTTGGAGAGAGTAGGTGTGAACTCTGGAGCTGTGCTATGCCAAGTTTTAGATAATTTTGTTCCTCAGTCAAGTTGCAGCCATGAAACCCTGGTATCACTTATGGATGAGAGTGAGATTCTGATCCTGCATGTTATCTTGCAGAGGTCCAGCTGCATCCCCCACCTCTTTGGTTAATGTTGTAAAATTTGTGTCTCCGTGTTTTGTGACCAGGGCTGCATAATATAGAGACTTGGCTTGCAAAGTCACAAGTGTCTGTAGTAGGACCATGAGCCCTAGGAGCTACATTCCTCCTTGCTACTTTTCTTGTTTCAACCAGTTTTCTCATTTATTCCATTTGCCAAGATAAATTTTCCATTATCTAAGATAAATCCTTCTTGTGGGATACCAGATACACCCATGGGTTGGGGTGCTGGATTTTGTGAACTTTGGACACCCAGTGCAGGGCTGAGGACTCTGTGTGGTGCTGAAATAGGCAGTGCCATGTGGTGGATCAAGTGTAAGAACTTGCAGTGAACACAGTGTATTGACATAAACAATTCTGAAATATGTATAGCCATGGTGAAGCTACTTCCTGTTTTTTTTATGAAGAACCAGACATATGTGAAGCACCACAAAGTCCAGTCTGCATTTGGGGTGTGATACTACCATACAATTTATTTCTATTTCTCCTCTTATTGCATAATCTGATCCGTATCATTCCACATGATACTATGATAGTGCAAATGCCATTCTGTTAGACCATCCCCTTGGAAGGAGGAACTCTAGACTTCAGGAAGAGCAGGTTTGGTCTATCATCTAGGCAGATAACAAAACACAGGCCACAAGCAGAAGGAGAAACCCTTATCTTATTTAAAATTGAGCCAGAGAAATAGTCTCACAGATGCATGCCAAAATCTTGACTGGTGCTTAAAGCTCTGAGTTCACTGGTACAATGGTGGCTGGATGGAGTCTCTGACATCTCATTTTCTTTACATTATGTTGCATTGCACAATCTGTTGTTGAGATAATACTTCATTGTCTGAGTTGCATTTTTCAAATAATGCTGCAGTTGCAGCTGCTACTGTTATATTAAAAAACCACAGGGTCACAACACCCACTTACACAAATAAAATCTAAACCTATAAAGCCTTCTCAAAGTTGGTACAAAATTATCTGATCATAGCTGCATTTTGGACAACTAACCAAGTAATGCTAAAAAGCTGTCTGGCTGTGTGTGTCATCAAGATGAAAAGTTGACATCATCTAATTAGCACTGCAGAAGAGAAACAAAAATTATAACCAGAAGCAGCCTTTTTAAAGGGAATTGGCAGTCTTCTGGTGTGCACTCAACTCTATGTAAACCCTCACTTAAAGCTCTTGTTATGAAGTTTCCTATTTATAGTGGAAAAGTAGGATTTATACTTTATTTTAAATTATAATTTATGATTCATAATGTCAAATATTAAAGAAATCAGAGTGTTTCTGAACTCTTAATCTTTCTAACGATTAGATTGGGAAGCTTTTCTAATACGTGGTATTGACTGATGTTGTTTGCCTATTTGATGATTAACTTCTGAAATCAATTTGGAGCTAACTTACTGCAAACTGGCTTTGAAAGTAGATCAAAGAAGGATTTCAGAATTACTTTATTGTATTTTCTGTCATGCTTGTGCAGTAATCTGAATAAAGAGGATTTCAGAAGATGAGTGTGATTTAAAGTGGGTCATTGGTAAGATACTACATAGTGTTTACATCTAATAGATAGAAGTAAGTTGATCTTGCATCTCATTTGGATGCTGAGGAAAATATATGTTTTCATTATAGATTCTACAGGTAACAATAAAATAGAGACCACATTTCACAGTAAAAAAGTGAGACATCTAATTTATTGGATTTTTTTTTCTGCTGAAGAGTGGGAACTAAAAAAAGTTGTGCTAACTGCAAATAAAGCTGCAGTAGGTACTATTAACAGTATTACAAAATCTGAGAAGAATACGGGTTTTCCAGATAAAAGTGTCTTTAGAATAATGCACTGGCTGACTTATATGGGTCCTTTTCCTAATGCAGTGCTGACATTATAATTTCATTATGCACTGACACATTTAATGAAACCTATTGCACACAGAAACTACCACTTTGATTCTCAGCCACATGGAGTTGGTTTGAAAACCAACTTCCTTCTGAGGTACTCGAATAATCTTGAAAGAAAGGGGGGGTTCATGCCCTGGTGTGCTTAAAAAGAGACCAGCTGTCAATCTAGTCTTTGAGGCAAGGGCTGTTGCACACCAGGAGTGTGGTGGAGGGTGATAAACCTGTGTTTGCATTTCAGATGACACTTCTATATAAAAGGAACACCTATAAACAGTTTATGGAGGGTTAATTAGTGCTACCAGCATGTTACAGACACAAATGGATAGATACATGCACCCCAACAGAAGGCAGCAGGCAGGGATGAGACACTATTTTAAGACAGCCTCTTCATCTGATGGTCTTGCTCCAGTTGGCTACAACAATTTATTAAAATGCCTATTAATAATGTGGATTGATGTAAGCTAAATTTATATGCTCCAGCTGACGGCAGCATTCCCTACAAAGGTTTGGATCCCTTCAGTGTGAGCTGGGAGTAAAAGTCAGGTTACCTGACAGGGATGCCAGGGCTGCTGCTGGAAAAGCAGAGGGCAAGCACACGTGTCCTGCTGGAGAAATGGGCTGCAAGTGCTCAGGTCCATGAACACAAAGGTCTTTTGTTGCTCTGATCTGTGCCAAGGCCCTGTTGGAGCGCTGGCTTCTGGTGTCTGGGCTGGTGCAGTATTATGCCTAATAAAAATTCATGGGCAGTTCATGGAGCTATGGCAGCAGAGACTTCAGTCAGTCCCTGCATCACTAGTGTACAGACACATTCTCCCTTTCTCTAACCCAGGTGAGCTATTGTGTGTGATACAAAAGGAGAAAGGGTGGGTGCACTCACTAAACAGCCTCTGACTGCTCCTTTGTGGATAAGAGATAGGGATGTGAGCTCCCGGAGGGTGAGGATGAGCCTGAATCCAGTTTTTCTAGTGTATGCAGACACTTGTAAAAGGCAAGAAGAGCAAAGTCTTACGCAGTTTTCATTAGCTTTGGGAGACATTTCAATTCAGGGTTTAATGTCCTCATCTCTGTGCCTCCACACTAGACAAGACAGGGCTTTCAAAGTATTTTCAGCCACATCTTAAAGATACAGCCCTCCCTTGCCACTGGGCTGCTCTGGCTCTCCATCCCATAGTACCCACAGTACCAGGTCAGCAGTAGTGCTGCTCAGCATGAAATCACCTCCCTAGATTAAATCCAGTTTTCTTGGTTTCTAGTGTACTTATTTCCTACATATCACAGGGTAGGACTGTTAGCTATAGGGAAAGTGGTGTGTGGGTGTGGGTGTGTGTGTTTATGTGGTAGAGAGGGAAGGGAAATATGGACAGAGGAAAACAGGCTATGGTAGCCTAGATCACTGTCACTCTCCCAGAACACAGCAGCTCCTGATACCCTGGCTTTTCCAACTGAACAGGGAGAAATTGGAAAAATATACTTTTAAATGAATAGAAAAATTTTAGTCTTTCACAGTAGTTTTTTTTTTTCCTGGATATTGCTAAAAGTGATTCTGTGATGTCTACCTACATAATTAACCTCTTGCCCATTTCAGTTTTTCTTTTGCAAGACTGCATCTGCTGCTGATGTATATGGTTAGGACTAATCTCATTTAAAATGTTATGTTAATTAGAATTTGCCATTGACCTTTCACTTTTACATAGATTGTGGCTTGAAGGAATCTTTCTCACCTATTACATTATAATTCTGCTTTGTGATGGCTGTGTTGTTCCTTTCAACACACCATCTGAAAAGTTGTCTCTCCTTTCTGCGGGATATACTTTGGTTCCCTGCTCTAAAGGGACCTCCAATTAATCTTCCATTATTTTCTGAGGATTACAGAGAGGATAAAGACAAGGTTTTTCTGAGCCTGTGTTTTCTGTCCCACCCTGTTAGAGGTAAATTCGAATAGTACAAAACCAAATCATTCACCTGATTCTCTGACTCGTCTTTTGTGAGTCTTCCCCTCCTTCTGTCACTGGGGCATCTCTGTGGCTTAGTGAATGGATTTCTTCTTGGAAAAACCTTAAAGCTCCATCTACGGTACATGTTTGGATTTACAACGGAAATTTACAGTAGGAATTGTAGTAAAAAGCCTAATGACACTGGAAAAATGCACAGGCTGGGGGAAATAAAGAGAAATTTTTAATTGTTGCTATTTCTTTGCTTCAAAAATATAAAAGAGGTGCCAATATTTCAAAGTGAGAATCAACAGGGGAATTTAGCACTCAACACAATATTTTAAAAACCCATGCAGTGTTGCAGCACAACAAATTAAAAGGCAGACTCTATTCAGACAAGCAAGTGAGCTACTAGGCGATATCTCTGTAAAATATAAATGTAGTCCAAAAAGCAAGAGACTGCTGCTTAAATAAAGCAGCAGGAAGTTTTGTCTTTCTGATTATACAATAAAGTGACAATTGTTGCAGGGAGATCCTGGTTTTGGGGAGAAACAGTGAAAGAGGGAAATATATTTTGAGCAATCAGCCAACCAAAATTCGAGATGCAGTAGCTAGGATCCAGATTTTGATCTCATCATCAGGAATGTCAGTTAGGAATAAGAACAGTGGTTTACCTAATGAATCCTGGTGAAACTGAAGAATTATTGTAGATTTTTATGCCACCACTACAGTGATCACAAATTGACCACTCATGTTAAAATCTTTAGAAAGAGGAAAGGCTGTCTTCACAATCACAGCAAGTGCCCTGCCCTGCCACACTGTGCTAATTAAGGAAGAGAGCTCTTGTGATAAAATGTTCAAACGAGTTGTGTTGAGCTGATGACAGGCAGCACAGGGCTTCTTCTCTAGCAAAGAAAGCAATGCCTATTTAGTCTTGCCAGTGTATGCAACCATCCTGTAAGTACAGCAACTTTGTGTCTTCAAAGAACAATAAGTAATCTGCATCCATTTGATGGCTAGGCAAGCCTTAATTACTTTGTGATTATCAAAGCACTACCTATCCTTAAAAGACCTAAAGGTTACTCTGGGCAGAATGACTACTCTGCAATAGAGCCAGTACAGTCAGTCCAGAGGAAATCATGTAGGAAAACCCATACTTTAGAGGACATCATTCATATTTCAAGATTCCCTCTGTACTTCAAATTTTGCTGAGAATTCTCCTTCAGGTAAGAAGCCATTCTACACATGTTCATTGCTATCCTAATTCATGCCTTCATTTAATTTTTAATGGCTAACAAAACAGTTTGGCTATCTTACCTGTATTACTGCTGTAAGCCTTAAGAAACTCCAGAATTATTTCAGTTCACATCAACATAAGCCTACAGAACTCAACCCTTAGCATCTAAGAATTTACAGCAAGTAAATCAGTTGGCATGAAATGATACTACTCAAGGAATTCTGCATACCCACATATACAAGATTTCCAAAAATGTTTGCATTGTGAGACCTTACATTTCCATATTTGTTTGTATTAATACTTTGTATTAAATAAATGTGCTTGTTCAGTCTTTTATTGTATTTAAATCATAGTGTATATTATCTAACTGCTTATTAAAAACACGAGTGTGAATTCCATCCTCAAGAAACAAAGTGGTTTAAGGTGTCTTCTGTTTTGATCCCATGAAGTTAAATTAGGGACTTCATGACATTTACGAAGGTATCTAGACGGCTTAGGAATTTACACTTCAGTTATTTAAGAAAAAAGTTATTTGCACCTTTGGTATGCATCCTGCACCCTGTGACATTCACAAAGGCACCTTGAAATTTTACCTTATGTCATTCTGACCCAGGTTTTGGTGAAAGATCTGTGTGGTATTCGTAGTCCACTGAAACAGGCGTCTAGGACACAATTGAAAATAATGCCAAAAATACTGAAAAACCGAAGACAAAAGCCAGACTTGCACTGTCTCTGTGAAACATGACCACTATTTCCTGGCCAGCTGACATGTGAAGGGTGGAGTGTTCAGAAAGTGGAAAATCAAAGAAAGATTTCCCAGGGTGGGCTTTTCTCTCAGGAACTGGTCTGTGAGTGGAGGAGCAGGACATTCACTGTGTCAGCCCAGCAGCACCACCTTGTGTATGTGTGCTCACGTTATTCTGTGGATTATCTGTAAGCACCTAGTGAGGTTTGCAAGTTCTACTGCACATCCTGCTGGAGTAGCATATGACACCTTGCATATAAAAAAAAAAAATTAGACATATGTCAGTCGTAGATGAACTAAAATACTTCTTATAGCAAATAATCTTTATGTGCATACAATATTGATATGTGTATTTCACTCCATTTCCAGGACTGTATTAGAGATATTTTCACAGGGTAGCATGCTCCTCTCTGCAGAGTTCTATTATATTCTTCCAGTGAAAGTTGAAACTATTTTTGTTCAGTCTGTTGTCATCATAAGGTAAGTTTGATCATAAATAATTAGTGAACTACTGTACGAAATGTGTTCCAAATTTCAGTACAGCTGGAGCAATTTGCTCCATGAGTACAGAACTGGGTGTCCATGAAGGTTGGAAGATGTTTCTAGACCATGGCATAAAACTGTGCTCCTTCTGTTTTCAGTACTCTTAGACTTGTCCAGTGCAGCTTACACTCAGTACCTTTAGAGCTGTATTAAGGATGCCATCTGCAGACTGAAGAAATACTTTAAAGTCCTGTAAAAGCTCTGATTTCAGAAACAATCAATCTGAAAATAGAAAAGCCTAATATGGACAAGACTGAGAATGCAGAATGTGACGAGAACTCACACACATTCATACTGAGAAACATCTTTGCTACCATTTCTGTAACATTAAATTTGTCTGGTTAAAATGTGCTCAGTTTGTGTTTTCTCCCTCAAGAGGATTCCACGATCAAGATTTTGGCTTGACAGGGACATCCCTCAGTCATCTACGAAAGACAAGAGAGAGAACACATTCCTGAGCCTGCATCTAGGGTTTATACCTTGCTCTGTAAAATCTCTTACTTGCTTTGAAGGATAGTAAGGTAACAAGGATGCTTAATGTAAGTTGCCTGAATTATTTTGCCAAATATAAATATATACTTTGTAAATGTTGCACCACTTCACTTTGGCACCCAGAACTAATAGTCCTGAACATGCTCTGCATGCCTGCCTTTGTTGCTTGGGGCAGAGGAAACTCTATAAGAAAAAACTGATTAAACTGTGTTATGAATCATAAAAGTAGAAAAGGCATGAAAATAAGCCCTGCTCCCTACAAATCTTCTCTGCTGGAAAATAATTTTGGGTGATATAACTAGAAGAATACATATGTAAAAGATGTGCTCTTAAAAAATCAAATAGCCAGTAAAGAGTTTATTTTCTACCATGATCTTGTTCCCTTTAAATCTAGGTAACATACTACTGGTTTCATTACACTCATCTGCCAAATTTTTGACAGTGCTGCCTGCTGGTAAATCAGTACTTGCTGTTGGGTAACACCTTTGTTTCTTCGAATTCAGACTAGAAACAGATAATATCTCACTGCTTGACAGTATCATTCAGACACTCTACAGAAACAAAACCGTATTTCTGTGGTGATTTCACAAGGCACATCTAGAGCCCACAGCTCTCAAGGGAATTAAGTTACACAAAAGCTGCTTTGTGGCACTGAATTCCATTCCTCCTTCACACATGTGGAAACAGAGGTCTTGAAGAGACCATCAGTGCACCCAGACCACAAGGTAGGTTCTGTGGCTCCCAGCGCTGCCTGGCAATAATTCTGGATTGATGTCTGTGTTAAGAAAGTTTTGAGCCAAAGGTCTTTACTGTTTTCACAAACATTTACCACTATTTTCAAATGTTTTCTGGAGTGCTAATGTTAAACCCTTGCTGAGCACAAGGCTGGCAAATGGCTGTGCCAGGTTGTGCCAGGTTGTGCTCTCAGCCCTGCTGTGACTGCAGAGGATCACATCTGAGTGACTCCAGCATCCCGGAGGGGTGGTAGCCAGGAAACTGCAGTGATGTGGGAAATACCGAGCACACCCTGAGCACACACTTGGGCAGTGAGACTATGCTGATGTCTATACAGCAGCACTGATGGCTTTTGCTGACTTTATCTAGCTAATTATTAGGTCTGGCTGCAATCCCTGTAGTCACGGAGCTGACTGCTGAACAGGCATATCTTAGTCAGCAGTTCAGCTTTTACCCAGTGAAAGCTGTAGGTTGCTACAGACTCTTCTGTCAGCAAATTCAAGCCCATCAGACCTAGAAACTCTCCCAAGCTGGTCCATTTTGTCTTTCTGTTATTGAATAAACTCTAATAACATTATCATGGCAAGGAAAATACAACCACTTGCTATTAAAGAAAATGATGAAATTAAATCTACATTAGTCACTGGAGTGGTGAACATATGTCTGAAAACAAATATGAGTCCTTTCTAGTGAGAGACAGGTGGTTATCAAGAATTTACAGAAGACATCTCCTTTCATGTCAGTATAGCTTCCTTTTCTTTTCTAAGCTGCGCTGTTGGCTAAAGCTGAAAATAGGCAGTTGTCAGTAGCAGATCTAAATTACTATTCTTTCTGTATTGACTCTGAAGACTTTTGACATGATGGATTAAATCATCAGTGCTGTTCCTCTGACCAAAAATAAACTCAACAGCAGAAAGCCTGTGTATCCTTGTTCCTGTGTTACCCACACAAGGCCCAGCTCACACTGTTTACTCATGCCCATTTAAACATTGGAAATCACATCCTCCTCAGCTGAAAGCATGTCTGTGTTCCTGCAGTCTGCACCATGAGGAAACTGAGCATCCATACAATTAAAAGTTATTCAGAGTCAGCTACAGAAGACACAAGAGCACTCTGGAGTGTGCCCACTCTTCCTGTGCATAGCAAGAAGCCTGCCTAGCAAGCACTGCTGCTCCTTGTGTTTGCTCCCTGTGCTGCCTCGGCTGTGGGAGCACCAACCACTGCCTCACTGCTTGGCTTGGCTTCCACGAGCTGTCAGATTAAAGGCATTCTGACTGCTGGTATATCACACCATGCACAAAGAAACTCAGAAGCACCCACTCCTGCAAGGTTTTATAGCTAGTTCTCAGGCTCCACCAAGATGTTTTACAGCAGAAAACACAATGCTGCCACAAGTGCTGAGCACTGGCTTTGCTGAATCAATGAGTCTGTGGCCTGTTCTTGAACCCCCAAAACTCCATAGTAGTTGTGATGCTATTGACCAAAATGGATTTCTGAACATTATTTCACTGATCCCCTTCTTTCAGACAGGATTGCTAAATACAGAACCATTTCATTCTGCAACAATTGCAATGATAGGTAAACTCTGAAACTATTTCCAAAAGTAGGAAGGTCTGGAAGGCAGTAGCTAGTTAGCCTTTGTGAACACAAAATCACTCCTGACCAATTTGTAGACATCTCTGACAACCTGACCAGCTTGATGGACAAGAGAACAGTGGATGTTTATCTTGATTTTAGAAGGCTTTTAACACTGCTTCCTATACCATTCTTATGGTGGAAATTAATGAAGTAGAGACTACATACATAGGGAAGTGAGGTGGACAGAAAACTGGCTGAGCTGCTGAGCTCAGAGGTTTCTGATCAGCAGCACAAAGTCCAAGCAGTGACCAGTCACTATTGGTGCCTCTCAGGGGTCAGCACTGGGAAAAATACTGTTTAATAACTTAATTAATGACCTGAATGAAGGGACAGAGTGCATCTCACAAAGTCTGCAGATGATGAAAAACTGGGAGGAGTGACCATTGCACAGATTCAGCCTTGACAGGCTGGAATGCTGGCCAGTGAGGAATCTCCTGAAGTTCAACAAAGACAAATGGCAGAAAATACCCCAGGCACCAGAACATGCTGGGAGCTGGTCAGCTGCAGTGCAGCTTTCCAGAAAATGGCTCTGGGGTCGTGGTGCAAGCCAGGTTGACCATGAGCCAGCAATGCACATGTGCAATAATTTTACTCTGGAGAGTTACACAACCCAGGAATCTTCCTGGTCTCTGCTTAATTTGCCAGAAGAGAGGTAGTCCACTATGCCAAACACTCCATGTGTCATGAAATATTATGCTCATGGTTGATCATTTGCTTGAAGT
This sequence comes from Rhabdornis inornatus, assembly GCA_013397075.1. NCBI lineage: Eukaryota > Metazoa > Chordata > Aves > Passeriformes > Rhabdornithidae > Rhabdornis > Rhabdornis inornatus. Next base: position 453,667 of record VWZS01001116.1, read on the forward strand.
GTTCTCTAGTAAGACCATTGTAGGGAGGAGTGTGTTACCGTCTATCAAAAAGTTAAACCTTTCTAAAAATAAAAACAAATGCACGACAGCAAATGCAGTTTTGCCAAGGGATTTTCTTCCTTCACTGCTAATATTTCTTCTTTGGAATATTTTGGAAAAGCTGTTCTTCTGTGAATAAGGGAAAATCCTAAGTTGCTTCCAAAATGGCCCTTTTTATATGAGACACTTTAAAACACACATAGACCATGTCTTAATTTTTTCCAGTTCCAAAATTTCTGTTCCTTCTCCTCCACTAACTTTTCTATGGCAAATTAGGAATAAGCTTCCTGGTCATTTCAGAAAAAAAAATTAAAAATCTGATGCTTGGTGCACTCTTACAGAAGTGTAATAATTTTAGAAATAAATTCTCCCAGCAACCTCAACAGATAGCTCTGAGTCCTGCTTATACAGATGGGTGTAAGAAGTTACACGTCCACTTCACATGTGCACCAAAGCAGACCTGAGCTAAATAAATGCTCACGGTAAGGGAGCACAGTCCTGGAGGCAGAGCCATGAATTGCCTCGTTTCTGCAGATTATGCAAGACAACTGTGTTAGTCACACACAGTGGTGGATGAAGGAAGGGTAAGTCTGGAGAAAGACTGGAAGCAGCTATGAGCTGCCACCAGGACGCTTTATCTGCCCGCAGATTTATCCTTTGTTTTTCTCTGAATTAGGAACAAAACACGAGATCCCACGGGCTAAATGAGTGGTCCTTGTGGCCAATTGCACCCACAAGGCACAGACCCAGTACTTCTTTGGTAGAGCAAGGCAAAAGGTCAGTCTGAACAGAGGGTCTATAGATGATCAATCCTTTTTGTGTGAGCCTCCATTACTCTCATACCTACCTGTCTGTGATACCCTGGAACTTCTTTGGTGGCTTTGGGTATCTAGATAAGGCATCTGTGTTGCTTGCTGGATGTGGATCATGGAAGGAGTCAAGAGACAAACAAGACCTGGTGCCATGTGAGATGTCTGAGACACCTGCATAGGCTGGCAGGCTTGTCACAGGACCTAGGAAGACCCACTGTTCTCTAGAAGGGCAGGTGCAGCTCACCTCAGGCTCTCTAGGGTTTCTCAAAGACATACATGGACAACTGGGTGCTACTCCCAGTATTTCTTTCAGAGACAGAGAGTGCTGTTGGCAATCATACAACTGGTTGAAGATTGAAATTTATCTTTCTTTTTTCCTCTACTGTAATATGTCTTCAGCTAGTGGTGTCTCTACAGGTAATATTTATGTGAGCATGTGTCATCTTCCAGGGCATCTGCAAAATCTTTGCTTTGGCTCTTATGTCCCTTACTAACTGGTAGCTTTTTCTATTCTCCACCAGTTGGCTGGAGACCTTTTGGGAGAGAGAGGAGGGAACAGAGGACAGAGCAAAGTTGCGTGTTTACGGTATAAATTGCTATGAATTGCTGGATAAAACAATATTTTGTAACTGCAGAAAGGCCTGCTGTTCACTCACAAGTGCCTCAGGAATGAGCACATGGATAATGAGTGCCACTGTGCTGCCAGCTACTCAAATGGCAACGGGGACTTAGCAAGGGAATTGGAAAAATAATTATAAAATAATTTCCCCCCATAAAAGGCAATTTGGGAGGCACACAGATGCAGAACTTTGCTCTGAAAGGCAGAGTGCTCCTCTGCAGCATCCCCTGCCACACTGTGGTTCAATCAAGCCATTCTCCTCAAAGTGTTACAGATTTACTTGTTTCTCTTTTTTGTCAGTTGCACATATTTGTGGAAGACACAGGCAAGCAAGGTGCTGTTTCGTGAAGCTGGAAAAAAGTCCAAAAAAGTAACATTTCAATGTCTAAACAGTGACTGTAGAAATCAATGACGTCATGTCTTACTTCTTCCCTTTTAGCCATCTCTACTTCATCTGAAATATATGATTTGCTACCTGTCCTTTTCATTTGCAGGTTCTCTTGTCCTAACTTAAGGAAACGAGAGCACCATATGCCTTTTAGCCTCCTTACATAGTATCTAAAGCTACATTTTAAAGAAAAAGACCCTATATTGGGTCAAAGTGCTAGAATGAAAATATTTTAATCTAGAAAATTGCCATCTGTGGCAAACTTGCTCTGTGCTTTGCATCACCAAGTGAAAAATGTCATTAAACAATTTTCCTTATTCTTTGATTTTTTTTAACAAAATCTTGATTTGAATTTGGATTAATTTTGTATTGACACTTCAAAGTATAAGATGGAGAGCATTTTCAGTACTACAGTTATAATTTACTCTGGATGCTGCTACAGATTCTTTGTATCAGAAACTTGGTTTACAGAAAATACTTCAAAGCTTTACATTTGCTATGCAGTCTTCTTGCCTGTGCAAGTTACTGATATCCATAAGGCTTCTCACAGGGCAGAAATGTGCATTCACAGCACTGCTTGGGAAATCAGTGGCAGACAGAGGTCTTGCTCTTCAGCATAAGAAGAGAAAGATTTTCTTTGTTTCTTCTTATTTTTTGCAATTCAGATCATGGTTTGTATTGCTTCAAACCCTTCATTTAAGCTGTACTCAAATCCTCAGGAAAAAAACCTTATTCACAAGTCAAATGAAGGGATTTTTCTCTGGGGACTATGCTCAAGTTATGGTAGAACTGAGAAGGAAAATGTATTGATATTTAACTTCTGGAGCCACTCAATGTTGTTGCTGACCTTATCTCTCAAAGATTTGTGCTGTGCAAAACCCCACTGACTACTTTTGTTCTTTGTTGGCATAAAAAAATGCTGCAATGGTTTTTTACTCCCCTACCATTTGTCATCTCTCGCCTCCTTTCCACCCCCTGAAATCCATCCTTTCCCTATCTGTCCAAACGAGTAACATGCCTATTCATCTCCTGACTCAAGGGCACTAGATTTTCAAATCAGCCTTCTCTTGCCTTCCCCTAGACCTGGACAAAAATGAATAGATAAATTTAATGAAAAAAAAAAAAAAGAAAAAAAAAAAAGAAAAAGAAATCTCTGCATTTGTTTCATTCCACATTTGAATGAATAAAATATGTACAGCTGAAAAAAACCCACAGAAGTGGCAGGTTAGGCAGGCAAGAGCCCTGTTGCAGTATACCCACCTTCTCAGGAAAAATTGCCAGCATTTGATGTTCATCCCATAATAATAGAGTTGCTGATTTCCTGGAAAGTGGCTGGGATTTGTGTCTTTGTATGTGACTACCATTCTTTGTCTTCTAATGTGTCAGTCTTTCCAAGCTGGATACAGCAGCCTGAGTTAAGTGAGATGAATATAGGCCACACACTAGACAGATGGTTTGGGAAAGAGTCCAGTCTGTTGTGTATTTGAGCAGTGCCTAACAACTTATTTAAGTCCTGTGCAAGAGTGGAGGGAGGTTTGTAAGTGCTGTGTTAGCACAGATGACAAGAATACACACAAGAGCTGACATAAACATACCAAATTTAGGTTTTGAGATCTCTTCTGGGGTATATATGGCACAGCATCTGAGAAGAAATATTCATCTGTGACAATTTCAGAATGTTTTACACAACTAAATGTGAGATGATCATCCTAACCTCTCATTACATGCTCTTCTTTCCACACCCATGAGCATATTTTACTCCTCACATATGTCTAAATCAAACTACTTTGAATACATTTACAATTCATGCGTGATGTGACATGATGTATATACACAAACAATGTAACCTTCCCTTTCAATATGAGATTTTAAAACAGGTGGCTTATACTGGAAGCTCAAACATGTTTTTAGTATACTGATCTGCACAAGGAGTTCTTCTTAAGGAAGATGAGCTACCGGTTTAGATTTATTTTCCCATTTATCAGGTACATTTTGTAAAGGTCTCTTCAGAAATCCTGTGCAAATGCAGCTCCTTTTTCTAAGATAAAGTATAACAACTAATTGGATGTCTATAAAAAAGTCTTCTAATGGAGCTGAAACCACAGTGACATGAACCCTGACTATAAGTAATTAATTGCAAAATAACATGGTAATGGCCCTGTCCAAGACTGCCTGCCAGTAAGTGCTTAAACAAGGGAGATCTACAACTGGTTTTTTCCTGGTCCTAATTTTTTCAGTGGTTCCATCACTCAAGACCAGAGTACACTTTTATTTCCACACAAAGTTAGGATTAAAATGCTTTAATGAGGTTGTTGGAAAGAGTCCCGCTGATTCCAATAGATTTAGGGTCAAGTCTCTTGACCCTGGACCAACAAAGCATTTCTAGGAGACTTTTTATATGTTCAGATACATAATGCTCTTTGAAGAATTTTTTAGATCTAGGTTTCCAAAGGCTATTCTATAATTGATATTTATTTATGTTATGTTACTGCTTCAGAGTTCTTGTAAAGATACAGGTTTTGACTGATGAAGACTCTGTATCTACAGAACAAAAAGCTCTCAGTGAATTGAAATCAAAAGCCAAGAACATATCCCACTGAAGGACTCTACTGACAACTGAATTCTTTACTCTGATACATTTTATTTTTCCCACACACCAAAAGGATCTTGTTTCAGTCTGTATGTAAGAGAAGACTCCCTTGGACTTTGAAATGTAGACAACATCTATAAATCTGTGACAATTCTTCTGTATGACCAGATACCATCGAGCAAACTCACTAAAATGGTTGCCTCTCCCCAGTGTGAAAGTGATGGATTTCATTAAAAATCAACCAAAGAAAATTTAAAATTAATGTGTTCGAATTAACCATCTACAAAAGGGAACAAAACAGAAGAGGTCATAGACCTTTAATCTCCCTGTAGGTTGATAAGCCCCAGTTAACAGTAATTTCAAATTGGTTTCATTTTTCTTTCAGTAGTTCAGTGGCATCAGACAACACAGAAAATGGGGGCAGAGCACAAAGACATCTCTGCACAGGTAAAAAAGTAAAATTACTAAGGGAGCAGAGATGTGCCTCAGTTGTTTTTAGTGTTAAACTCATACCTGGGAATCTCAGCCTTGTGTTCAGCTATGACCTGGAAAGCTGAAATCACCCCAAATCCAGAAGTGTGGAAAGATGTGTTAGGTGAGATACACCATTCAGTGCATTCATGGGGTGCTTGGTAGTTTATCAAATATGATATAATAGCACAGGTTTACATCACTCCTGCTGTTGCCATATTGCCTATAAGGCAGTAGCTTCCTAAATCACCTCTCACTGAGACTTTTACCAGTCTGTGCTCCCTCCCAGTCAGACTTAGGGCAAAACAAAAATGGTGAGACTCCACAAAAGGATATTCTTCAGCCCAGAAATTAAGATGTTCACTCTCACATTGATATTTAAGAGTTCCTGACCAACTTCTCCTTCAGGGGTTTGAACATGCACTATGTCACCTGCCCATCTGACTTTGCTAACACAGCAGTGAGGCTTTTATCAGCCCATTTTATTCATCATTGCTCCATTCCCATGTTTCAGGAGATATCAAGAATTTTATATGAAATTGCTATTATATCAGAGAATGCAAATTGCATTCCCATTTTTTTTATTCTTCAGGTATCCTTTACACTAATCCCACACTCCAGGCTATGTGGGCTTTTTTAAGAAGGTGCAGGTCACAGAGAACTTGCTCCAGCACTCCAAGGAGACATGGAAGACTTGACTGTCATGAGCTATCTGCTACTGAGGGATATTGCACTGGATGTACAGTGGCATATGCCAGCAATCAATCCCTGGCCAATAAAATAAAATGCAGTAAGTTTGGCTGGGGAATTCAGGCATACATCATGCTAAGACCTTGATGTATCCTAATGCTTAAGGCACATGAGAAATTAGTTTAAAACCCCGCTATCAGAAGAGGAATTCTACCCATGTTACTCAGAAATGCTGCAAAAAATTTCTGCTGCATTGTGAAACAAATACTACAGGCAATATAACCCTATTATTCTGTGTATAAGATTCAGTTGCCTCCACATGAGTTTCTGGTGCTATATGAAATGCCCAGTGTTATTCTACTTCTTTCCCAGGTGGTATTCCAGAAATGTCCAAGTCTGCCAGAGATTATTTATCAGATTTGTTCCCATGTGGATGTCACAAATATCAACGGACATATAAAATGGTGCTGAAACAATTGAAGACTATCTTCTTATCTTTTAAATTAGACTGCTGCAGTTATCTAACAGCAGGACAATTTTAATAACATATGTTCTTCATTGGCATGAGGAAGGAACCAGTCTTTTCCCAAACCAGTTTTGATAAGTTTCACCAGTGCTGGGAGTTTCATGGGGAAAGAGGGTACAAAACCAGAATCATCAGTGCTGCACAGTCTTCTGATGTGTAAATAAAAGCAAGCTAAAACCTGACTCAAAACAATCCCCCAGGAAGGTGAGACATATTCTCATTGAGGACTGTGAATTTTAGGCTGTTTCATTCATTTAAGGGTAAATCATGACTGGTTATGCATACATCACATGGTCAGGCAAGCACCTAGAAACACACACTCAGGAAGCTGTTACTGATGAAGAGGTTGAATTTAAAGTACAGCCTTATTTCTTTCAATAAAAATATTTTTTTTTTCAGAGGCTGACTTCTTTCACTTTCTTATACTAACTTTTAAGGACAGAGGACCTAATTTTGGGTACATTAAAGTAGGTGTGAATGAGAAATAATTTCACTGGGTTGAATTTTGTTTCACTTACACATCAAAGTCACAATTTTTTCTGAAGGTCTTGCTCTTGGGCTCACATTCAATTGAACACATGTAGACTTTGAAACACAGAGGAGCTGAATAAGCCTTTTAAGCAAATCCAGAAATTACTGAAAGGGTCATTAGACTATATCAGGGCTCGAAATTTTTTATTTTTTTTATGTGGAGAAATTCTAAATTACTGAAATTAATACAAGATGTTCACAGGGTTCTCTAGTCACAACATAATGAGTCATACTTGCCAGCAACTCAGCTGGTATGTCTAAGTTAACTGCCCTTCATTACTGTAACACCATTATTATATCTAATTGTAACAAGACATCCGGATTGGCACCACTGTTTGCTACAGATAAGGATTTCAGCTGATTAGTTAGATATCCTTCAAAGAGCATAATTGCTGCCCTAGGGTTACTTTAATCTCCATATTTTTGTGTGCATATGAAACATGTCATAACTGTCTTTTTGCTTCTACTGTGTGAAATGTGTAAGTCATTTCGGTTTAGGGTAGACTTTACATGTATATGGCACCAGATTTAAATGTTCCTGAAATTCTGTAGCATTAAAGGAAACATGTCCTCCTCAGTCAATTAGTCCTTGAGCTGGGCTCTCAGTACTGTCACCACTTTTTGCAAAGGTAAGTTAGCCTTTTGAGAAGGGGCTGGAGGCAGGCCTGGGCAGCAGCTTACTACTCCTGATATTTTATATTCCCGTGAGGGTAGTTACACTGCAATCCTAAATGGTAACCAGATGGGGGGAGGATGTAAGAGCAACCTGAGTTGGGCAGTTCCTCTAGGGGAGGAGCAACACGGACTAAGATGGCTGAAAAGGGGCCGATTCAAGCTTTGTCATCAGTAAAGCTGAATGTTGCTGCTTCAACAAGGAGGGATAAATATATTGTTTGATTTTGACCCAGTGCCAAACAGACTCAGACTCAGAGGTTTTGTTTTGATACAACAAAAGATTTCCCTTTCCTTCAGTATTACTGAGGGATGTTTGCACACTAAACAACAACTGCAAAGACTTACGTGAACAGCCCCACACGTCATTTCATGTAATAAATAAACCTGTTAATGTCACCTGTGGACCCTGGGCTTTGACTACTAAAGGACCTGGCTTTCTCCCCCAAAAAAGAAAGATCAGGGTATCTTTGTGTCCAAGAGATCAAGGCCTACTCACCTGGCTTGCAGCAGAATCACAAAGCCCAGTGAATAAAACTGCCACTCTGCACCTCTATAGCAGGCACCCCTTCACTGACCCTTGGGGATCTGGCATCAACCTTCACATCCCTGTGGGAACAGCCACAGAGATGATGAGACCTTTTTGCCCCTCCATGACCTATTGAAGGATGAACACAAGCTGCCGTTTTCTACCTGGTGCCTCCTCTGCTGAGGATGTCAAAGGAACCTGAAGGAGGAGAAAGCCCATTCCATGTTTCTTTGTGTCTGCAGCCTACAGCATCCGTTCAGAACTAAGTCCTTTCTCAAAAGCATGCTGGAGGACTGTTCTTATCAGTAGGAGGTTTGCAAACAAGGAACAAAATTGTATTTGGATAGTAAATCAGAGTTGCAGAATTCTTTATTTCTGTCCCATTCCTATTCAGTGTAGTATATCAATAGGAATTAGATTATCTTTAAGGCCCTTCACTTCATTCTATGATTCTAGAAGATGTGTGGATATGCATTTTAATTTGGCATCATTATTACAAATATTACTACAATTTCATTTTTTATTATTATTATTTTTATTAGGATTTATAACTGCTACAATTTCTTCTTCTATATCTTAGTCATTACTATTCTTCTTATTCTTCTGTTTTTCCTATTCTAATTCTTATTATTAATTAATACTACTATTATTTCTTCTTCTTCCACTTCTTCTTCCCCTTCTTCTTCTAATTCTTATTCAACTTATTTGCCCTTATTGCCCTGTATCACCAGGGCCCTGATACAAGGCACCTGTGCCACAAAGGGCCACCTCCAGCACCCCTTCTGAAGCCACTGGAACAGCTGGACACACTGGAAGTGGCATGGAGCAGCCCCCAGCCCTGGGCACTTGCAGGCCCTGATGTGCCCAGAGCCCTGTGAGGCTTTGGACACGATCCCACAGGACAGCCCGAGCCCCACCCTGCAGAGCCCTGCCTTTGGAGGGTGGCTACTGGGGGCACGAGCCATTGGCCAGAGGGACACAGCCAGGCAGCTGTGGGCAGTGGCTCCATGGCCAGGTGCAGCTGGGCAGCAGGGCTGTCCCTCAGGCTCTCCCTCCATGCTGGGAGCAGAAGGGACTGTGGCTGAGCAGCTGGGAGCACAGCACTGGCTGGGCTTGCACTGCCTGGGAGCAGTGACAACACAGCAGCTTCATCCTGCACATGGAGCATCTCTTGGGATAGTGTGGGGTCTGTTCTGCTTCTGCTGGGGACAGCAGCTCACCTGGGCATAGAGGAGCACTGAGCACCAAGACATCCTGAAGTGCCTCTCACTTACCTCATGTCCTTAGCACAGCCAGAGCAGGCTGTGAATGTGGAGGGAAGATAGAAAATGCCCAGTGAATGAAGCAAAAGTTTCTGCTTCTGATTGGGAAAGCTCCATGGAGGCTGGAACTCACTGCAGACTGAACTATGGAGGCCAGGAGAGAGATGGAAGATTTCAGTCCTGACTGATACGGAAAGCTACCCAAAGAAATACAAGCAGTGTTGGCAAAATGAGAGATACTGTGTTTGTATTTGATGTGAGACAAAGGAAGGAGAGACAAGAACAAGCATTTAGGTGCATAATTTGTGATGCTTAAGCCCTGAAGGTGAGCTGCAGCTTGCTTGGTACCAATGGCACACTGAGTTAAACATCAAAATGCAGCGTAGCAAAAGAGCTACAAGCAGGATAGTTTACATGGATGTACCTGCACACCCCACACGTGCTACCTCAGCTCCCAGGTGCACCACAGCACAAGGATTTCTGTGCCCCCTATGGAATGGGTTCCTACAGCTTCCATCTGGAGAGCTGGATGATTTGGTGTACCTTGGAGATCCCTCACAGTGCTCTCAGTGTGTCCAGCCTTGTCCATCTGAGTTGGGAACAATGCCCAGACTCTGGGACCTTCCTTGTAGAAGATACACCTAATATCCTTCCTACAGCAAAGAAGTTTCAATTCACAAATATTTCAGGAAAAACAAACAAACAAACAAGCAACAGCAACAAGAACAAAACCCAACAGATCTCTGTCATCTAGGTCAGTATTTGTTCTGATTAGTAAAGAAACTCCCATTGCTCAAGCTGAGGTTTAATTCCATTTTCATGCTTATTTTTATCTATTCAGTATCATCCTTACTATGGTGGTTTTTATCTATTCAGTGCCCTCCTTTCCATGGTTGGCCCAGGATGTCTTTGCAGCATCACTGTTCACTTGTTTTTAGAGTCCTTATGTGTGTTATCTGCATAAGTATTTCAAGGGCATTCACTTCCAGCAGAGACTAGTGGAGTCATTTGTCTGCTACATTACACATCAGTAAATGCTGAAAAACCCAATTTAACATTATTTTGGCTGATCCTTAAAAGAAGACTGCCTCTGCTTTATAAGAGATGAAAAGGGAATTATCTGAAATAAATGACTTGCAGGAAAAAGTTCAGAACAGATCAGACCATTTGTGGCAGTTTTCATCCTGAGGGATGTCTGTCAGTTGTCTTACAGATTATGTCCTTTTAGAAAGAAAAAAATATTTGGCAGTAGGGCTCAAGTTACAAGCTCTGAGCTGAAAAAAATCCAATAGCACAAAAAAAATTGAAGCAAAAGCTGTGAATTAATTGCAGCAAGCAAAGCAGGCTATAGACATAAATACTTCTCTCTTACTAGTATGTTACAAAATACAGTAATGGAAGACTTAAGACAAAGTTGCGGAAGAGATTGTATTTCTATCATGTGTTTGTGCAGAATTGGCGCAATAGGGTTTAATCAATGCTGTATACCCAGAGATTGCATCTAGAATCATATTCTAGGAAGTCCTATAGGATCCTAGTCCTCTGATTTTCCCGGTCAAGGAACTGGTAGAAGTAATTTTAACATTCTTCTGCCCTGTTTGCCAGAGCTACTTTTTCCTGGAAATATAGGTGCAAGGAGGAAGGGGTTGCAGAACAAAGATAGATAGGATCTGGATGAGCCCTGGGCATGTCTTTGCACCATGGATTAATCTTAATGTACACATTATATATGTACACATTATATACACAACTATACAGAAATACAGACCTCCATGCTTATGGAGTTAGAAAAGCGTGAGTTTCCAAGGCCTGTGCTGTATAGGCATTAAATAGCAAAAAATTCAGTAATACAAAAAAAATCTACTCCAGAATTTCAGGAAATACCAATCCATAGAAGAGGACAGGCCAGGCTTGCACTTTGGCAAGGCTTGTAAACTACATTAAGGGATAGGACACGGATAGGACATGTGTATTGCTATAGCAATATACAGCAAGTAAATCCTGTGTCCTGTGACTTTGAATACACAGGTCCTGTAGACAGAAGACAAGCATCTCAGATGGGGATCCTTCTCAGAAGGAGTCTAGAGAGCCATGGCTTGGAAGAAACTTCTGTGGCATAGGTACAAAACTCTGTTTATAGACTAATCCTCAGTAGTACAATATCATATACAGGGCAGTAGTGACCTATCTTGTTTTGGACCTGGTACTTTTTAATATTTTGAATAATGGCCTGAAAGGTGAAGAATATGCTTATTAAATCTACAGGTGGCAATAATTTGTGAGGGATAGGACATCTAGGGAAGGGCAGGACAGACACCAATTTTGTTCTTTCTCTCAGGAGTCCCCACACAAGCAGTCCTGCACCACACAGTGGTGTCATCGTGTGTGTGGGGAGATCCTGAGGCAGGTTTCATCCAGCCACCAGCAACAGCAGTGGCAGTGGTCAGTGGAGCTGCTGGGTGCTGACATGGTCATGACTGCTACAGCCCCTTGTACCCTGGTAAGCCATGGGGATTTGTGAGGCAATGGACACAGAGACAGCGTGTGCACGTCAGGTCACCCCAGAAAAATCTTGGTCATCTGAAAGAGATATAGCAGTGTACAGTGTGGAAATAAATCACAAACTGAGATACATACAAAGACTTCTAGATCAGACATGACCTGCAAGGACTTGCACAGCACTCCAGTACATCTTTTATTTCTTTATTGTTTAACTCACTAAGTTGTACTGTGATTCACTTCAAGAACAATGGAAAAAACATGAGTTCTTTCACGAATCTGCATGAGTTCTCTCTTATTTTTATGTTTCCTGGAAATGTCTGGAAAGCAATGAAGTTGATGCTTTAATATGCATGGAAATTTATGAAAACAACAGGATTTCATTTCCTAATATAATTGCTGAATTGATTTGAGTATGCAGTGAACTGCTCTGATTTTCTTAGTGGCGATAATAAAGCAGTGTCTGCAGTAATTTAGCAGGTGTTCACAGCTATTCCGAATGTATGTAAAAGGTTACCACTTTGATTTAAAAGGTTCATTCAAACTCTTCTTTCACTTTGTAGAAGTCTAATGGAAGATGAAAGGTTCAAGGTAATGAGAACAAAGCACATTTGAATCCAGGATATAAATTTTTTCCCAGAAATTCTGAGGTTTTTTTTTCATATCTTCAGGACATTCTGATAAGAGTTGCTTTGTTATTGCTTTTTTTCCCCCTAATATCTTGCTCTCCCTATCTTGAAAATTAGGTTTACATTTACAGTTCTAGTATTTCTCAGGTGTATTCTAGTTAAGTCTTATTTTTGTTCAAGAGAGACAAAATACATTAACTTCAGCATGAAACAGTTGTTATTTCCCATTCTTCCATTCCCTTTTTAAATAATTCTAAATGAAGAGCTATGTCAGATTGATAAACATAGGTGAATGAAGTCATTAAGCTCCACATTTCTTGCAAGATTAAGACATACTTTTCTTGCATACTTTATAACATGAAGCTGAGGGCACCATTTATGATAATACAGAGGGTCATTCTGAAGGTGAACGAAAGAAGTTAGTTACTGACACCACTCCACAGATTTATCTGGTGTTTCTCTCTGGTGAACAGTTAAAATCCTTGTTGTGAGAGTTGTGTGAAATGCTTCGGGAAAGCCTCACCTTGTGGTTAAAGATTTTGCAACTTTTTAAAATCTTAGCCTGTGGTTTTCGAATCAGAGAAGACTCTTGACACAGGTGACAGGCAGGAAATCTTTCAACAGTCTTCTCCCTCATCACAGCAGAAACATAAGCTATTTTATCTCTATTTCCATTCTTGCAGGATAGAAAGTGGGAAATACTGCCAGAGAAATGTGTGATATGAGCTAAAAAATATAAAAGGAGAAGAGCAATTACTAAGAAATCCTCAGAGGTATGGGTTTCTTTAGAAAAGGAAAGATTTTGGTTAAGAACACAGACAGTTCTTAAGATTGATCAAATTGGTTTCTGGACCTCCTAAAAGCTTATTTTATGACACAGGAAGAGACTCTTAGGCCCAGACCATATTTACTTTCCTACTTTCTTATTCCTTACAAGCACCTGAATTTCAAAGGAGCCTAAGGAAGGGGCATTTACTCTTTGTGCTTAATTTTTCACCTATACCAGATTGGGAGCAGTTAATCCTGCCAGCTTCCACAAGAATGTTGTGCAGTTAATAGCTTGCATTTCCATGAAGTGCTTTAATATGACAAGGAGAATTGTTGCAGGTAGGCAGAGAAAAAACACTGGAGTCATTTCAGTCCATCAGCTTCTAAATATGTCCTAGACATCTTATTGCTGTGTACACTAAAGCTTTAGCAGTAAAATCTCCCTTTGTTTGCTGAGCACAGTACACGTGACAGAGAGGCAAGTTCATGAAGTTCACTCTTCAAACACACAATTTGTTCTACTGAGTCTCTAATAATTTGCCTTATGAAACCTGCTGGGGGTTTCTCATTTTAAGAGTTAAATTGATTCAGTCAAGTTAAAGGGAATCATGTATTTACTTCTGTTCCAAACCCATTTATTACTCTATTTTCTTTCTGTCAAGGCAGTGCACTGCAGTCCTATTTAATCATTTTACAGGGAATCATTCTGTTCTGCCTTGTGTCTTCTGTTCTGCCAGCCTTTCAGGAATAAATAGTGGAGAAAAGGGCATACCAGGTGGTCACCGTGGAGAAAACCACACAGGGAAACTAATTGGGCACTGTGTTTGTGGTTTAAAAAGGGCACAGATGTGAGATTTCTGGGACAGCACACATGGCAAAATAGCAACATGGGGCAAGAGATGGAAATTCAGGACTGGAATAGGATGCCTAAATCCTTCATATGGCCGGAGATCTTGGGTAAAACTCAGTTGCTACATAAATAATGGACTTTGAAGGAACAATCTTTATCTGCTGATGGGCAAAATTACTCCTATCAATAGTAGTTGGATCTGGGTATATGGGTTTCATTCACAACACCCTGAGTCCCAGATATGTTCCTTTGGAGTTATAAGTGAGACAACAGAACTTCTGCACATTCAACGGTTAGAGGCATTGTTGCTGATGGAAAATTTAGTGAAATGTTTGCTCCACAACTTGGCTAAATCAACTGCAGGAAAAGAGTGCACACCTGAAAAGACTTTTCAAAGTTCATGACTACATTTTTGCATGGACCTTTAGTTCTCAAAATTAAATTGCAATTCTTTTGGTTCACATGAGAGTTACAGATTTACAATTCATCACATCACATCACATCACATCACATAATTGGCCTCTCTGAGGACTGCAAACACTTCGTCAATAATGAAGACTATAACTGTAGGAAGAAGAAAGATTTCTTAAACTAATGGGGTAACTTACTGTTCTTTCTCCAGGCTTCTTTGCTTTGAAAATACCATTTAACATAATACCACAAGACCAGACACTGCCATAAAACTGGCCTGCCAATTTCAGCTTTTAGCAAGGTGAGGAGGTTGCAGAGTCACAGGCTGATTTTCTTTCTGTTGTTAGCTGAGCAGGAGATAGGGTCTGTGTTTCTCAACTTCAGGCCTGGTATATGATTGTGCTGAAACTTTTAAGGTGATGTCGTTTTATAGGCATTTTGAGACTTTCCCTTCACTTTATTAAGTCCTGTGATGCTACTAAGTCAGTGATAATCTTTATTCCCAAAAGTAATATCTTGGCAATTGAAATTTATTTTCAATAACATTTTGAATCACCTCCACATTCAGTGGAACTTGGTTCCACTGATCTTCAAATTATGGAAATAGCCTTCATGTGAGGTGTTTCACTGGTTTGTAAGCTGTTTTTGCACCATAAATTTTTGTGTCATCAGGCAGCTTTCTGAAGCATTTCTTATCTTGCCAGAAATATCAGTTTTTTGTCTATAAAAAAACAGACCTATTGTAGAAAAGATGTATCGCTACACTGAAATATAGGGCACAGAGCAAATGATCTTTCTTCTGATATGTCTCTTTATATAACCAGCGTTGTCATGACAACTGCAGAACAGAGATGCATTTTCAGTAGCAGATGCATGACTAAGGGCCTTTGTCTTACTGATGAACATGTCTGCAATTCTCAGCCTCTCAGCAACAGAAAACACAAATAGCCATCCCACACAATTTGTTCCTGCTCGCAGAACTTTCTGTGTAAATGGCACATAACTTCTAAACAGGGAAAACTTTCGATTCTGCCAGCACTTTGCACTTTGGAGCCAAAGCATCTTTGCAGGCCACATGTGGGTGCAGGAACAGCAATTGAGGGAGGAGCAGAGGAGCTGCCCACAACTTTCTCCCTTCTGTTGTAAAGCAGATATCCCAATGCATGGCACTGATAAAGGAACCTACCATTCCTTTAGGTTCCTGATGAGTCTACTCCAATTTTCAAGTGATACCCTGCAGTGAGAATGTGAATAAAACATAGGTGTAGTAAGTTACAGAAATAAAAGCCAGAAAATTTAGGTGCTTTCTTCATCTCAAGGAATGAACTTATTCCTAGTGTCCACAAACCTTATGTCTCAGCTGTGTCACTTAAAGGCTGTGGGCAATATACCTTCCTCACTGTCACAGCTACTTTAATCAGTATTTTATTGATGGCTGTGAGATGATCCCCCCATGAAAAGAAGCACAGAGGGAAATCAGCATTAGCCGGTGACAGAGAAGGAAGAGTGAGCTTATGCTGCATTTAACTGAGCTACTGTGACATTCTGCTTTAGTGGACAGTAGAGTGCTTTGACAAAGGGCTGAGTGAAATGGTGTGTTTGTAAACTCATGAGTTAGTTACAATTCAGCTTTGTGGCGGACTCACATTAATAGCCACCACTCTGGCTGGGTCTCACAAATTCCCTCTGACACAGATTCATAAAATGGCTTGTGTTGCAGAGACCTTAAAGATCATCTCATTCCAACCCTCCTGACATCCCAGTCGACATCAGGTTAAGTAGCATATACACTGGATACAATTTAAAAGGCTAGGCAACACCGGGGAGAGGCAAAATGGGAAATAGCTGAATATCACTACATACCACCAAGAAAATAATATTAAATACCTCAAAACAGGACCAGTAATCTTTGGGAGCTTTGTCTAATCTATCACTGATTATGTAAAAAACCACAGAAGCATGAAAGCATGGACAATGAAGTTGAGTAGCTAGTTTTTTCTTTTATTTTGTAATTATCCAGTGGTGCAGTGCAACATCCACCTCTGTCCTCACCACCAAGAAACTGAGCTTGAAATAGAGTGTTGTAGTTTAACTCACTTTTTACCACTTTTCTGAATGAGCTGGCAAGGCCTCTAACAGGACATAAAATGCCAAACACTGTCTGAGGAGCTACTGGGTAGCTTTTTACTCAGGTAGCAATTTCTTAAGAAGTCCTTTGCCTTTTGTGCATTACTTGGAGTTGTTTCCCTTTGTTGATCAACCACCGCCACCTTTGATACTTTACTAATACCCTGCTGGGGGAACCACATATCAGACGGATTCCAAATGTGAATGGATCCAGGTGGCTACAGTCAGACAAAACAGAAGCTTATGGCCACCCTGTGGTGTTGAAATGTAATTAAAAGGGTTCCTCTCCTGCTATCTGTTTTCTGAGTTGCTGTTGGGAGAACACAGGGCAGGGGACCATGCTGTGGCAGGATGCTGTGATCACTCCTTCGGCTCCATGCTGCTTGAGATGACAGAAGGCAGCAAATCACAAGTCAGCAGGGCACTGAAAAGCTCCTGTGACTGCTTTCTGTTTGTATTGTGTTGTAATAAGGGCAAATGTGGACCCTTTGACCCACCCTGTCACCATGGGAAGGAAATAAAAAGGGAATATCTCATTCTGGAAATCGTTCTGGTTTGCTTTTACCCCCCACAAATGGTAAAATGGCCACACCCTGCTGCCCAGGGTCTGCCTGTGAGAGATATAAAAGTTTCTTCCAAAGAATTGGCTATGATTAGAGATTTTCCTTATTTTATGTAACTCTTGGATTACACACATCAAAATCTATGGACATGGGATTTCACGTGCAGCTGGAATTGCAGGTATTGCTTGTGCAGCGTGATTCACAGGGAAAAAGACATTCCAGTGTGCCAACACTGCCAATAGGCAATTAACAAGACAAATTATGTATACAGGTTTGAAAGCAGAACCAGTCATGCTAAAATCTGCTCTTACATGCCTTATTATCTCCTTCCCCTCCCAACCATCTTCTCTTCCTCAATTTTAATAAGAAGCCCATTGGCATAGAAAACCACTGATGGAAGCATAGCTTGGAACAACACTGGAATTTGTTGTGGGCTTCTATGGAAATCTATGGGCTTACACTAAGGAGTGCTTCGAGAAGGACTCAATTCTACCATCTTTCCTCTGACTGAATTGGCTGGGGATTCTTTCTAACTTATGAACAAGAACTCTAAAATGCTCTGACACTTTCTGATAAATGACACTGCTGCTTCTCATCAGATGAGCCTTAGGAGGTCAGTTACATGTTGGGAGCTCAGTTGAGGAGTGTTTTCTGCCTTAATGGAAAACAGCTGCAGAGGCAAACCTGCCAAGGCTGAGTAGGATATCAGCAAATCTGCACTATATAGGGTAATTACTCACTTCTGGGGGAAGACAACAAATAGAAAACCCCTTCCTTAAATGCCTCCAGGGCCTCAAAGAAAATTATGTAAACTCAAAACTGATGACTGGAGATTCCAATACAAACCTCCTCTAGCAAGAGCCCAGTAGGGAAAAGACAAAATAGTTTCTCAGGTGTGAGGCTATGGGATATGTGAGAATATTTATCTATACCATGG
The DNA here is from genome assembly GCA_013397075.1 of Rhabdornis inornatus. Classification (NCBI taxonomy): domain Eukaryota; kingdom Metazoa; phylum Chordata; class Aves; order Passeriformes; family Rhabdornithidae; genus Rhabdornis; species Rhabdornis inornatus. The sequence continues at coordinate 471,580 of VWZS01001116.1, forward strand.
AAATACATGCCAGGTGTGAACTCTCCCAACAAGCCCCACACTGATTATGGCAGCTCTGTTACTGAAGCATTAACCTCAAGCAGGGAAGCAGCAGGAAATACATGGTTGTTATGTGATCAAAACTTAATCAGCTACGGCTATTACTTGGTGCTCATCTGCCTGTATCTGTGGATGTGTTTGTGCCAGCTGCAGCAGTCCTGGAGGAGCCCAGTAGTGGGAGTCACTCCAGTGGGTTTGGCCAGTGCTTCTGGCCAAAGTGAAAGATGTGGAGAGCTGGTGGCAGTGGAGAACATCAGCTGGAGCAGCAAACTACTACTGTGAGCAATTCAGAGACACCATTTGAAGCAACAGCAGGGTGAAAGAAAACTTGTTGGAACTAAGCCAAAGGAGAGTCACTAAGCTGATTACAGGTTTGAAACACCTCTCCTATGAAGACTGGCTAAGAGAGTTGGGGCTGTTCAGCCTGGAGAAGAGAAGGCTTTGGAGATGTCTTACAGCACTTTTCAGTACCTAAACATGTCAACAAGGAGGCTGGAGAGGAACTTTTCACAAGGTCTATAGTGCTAGGACAGGGGGGATTGGCTGTAAACTGAAGGAGGATAGTTTAGATTAGATATTAAGAAGAAATTCTTTGTTTTGAAGGTGGTGAGGTAGGAACAGCTTGCCCAGAGAGATTGTGGAGTTCTCCCTCCGGAGCTCTTCAAGACAGGTTGAATGGGGCTCTGAGTAACCTGGTCTATTGGAAGGTTCTCTGCTCATGGCAGGGGTGTTGAAACTAGATGACCTTTAACGTCCCTTCTAACCCAAACCATTCTATGATTCAACAATTCTATGAAAAGTTTCTCACCTTCCTTTATTAGAAGATTTTTACAATACTCAGTGTGTGAAGCAGACTGTCTTACTCACTAGCTATCCCTTGGCTAAAGAGATATATCAGGACTTCACTTAAAAGTAATGTCCTGACTCAATGAACATGGTCATGCCATGTGTATATGATCATGTACTCCTGTCCTGAGACTGGCAGCTCTCCCAGTGATGCCTTGCCCACTGTGAGCAGCTATCCAGGGTGAGCTTGGGGGAAGATGTGCCCCTCAACGCACCCTGCAGCAGATGTAGAACTCCCTTTGTTCTCAGCATTGTATCTCATGGCTGTTCCACAAGCAAGAAAACCCCCTACATTTAAAGGACTTTCCCTCCTTTATTCTTTTTTAAGCATGGAGTAACTGTGTGACTAGAAAAACAGTCAATGATAAACTCTTCTCACTGTCTGCCTAGAGAAATGTGAGAGACAATTTTCTTCACTGTGAAGACTGTTAGTATCATCCACCCAAACTTGTCACACCAGCAGCAATACCCTAAAACATTCAGAACTACTTCTATTGCTCTGAGAATCACAGTGAACCTACAACAAAAGTCAATTGTACATAATACCTGCCTCTGTGGCATGTAAGATAGCACCATGGAGCATCACTGCTAGTGCCAAACAGCAGCACAACCCCTGACTGGGAACAACTGACTTGTAATTTTTAGGGCTAAAGCCAAAATATTATTCTGCAGTAATTTCTCAGGATAAAACATGAAATCAAGCTCAGATAATTATCGCCTTAGGATAGGCTGTTTAAAAGTATCAGAAACATAATGCAAAAACACTTACATTTGTTCCAGTGAAAATGATAACATTTTGCAAATTTGTTGGTAACACCTGGAGTTTTAAATAAGAAAATTCAGATACATCAGTACTTGCAATCTCCTGCTCCATTTGCCTCATACCTCTTACAAATTGTTAATAGCTTCCCTTGTCTGGTAACAATATGTCATAACCTGTGTAATCTATATTGGCCTATAGGTTCCTCAATGCAAAAGAACAATGTTCAGAAAGATACTGTCTGGAACCCTACTTATTTTCATACATTATCTTCTACCTGTTTCAAATTCATAAGATATAATCTGAAAAAGAACTCAGTTTGTTTCCTGTTGAACAAATGTCTGTGGACGTATTGCCATGGAATTTGGTCCCATTTCATTTGAAATAAAAGCCTTCTCTGCAACTGGCAAAGTAGTTTCTGAAAACAGATTGGATTCAGTTAATGAAAGTTCTTAAACTAATTTTGAGCAAGGGGATAAATATTTTATATTGCTGGATGGATAGGTCATCTCCTCTTGGCAAGTGTGTTTTGTTTTCTCACTACTGTTAGCTTTTAATATTCAGCTGCTATGCTGATGCCCCACAGGAAGAAAAATCAGCAATGTAGTCAAGTATATTCCAAGTACAATTTTGTTTTATTGCTTACATACACCAGTTTTGGAATGAGGGACATTCAAGAGGTCCTTCCTGAACTCAGCTCTCCCTCAAAAATGACCACAGGACAGAGATCAAACTCTCTATTATCCTAGAACAGCTGCAGTCTATATATAGGAAATTGCTTTTAAATAAATCCAGGACCTAAGTTACCAACACTGTCTAGCACATCTTTCTATTTCTCCTTAGACTAGGAAATTTGTAAAACCATGTTTGCCAGTACTATCTGGTGTTACAGGCTATAATTAAGTGCTTAAAACTGTGCCTCTGGTCTGTTGCTGTGATTGTTTTCAGAATCACCAAACAGCAAGTTTGTGGGACTGACAATTCTGCAAAGAAATTTCTGTTCTCTCTTTTAGAAACTGATTTTGAGAGGATTTAGTTTTGCAGAGGTGACAAATTCCTTTCTCCCCTTGTTTCTTCCTCTACAATTTGATGCTGCTAAATTGAGGTTTGTCAAAAAAGGCAACGTGCTTATTTATGTAAAGGCTAGGTAATAGGTACCAGAAGTACAACTTTCTTCTCAGAAATGAGAGATGACTATTTGTTCTGTGTGCTCTGGATGTCATTACTCAGCATTAAGATGTGGTGCAGCAGATGCTGAGTGTGCAGGAGCACTTTCAGGCACCCAAGCCTGCAGACTGACTGTAATCTCCTACTTGAAGCTACTTCACATCTCCTCTGACAAACTGACAGGGAAGTGAATGAGAAAAGAACCCAATCATTTGAGATCTAGGGTACAGAGCTGAAGTGAGGTCTTGAATAGTCTACATATTATTTTTGTGATTTCAGGTGGTATCTTAAACAGAAGAAAAGCCAGGTAATGCTGGAGGACAATGCTCCAAAGTGCACAAACGGCTGATGCACAGTGGTCGAAGATTTCCTGCTGACTTTGCAGCCCAAAGGAGGATCCAGTGCCAAGGGAGCATTGGTCTGCCCTCTGAAACTATAAGCCTCTGCTGCCCTCTCTGACACCTTTTTTCCTCAGGAATTCAGATAAGGAAGGAAAATTTGCTTTCACTTTGGCTCTGTGAAAGCAATTGCTCCTTCCTTGTACAAATATTTGCTTCAACCAAGATATAAAGGACTGTCCTTTCATGTCTATGTCAAGTAAAGTATCATGGAAACCCTTTTTATATGTTTTGTTTATTATTGCTGGGGCACAAACACACAAAGTCTCCAAACTTATGTATTTGCATTTCTACTTCATTAACAATGGGAATTGATTTGAATGCAAATAAAACTAGAGACAGCAATTTCATAAGGTTAATATCCATCAGGGTAAAGAAAAGCTAATTCATCAAGAAAATCTGCCTTTTCTAGAAGCTGAATCTGTTTTGTTTCCTTAACCCTTCCCTGACAGGCATAGGATATTTTTTTCCCAATATAGTTTTAACTAAAATATATATAACTACATATACAGTTAGCAAATTATATATATATATATATGCATAGTTAGCAAATTGGTCAAAGCCCCAAATGCATTGCAGATCATGCAGGTTCCGCTGCCCAGCCCTGCGTGGAATCCTGGCTAAGAGGGCAATTGCCTCATGGTGCCAGATCCAGCAGCATCAGTGCCACTAGGAGTCTCTCCATGCTCCCATCGGTCAGCATTGTCCTCCCAAAGCAAAGCCTTCCCTGCAGAGGGTTCAGTCAATCTACAGGTACTGTTTCTGAAGTTTTACTGGGTGCAGACCAGGAGTAGAAGCTGCATCACTGAAGCTGAATAGAAAAGCAAGAAAACATTGCTATGCACCCATATCAGGAACTGGCTGGGTTTCTGTGTTACTTGAGCATAATGTGAAAGCAAAATAAGTGTGTTTCATTCATGGTATGGTATAAAACTCTTGCTCTAGTTTTCTCAAACCTCTGTTCCTCTGTTCCTTTCACACATATTTCACAGATAGACAGAACTGCTGCCAAATCTAAACCAGCATAACTATAAAATTCAACACCTGAATGAGTTTCTCGACAAAGCCCAGGTCTTTAAATGTATGAAGGCAGTCACTTGGGCATTTGAGTACTTACATCTTTTTCTAGGTATCAAATAAATTTTGGGCTTGAGAATAACTTTACAGTTTGGCTGTGTGCTGCTCTTTTTGGGTACTTTAAAGTTTCTTCTATGCTAGAAATATTGAATTTTCTTGACAAAACAATGCGATAAATCATATATAATGCATTCGACTGTGCACCCTGCAGTTTTAAGATTTGTCATTTTGTTTGGTTGTGCTTATAATCCAAACTAGCCATGATTTCTTCAGGCCCTATGGCCCAGATAATCTTAACAAAACTAAATAGATCATATTAAGATACTAAGGATAATTATTCTAATTAGAAGATAAGTGGCCACTTCTTTGCTCTTCCTCGATTGTCCACAGAGAAAATCAAGTAGGGATGGCAAGCTGTATGCAGATAGATGGGAGAGTAGTGCACATTTGAGTATGATCCTTATCTGTGGTACAGCTTGAGACATGGAATGTCATTTGGGAGACTGTGGAACACTTTCCAATAAAGCCAGCAAAGATAGTATTGACACTATCTAGTTAATGGAACTTATTGACACTACTAGTTAACGGAACTTCTGCAAATATTAAAAATAATGTTAAATTATATATGCAAAAATAAGTATTTTAATGGTACTGATAAAATGACCGTGTTGAAGAAATATTTTTACTCAGTTGCAACAAAATGACATTGAAATGAAATGAGAAAATCAATGCAGGTATTAAGCTTTTCACGAAACTTGATGTGTTTCTCTGAAAAGCCTTTCTTCCAGCAAAATGCTCCATTCTAATGAAAAAAAAAAACATGCCATGAGAGTTTTTGCATCACTTCTCATTTTGGGTTTACAGGTCCCAGATGATTTTAGAAAATTTCACTTGTCTTGTTCTGTTACAGAATTATTCTTTATTTTGTACTGCAAAAGATAAAGAGAAAATACTTTCTCCTTTCTATTGAACAAATGTTTAAAATACATTAGGATGTTTCATTGAAGAAAGAAATCAGGAGGAGGAACTCCATCGTTATGCAGGTTATGTATGTGTGATGCAGTAATTAGCAAAGTGATACATGATGAATGTCTGCTATGAAAAAGAAAAGTCAAGTGACAAATTCTTGTGAGTTTTATTTGTAGTTCCTTACAGATGAAGGATTTTTTTTGCTTTACACAGCCAAAATATCCAGGTTTTCCAATAATGATTTAAATCTTCAGTTGCTGAAATCTTCCTAGTGTTGAGTCAATACTAAATTTTCAAGTCAGCCAAACCTGATAGAGACTTGAGCAAGTCTGTCTGGTAATTCCAGGCCCAGAGTGGGTGACTCCAAGCTTAACAGAGAACCTCATATTTACCTACTACTCCTCCACTGACTCTGGCATTGTTTTGTACAGTCCAATGACTTATTGGCCCTAATCCCATCTTAGTTAGTTTGCAGTGGAAGAGTTTTTAGAAAAGAAAATTCATTCTTTTTATTGAAATATTCTATAATGGCTATTGCAATACCTTTGGCAGGACATCTGTGGAAGTGGACTTTGGGATGGTGAAGCAGAACCTTAATGACTTCACTAAAGATAGTTTCTTAGCACTGCTCTCATTGCTCTGAAGCATAGCAAAATTCATGCAATATAACATCCAAGCTTTGAAACTTTTTTGCTGGTAGAGACTGGAAAACAACCTAATTTCCCTAAAGCTAGATCTGGGCTTGTGGCCAAAATAAAACAAGTAGTGAAGTCTTTGAAAACTTGAAAAGGAGCTAAAATCAACAGCTGGATCTTCAGCTGGTGCAAACAAGAATAGAGTGATGAAGGCTGACAGGCTGGCTTTGTAGTCTGATGTAATTCCCTTTTTATAGCTGCTTCTTATTCTGAAATGATCTGCTTAAAATGGTTAAACAGCAGACCATAAGGGTCAGAAACTCCATCAGCACTCAACTAATTGTCAATTCTTGCCTGTATGTCATGGTTACTTGTCTGTTCAGTCATCTGCCCAGCTTTTAATCACTAAAGCATACTGTGACCTGTGTTTGTAACCATTTTCCTCTGCAAAATAGCAAAAATTCTGGTTTTAAGAGCAAGCTAATAAAGTCACTTGTAAACAAGAACAGTGAATGCCAAATATTAGTTTCTTAATTACGTTAAAAATCAAGAATATTTTGAAAACATAAACCCCAGTCTTTGTGATTATTGTGGGTTTTCTTCTATACCTGCACTCATGAAATTTCTGATTCTCTCCCTTTTCTTCAGTGAAAAATAACTTTGAGCTTCTTGATTCTTTAAGGAAGCATAAGTGCCAATATCTCAGTACTGAAGTGCTGCAAAATAGTGGACTGGTACATTCATGCAGCAGGAAGAAAAATGTCTGTCTTTACACACATTCTAGTTCTAAGCTTTCTGAGGGATAAGGAAGGGAAAAAATCCCTATTCTCATCTGCTTAGTGAGGTATCTGGACACCAAGTAATTAATCAGTTCTGGAATTCTTTTCCTCCAGTTATGGCACCTGACTGCCCTAGAAAGACACAGTTATATTTTAATGTAAATAATAAAGAGTTGAGAAACTTAATATGCAACCCAGTGTTATAGTCCAGTGTTAGTACACTAATTAATTTTAGAAGTGAATGAGATCTTTTAAAACTGGAGTTGATGCCAACAATATATGTGACTCTTGATTGGCATGACTCATCTTCCCAATAATCTTCTTGGATTCATTTTTTTCCTTCAAATTAGGGCAAATATAGGTTATTTGGATTGTCAAATAGAGTTACATATTACAGAAAAATATTTTTCTGCTTCAGAAGCACTTCTAAAATTAATTTTAATCAGAATGCATACTATTATTCAATATTTCAAGGAAAAAAAATGTTAAACTCCCCTTTTTGAATCAAATTCCCCCAAACCCAAGCCCTCAACACTGCAGTGCATTCAGGACTTCCCAACAGTTTATTAAAGAGGCAGTAAATATTCAGAGCTGTGTCAGGGATTTGGCTCATGTCACTATCTCTGTCTGAAAGTGATGGAGGGACTGTGTCTGGATATCATTCAAGCCTCAAATATGTCACCTAATTTTGAGGAAAGAAGTAGCACCTCATTTAATTGCCATGGTGAGCAGCAGCTGGCATGACAGCCAGACCCTGTTCAGAGATGGCATAACTTGATTCTCTTCTACATGTTCTTCACGTCAACATCTTTGTAACTGCTCTCAAGGCAGGAGTGAGGGAGCAGAGAATATAAGCAGCCTCCTGCCACACAGCAGGGAATCGGAACTGCTATGGAAACAAGAGCAGCTTAGCAGAAGGAGAATTTACTGGATAGGTTCCTACAATCTCCTTGACATTTTACAGATGCATGGGGAAAAGAAGTTAAAAACCACTGAAGTGTTACCACATCTTTTTCTGCATTTATCTGTTGACAGCCTAGTTAGGAATGGGTTTGCACACAGTAAATTGACCTTGACAGTATGTTCTTGGTCTTGTTTTATGGAGCAGTCCTGTTGTGTAAAGCACAGTCCAGCCCTGGGTCCCACCCCAAGTTATCTTACAATCCATATAAATTTTATCTGACATTTACTAAATAAAAACAAAATTATAATTAGTACTTTCTCTGTGAGTGTCAGCTTTGAAAAAGAACTATTTCTGACTTTTCTGCACAGATAAATTTGAGAAGAACCAGCTGTCTGGAAAGAAACTTGGTTTTCATGGTGTCTTTGGGATGGTTTTCATCCCATGTCCATTTTTTGTTATTGTTGGTTTTTTGTCTTGTGTCAGGAACAGTCATTGCCCTCCATGCTGCCCCACCTGGCTCCAGGAGTATCGCAATGTGCGAGGGCCAGCCTGGGATCTTGCAAGAGTTGGGGCAGGAGGAGTGCCAGGAACCTGCCGTGACACCGCTGTGCTCCACTGTGTCCCACCATGCCCTGCCGTGCCCTGCCATGCCCTGCTGTGCTCCGCTGTGTCCCGCCACGCCCTGCCGTGCCTGCTGTGTTCCACTGTGTCCCACCATGCCCTGCCATGCCCTGCCATGCCCTGCTGTGTTCCACTGTGTCCCACCATGCCCTGCCNTAGTCTGATGTAATTCCCTTTTTATAGCTGCTTCTTATTCTGAAATGATCTGCTTAAAATGGTTAAACAGCAGACCATAAGGGTCAGAAACTCCATCAGCACTCAACTAATTGTCAATTCTTGCCTGTATGTCATGGTTACTTGTCTGTTCAGTCATCTGCCCAGCTTTTAATCACTAAAGCATACTGTGACCTGTGTTTGTAACCATTTTCCTCTGCAAAATAGCAAAAATTCTGGTTTTAAGAGCAAGCTAATAAAGTCACTTGTAAACAAGAACAGTGAATGCCAAATATTAGTTTCTTAATTACGTTAAAAATCAAGAATATTTTGAAAACATAAACCCCAGTCTTTGTGATTATTGTGGGTTTTCTTCTATACCTGCACTCATGAAATTTCTGATTCTCTCCCTTTTCTTCAGTGAAAAATAACTTTGAGCTTCTTGATTCTTTAAGGAAGCATAAGTGCCAATATCTCAGTACTGAAGTGCTGCAAAATAGTGGACTGGTACATTCATGCAGCAGGAAGAAAAATGTCTGTCTTTACACACATTCTAGTTCTAAGCTTTCTGAGGGATAAGGAAGGGAAAAAATCCCTATTCTCATCTGCTTAGTGAGGTATCTGGACACCAAGTAATTAATCAGTTCTGGAATTCTTTTCCTCCAGTTATGGCACCTGACTGCCCTAGAAAGACACAGTTATATTTTAATGTAAATAATAAAGAGTTGAGAAACTTAATATGCAACCCAGTGTTATAGTCCAGTGTTAGTACACTAATTAATTTTAGAAGTGAATGAGATCTTTTAAAACTGGAGTTGATGCCAACAATATATGTGACTCTTGATTGGCATGACTCATCTTCCCAATAATCTTCTTGGATTCATTTTTTTCCTTCAAATTAGGGCAAATATAGGTTATTTGGATTGTCAAATAGAGTTACATATTACAGAAAAATATTTTTCTGCTTCAGAAGCACTTCTAAAATTAATTTTAATCAGAATGCATACTATTATTCAATATTTCAAGGAAAAAAAATGTTAAACTCCCCTTTTTGAATCAAATTCCCCCAAACCCAAGCCCTCAACACTGCAGTGCATTCAGGACTTCCCAACAGTTTATTAAAGAGGCAGTAAATATTCAGAGCTGTGTCAGGGATTTGGCTCATGTCACTATCTCTGTCTGAAAGTGATGGAGGGACTGTGTCTGGATATCATTCAAGCCTCAAATATGTCACCTAATTTTGAGGAAAGAAGTAGCACCTCATTTAATTGCCATGGTGAGCAGCAGCTGGCATGACAGCCAGACCCTGTTCAGAGATGGCATAACTTGATTCTCTTCTACATGTTCTTCACGTCAACATCTTTGTAACTGCTCTCAAGGCAGGAGTGAGGGAGCAGAGAATATAAGCAGCCTCCTGCCACACAGCAGGGAATCGGAACTGCTATGGAAACAAGAGCAGCTTAGCAGAAGGAGAATTTACTGGATAGGTTCCTACAATCTCCTTGACATTTTACAGATGCATGGGGAAAAGAAGTTAAAAACCACTGAAGTGTTACCACATCTTTTTCTGCATTTATCTGTTGACAGCCTAGTTAGGAATGGGTTTGCACACAGTAAATTGACCTTGACAGTATGTTCTTGGTCTTGTTTTATGGAGCAGTCCTGTTGTGTAAAGCACAGTCCAGCCCTGGGTCCCACCCCAAGTTATCTTACAATCCATATAAATTTTATCTGACATTTACTAAATAAAAACAAAATTATAATTAGTACTTTCTCTGTGAGTGTCAGCTTTGAAAAAGAACTATTTCTGACTTTTCTGCACAGATAAATTTGAGAAGAACCAGCTGTCTGGAAAGAAACTTGGTTTTCATGGTGTCTTTGGGATGGTTTTCATCCCATGTCCATTTTTTGTTATTGTTGGTTTTTTGTCTTGTGTCAGGAACAGTCATTGCCCTCCATGCTGCCCCACCTGGCTCCAGGAGTATCGCAATGTGCGAGGGCCAGCCTGGGATCTTGCAAGAGTTGGGGCAGGAGGAGTGCCAGGAACCTGCCGTGACACCGCTGTGCTCCACTGTGTCCCACCATGCCCTGCCGTGCCCTGCCATGCCCTGCTGTGCTCCGCTGTGTCCCGCCACGCCCTGCCGTGCCTGCTGTGTTCCACTGTGTCCCACCATGCCCTGCCATGCCCTGCCATGCCCTGCTGTGTTCCACTGTGTCCCACCATGCCCTGCCGTGCCCTGCCATGCCCTGCCATGCCCTGCTGTGCTCCGCTGTGCCCCCATCTGCACAGCTCGATATTGGGACCAGCCATGGCCGGTGAGCTACCCAGGGAATGAGTGATCCCCTGCCCACCCCTGCTGGTATTTCTGCTGCTGCTTTGGATTTTTCGCTGCACTTTAACTCCACTTCCCCTGTCTGCCCGACCCCTGTGTCTCCTGCTACTCTGTGGAGGTTCTGTTACATTTTGTTTGTCACCCCAGTGTGCTCTCCTGTGCTGTTCCAGCCTGTTGCTTCAAGGTTCCTGCTGCAGTCCATTCACTTTCCTGAGTGAATCTGAGACCAGCTGTCGCTGTGGGTGTGCAAAGGAAAGTCTCTTCTCCCTCTCTCCCTCCCGCCAGCTGCACCCACCATTCCCATGTGGAGAGAGGCGGCTGAGCCCGCGCCACAGCGCCCCCTGCAGGAGCGGGGGAACATCGCACCTGCCCTGCCCGGCCGGGAGCCAGCAGCGCCCCTGCTGGCTGTGTCCGGAACTGCACCCGGGGGAAAGCGCCTGCGGCAGAGAGAAGGCTCTCACTGCGTTTGTGGCTCTGTTCCTGGCTGCTGCCGGTGTGGTTGTTTGTTAGCCTTATTATACATACACATACTAGTAAAGAACTATCACTCCTTTTCCCATATTTTTTCCTGAAAACCCCTTAATTTCAAAGTTATAGTAATTTGGAGGGAAGGGGGGTCACATTTTCCATTCCAACTGAGGTTCTTACCTTCCTTGGCTGACACCTGTCCGTTAAACCGGGAGACATGATTTCCAGAGCAGAGACGCAGAAGTGCATGGATAACCTTCAGAGAAACAGTGACTTTCCTGCATGCTGATGTGAAGCACGTTTCCGAAATGAGATTTGTCACCAGCATTTGTCAGGCTGCATTATTTGTGGACTAACTATTACATTATTCACCTCTCTTCAACACTGCTGCCACCATCCCTTTACAATGATGGAAAGTGAAAATCTGCTGTCATGTCTGTCATAAAGTAAATAGATTTATAAAGAAAATAATGCCAGCTGTCGGGCGAGACTTGAATACTTGTTCTCACACTCATCTAATCATGAGTGATTAGATTTGTTTTCCTGCCCTTCTTATTTATGCTCAATGATGAAAGAGACCTGAACAATAGTATGAAGTACTAGCCATTTTCAATGCCGAATTCACAAGATACAGGACATCTAGATTTGATTCCTATATAGCATTAAACACATTCCTTTCTATTAGCATTTATTAGAATCAGAACAAAATATTTTGCAGAAAAATTCATAAAGAAAACTTGCAAACTATTTATGGAATCAATATGAGGTACCAAAAATGCAAATTTTTTAGTTGTGTGGGAAATAAAAGTAAATAGTTCATACTATTATCTGAGAAACCTGTCCTAATCTGTACACAGAGTAAAAGAGATGGATAATCCTATATATCAAATTAAGCTGCTGGTATGTGGGGAGGAAGATATGAAATATATATATGGCACTTCAGACATCTAGGGCTCAGTTCAGGTGCTTAAAAACAAGAACCTAAATACTGTTTAAGTTACCTGATGATAGCCTAGTAATGCTCAGTTTTAGGTAAGTAGCTTTGAGCTATTAAAGTTATGTAAAAGGTTTTCTATACTTGTAAACACCAGGAATCTGAGGCCATGTGAACTTCTGATAAAATTACAGGTATCTATGATAGCGTATGGAAAGAGGGGAAGACTTGTGTCAAAGATCACTAAATCTGATGCATTTTCATGCTACATATAATCAAATTCTAAAATAATTTGATTTGTCACCTTATTTTTAGTAATTTTTCATATTTCCATCTAGATATTTCTACTGAAATTATAGTGCCCTCAAAACCTATATAGAGAGTAGATGGATATTGCTTGGCTATATTCCTTGTATCTGCACAAACAGCTTGAAATGAATTATTTTTAGCCTCCTGCTTCTAAAGAATGAGGTGCACGGTTGGTTCTGAACTTCTAAAGTTTTCTACTCACTGATCAGCCAAACACTAAAAAATCAGTGTAGCAGGATGCTGTGCCTGAGTGGCTCAGCTCAAAGTTATCAGTGATGGGTGGAGAGGGGAGTCATGTTGCTTTTGGTGTTGAGGAGTGCTGAGACCAAGCTGACTCAACAACCCCGAAGTTAAACACTCTGAGGATGTGAAAACCAATGTTTCCTGACAGAAACTGGCACTGATGAGGATGTGGAAGATAAATCAACAAATGGCAGTACTGATAATTTATCTAAAGCTGCTGAGCTAGAAGCTCCTGAGCTGGCATGGCCAGCCTAGAAACATATGACTGGCATTCAATCACTTTTTACTATAAAAGTGCAGTCTCACTTGTTAACAGTATTTATATGAGCTGTATTGCTTTGATTAGCATGGTGTTAAGCCCAGGTCTGTAAGACTCGGTGAGAAGCATAAGACACTGTCATAGGCCCAGCCCTAAAATGTATCTTGGCAGAGCACTTCTCTTGGACTGTGGGCAAAGTTTGCTCATGTTTGTTTGTGCCTTGTGTGTGTCAAGTGTGTATAAGCAAATGGATGGATTTTCAAGAGAATGTAACAAGTCAGTATTCGCACCTTCATTTCCCAATCATCCCAAATATTTGCTTTGAGAGACAAATGACTGTGTTTTTCTGCAGTGCTTCACTGTGCTTTGTAATGTCCATGTCAAACAGCAGCGCTGTAACTGTCAAGAAATTTTATTTCTCATTTCCACCATTAAAATTCATTAGAAAACATACAAATTATGGAAGGAAAATTCAAAAATTTCTCAGGAAGTGTGAAAAGTCATGGGTTTCTGTAGGAGATAAGACTATTTTTTACCTTTGTTAAATATATTAAAATTGTTAAATTCTGTTCACCAAAAGGCACTTGGGGTAGGGCTCAGCTCCAGATTGGATTGAGAGTTGGTTGAGAGTCAGTTGAGTGTTGGTTGGTAGTGAGGCAGTGACTGGCTGGGGAGATGCCTGGACCGTATGGATAGGAAGCTGTTTGGATGCAGGGACATGTGAGCAACAACACTGCAGCTGCAGCAGCCAATAAGTGCCTTTCTCAGTAAGGTTTCAGTCAAGTTCTGTTAAGGTTCAGTTAAGTTCTGTTGAGTTTAAAGTATAAAAAGACCTGGTTTGCTACAATAAAAGAATCTTCAAATGTATGAAGAGGTCCATGTATCTTTGTTCCCCATTGCAACAGGTTTCAAGGCCCTGTCCTGCCTTCTCATTCCTTCATAAACATCTGAAGTAAGATGGAAGTACTTCCTTAGGTAAGGATGGTGTTTAAGAATTTGAGAGCTATTTTGCAGAGGTAACACCCTGAGCTGTCTCTGTAACCTGTGTGGAAAGAATGAGTCCTGGGCTAAAAAGGTATTGAAACTAACTACAGTTAAATGCATTCTTATGTTCTCAGGTATAATCACCTGGTGGCCATTGCAGAAGAAAGGAAACAAGACCTTCTGGCTACAGTCTTTATAAATAATCTCATACATTTGATCAGTCACCTAATGAGGCAGATAAACCAAGTGCTCTTTTATATATTGCTTCTGGCCTTTAGTGGGGTACACAGCAATGGCTTTATTAGTGTGGTTTTGAGTCCTTCTCCTGCTTATAAACTTTTCTTAGCTTTTCTATTGCATAAGCAATACTCTCTTCTTGAATTTTATGAGTTTTAAGCCCCAAGAACACCTGTGTTTAAAGTATTATTTAAGTATTTAAGTCTGAACCGAATTGTTAGAATACAATTGTCACTAAGAAGCTGCTACTTAGCAAGCTTATAAGACATTATGGCTTTAAATATTAGGGATATAAAAGACATCATGGCTTTAAATATTAGGGATTTAAAGACAGAAGAAATATAGCTAGGAGTTGCCAACAGATCCTGGGAAAACTTGACAATGTCTTCCTTCCTTTTCCTCTTGATGAACCAATGTCCATTCTCGTTCCCATCAATACAGAATGAATAATTGAGGGCAGCAGATAATTCTAACCAGAATTTGCCTGCTATGAATTTTAGATTCATAGTTTATAGTACAGAACAAGATAAGGGAAGCTGTTCTGAGCTGTGTTGTAGTGGGACCCTGTGCCTAGTCAATCAACTTCTTCTGTGTGATACACCTGTACTACTGAGGCTAGAATTAACAAGGCTTCTTTGTACAGTGTAGAACCTTCATGCCCTCTCTTACGGACAAAGAAATGAGCAAACCAAGAAGATTGGTGAGATGACAGGCCCGTGTGAGATTTAAATCTCTTGCCTCTCAAGGCACACAATCTAGTAGAGAGCAGCATGGCATGATATATTCCTTATCTCTGTGCTCCCTTTTCTTCACAGTATCTCTAGAGGGTCTCTAAGTGACTATTGTCTTACTGTTAGTTAGATTTTCTTCTATAAATTTATATGCCTCCTGCATAATAGGACATTTTCAGCGGTGTTTTTCTGTGCAAAAGAAGAGTTCTGAAGAGTTATTGCAGAGTATTCTTGATTGAAATATAGGCTTATAACCTTCTAGTATTTAAGCAAGGACACAAATAAACTATTAATATTATGCTCATATAAAAACTTTGCTGTGCCAGGACTATAATTCTCATTTATCTTTTTCATGCAATGTATTTCATATTTAAAATTTAACAGAGCTCTGAATATGAAAGTGCAGGATAAGATTTTCATGCATGGCACAGGATGAAAGAATTCAGAGGTGTTTCACTCAATATGCTGAAAAGCAGGCTTGCCATGAGTCTCAAATAAAGAAAGCTTTTCTGCTTCATGAACAAAGCAGAACCCTGTTTCATTAAGGGAACTACAAATGTCCTAACTTCAGCCATTTAAAAGAGTTTGAGAGTTAATCAAATTAGGCAAATAGCATGCACTAAAAGCACCAAGCAGTCAGTCAGGAAAATGCTGTAATCCTTATATATAGTGAAAAAAAAAATATAAAAGAAATATAGTGACCTATAAATGCTGATTCATGTCACCTTAACATTAGGAGTGGGAGACTAATGCACACAGAATGAATCATCTCTTGCAAACTTCTTTTATGAGGAACTCGGAAGTTCAGATTTTACGCAGCTCATGTAAGGGGAAAAGAAAAAACTGGTTTTTACAAAGCTGGTTCTGGCCCATCCCTCTCATGTAAAGAAGTAAAAGTGTCTGTCTGCCTCACTGGGATCATCACCCTGAACCCACAGTCAGCAGTCTGACCTAAGAGTGTTTGCTAGTGCAAAGAGCAGTGAAATCTATCCCACTCCAGATTCTTGGCCAGGTACTAGGACCTGATCCTAAGTTAAAACCCTGGCCATCAGTAGACAGAAACTTGATGTCATGATATTACCTATTATTTGTAATCATTCTGGGCAGTTATGTCATTAAAATAGAAATTAAAAGATCCCATGGCATCTCACAGCATATTGAAAGGGGTTGAGTTTTTAATCCTCACCTACACAAGCTTATCCATTGTAGACAATGGGCTTGTCTTATGCTACCTGGTAGCCTTGCAATTACTGACTGGGAACAGAGCAAAGTTCAAAATCATCCTCTGAGATGAACAGCCATGGTCAACCTCTGCTCCTCTTTGCCCTTTTCCCCTTGCATGGGCCATAGGTTTTGAACAGCAGCAAATGATGTGAGGAGCTCCCGGCTGCAAAGGAAATAGAAGAGAGAAGCAAGCCAGACTCCAGCCCTTCTCTTTCCTAAGACTGCCAGGGAGTCCACACAGCCTCTCCAGTCTTTCTTCATCTGAGAGATGCTCCAGTCCATTAATCATCTTCATGACTTTTCACTGGCTTCTCTCCAGGGAGACACAGCACCTCAGGTTTGGCCTCACAATTGCTGAGGAGGGGGCAAGGATTCCTTCCCTCAGCCTGCTGGCAACACTCCTCCTAACACAGTGCAAGATGCCCTTAGCCTTCTTTGCCAGAAGGACGTGTTGCTGGCATATTAAATTTGTTGTTGACCAAGACTCCCAGGTCCTTTCCACAAAACTACTTTGCAGCCAACTGCTCCCAGCATGTGCCACTGCCTGGAGTTGTGCCTGCCTGGGTGCAGGACTTGGATCTGTGTCTTGTCAATTATGAAACAGTATTATTTCTTCTCCTTCTTCTTCCTCTTCTTCTTCTAATTCTTATTCAACTAATTTACCATTTTCTTCTTAATATCCTTTACTACTACTGTTTCTTCCTCTTCTTCTTCACCTTCTTCTTCTTCTTTATTACTACTACCATTTCTTCTACCTCTTTATCTTCCCATTCATATTCTTGTTTTTATTATTCTAACTTATTTTTCTTATTGTTACTATTTTTCTTCTTCTCATAATTATCTACTTCTACTATTTATTCTTATTCTTATTCTTATTCTTATTCCTATTCCTATTCCTATTCTTATTTTCTTATTCCTATTCTTCTTACTATTCTTTTCCTTTGTTTCCAGGCACAGGCAGCTGGTGTGGCTCCCTCAGGATGCTGGGCAGGCTCTGTGCCATCCACCCTCTCTGGGGTCAGGCCAGTGCTGGCAGCGGGTGCTAATCCTCAGGCAGTGGTGCCAGGCAAGTCCAAGGGCAGCAGAAGAGGCTGCACAGAGCCCACAGCACCTGCCTGACGTGGGACAGACACTTCTTGTGGCTCCCAGCTGGGGAGCTGAGAGGCTGGAGCAGTGGGGCATGGACTGGGTTGTGAGGAGGCACTGAATGGCACTTGGGGGCACAGCTCAGATGCCAGAGCCTCGACCCAGGACTCCTGAGGGACAGGAACTGGGAGCCCATCCTCTACAAAGCATGCCAGCCTTTGCTCCCTGTCTTCTTATTCAGACAGCTCGAAGATACTCAGTTCATCCCAGTCATCCTCCTCCCACAGCAAGGCCTTGACCCCAACTCTGAGCTCTGGATGCTCACGTGTTCCCAGTTGTTCTGAGCAAGCTCGTTGTCACTGTCATCTTCCCAGCTGGACTGCATGGATGGTCTCTTACCATTCATCCCCTTTGGAGAACCCCTGGCCAACGGAGCCTTCCTCTTCAGAAAGCTCTTGGCCAATTGATTCTTCCCAGTCAGATAGTTCTTTGTAGCCTTCAAATTCTCCAGGGCAATACAGGTCTACCTCACTGTTTTAATCCCAATCAGAAAGTTGTTGGTCCTGCAGCCAGCTGGGCAAGGGGCTGGGTGGCTGGGAGATGGGGTTGGCCTTGTCCTTCTCCATCTTGCATGTCCCCTGTGGCAGTGGGATCCTGGGAGCTGCTTTGTCCTGAGAGAGCTGCTCTCCTGGGACTGGGCACTCCAGGGTTCTGCACCCCTTAAACACCCCTCTGGCAGGGCAGGGATCTGCCATGCCACAAAGGGCCTCTGGGCATCACAATGTCCTGCATCACCCAGGCCCCTGACACAAGGCACCTGTGCCACAAAGGGCCACCTCCAGCACCCCTTCTGAAGCCACTGGAACAGCTGGACGCACTGGAAGTGGCATGGAGCAGCCCCCAGCCCTGGGCACTTGCAGGCCCTGATGTGCCCAGAGCCCTGTGAGGCTTTGGACACGATCCCACAGGACAGCCCGAGCCCCACCCTGCAGAGCCCTGCCTTTGGAGGGTGGCTACTGGGGGCACGAGCCATTGGCCAGAGGGACACAGCCAGGCAGCTGTGGGCAGTGGCTCCATGGCCAGGTGCAGCTGGGCAGCAGGGCTGTCCCTCAGGCTCTCCCTCCATGCTGGGAGCAGAAGGGACTGTGGCTGAGCAGCTGGGAGCACAGCACTGGCTGGGCTTGCACTGCCTGGGAGCAGTGACAACACAGCAGCTTCATCCTGCACATGGAGCATCTCTTGGGATAGTGTGGGGTCTGTTCTGCTTCTGCTGGGGACAGCAGCTCACCTGGGCATAGAGGAGCACTGAGCACCAAGACATCCTGAAGTGCCTCTCACTTACCTCATGTCCTTAGCACAGCCAGAGCAGGCTGTGAATGTGGAGGGAAGATAGAAAATGCCCAGTGAATGAAGCAAAAGTTTCTGCTTCTGATTGGGAAAGCTCCATGGAGGCTGGAACTCACTGCAGACTGAACTATGGAGGCCAGGAGAGAGATGGAAGATTTCAGTCCTGACTGATACGGAAAGCTACCCAAAGAAATACAAGCAGTGTTGGCAAAATGAGAGATACTGTGTTTGTATTTGATGTGAGACAAAGGAAGGAGAGACAAGAACAAGCATTTAGGTGCATAATTTGTGATGCTTAAGCCCTGAAAGTAAGCTGCAGCTTGCTTGGTACCAATGGCACACTGAGTTAAACATCAAAATGCAGTTGTCTCACTGAGATGCCTTGTTGTGTTACACCCCACACATGCTTGTCTTTCTCCATTGCGCAATGAAAAAGTAAGAAGCATGCAGTGGTTTCAAGACTGGTGTTTTGTTGACAATATAGCCTTACAGAAAGCTCCAAAAATAATTGCAGAGAAATTCACTTTCTCTGTTTGTAATAGGTCACTATGGTAACTGGTTTCTGACTGACTGCAGCAGTCCTCTATTGGAGGAAAGTCAACACGCTTACATTTATTTGTAGTGATCAATATAAAAAGTATTTTTGAGAGTGAGTCTGCCTGGAACATTAGCAAGTTTTTACCAATCCAAAGCCTATTAATTTGTGCATCTCCTGTTCTTCAGGTACAGGGAATTGCAAAAAACAGAAGGCATTTTTTGCTTTATGCATTATAAAGGTTTTGCAAGTGTATTCATTCATGACTGTGCACCAGTGGGCTGCATTTGGCTGCGTACAGCAACTATGTGCTGCTGCACTTCTGAATGTGGGTTTCAGAAAAACAGAACGAGTTTTAAGGAACCATCTTTCCTTGGATAGTCAGTAAGATGAAGCCATATAAATAGGAAAACTATAAAAGTGCAACTAATTTTATATCAAATATCGAACTAAAATCTCAGGTTTGCAACTTTTCTCTGCTGGATGCTTCAAAAACCAGGTTTGTAGAGATGTACACTTAAAGCTCAATAACACAGGACATTCAGCAAGATTTGGTGGGTAGAAAAATAGAATTCTTTCAAGAATTTTATTAAATCTGGTTTTATTAGATATAAACAAGCTTGCATTCAATTACTGAAGTCCTACTGTCTTTTTGCCTAACAAGATATTCTTTAAAATTTGTATGAACATCCCAAGGAACACTATTTTGATAATGAAAAACAGAGAAATAATTAGCTTTTTGTAAGGTTATAAGCACATCTAATTATGAAACTACTTGTGAATAGAAGTCTCAGCCTTTCCATGTATTAAAAGGTAATTTCTGTGCTGTCAGTTTCCTCCATGGAAAATTATTTTGGAAATGCAACAAAGGTTTTAATTTTTTAATTTTTTTTCCATGAACCGTGCAACCAGGATTGCATCTAGAATCTATACTAATTTGCTTCTCTTTAGCATTCTTCTTAATGGGAACCCTCGGTTGAAGGCAAGATTTAATCTAGAACTAGTTTCTTTACAAAACCAGAGATACATAGTGTAGAGGAAAATAAACAGGTTCCTTTGTCACTGACAATTTAAATTAGCCTGTTAATCCTAGTGTGACTGAATGTCCTGGTTTAGGGCAAATTTGGGGGAAAACCTCCGGAAGGAGCCCCCAGAAAGCAAACCCCCACTACTCCTCCCCTCACCACCGGGTTCGGGAAGAATTTTCTCAGAGAAAAGTGGAAAAAACCTGTTTATTTAACAAGGAAAACACTCCCCAGCACACACATACACAAAAACTGAACAACACCAGATGACAAAAACTCCTTCACCGCTCTGAAAGGATGACTAATTCAGAAAGTCTCTCCTGCGAGTTGTCGCCCAGTTGTCGGTCTCCGGTGCTGGGGATGACTGCTGCAGATCACAAAATGCAGACTCCCGGTGTTTCTTGGTGTTTCCCAGGTCCCCATCTGGAACAGGTTCAGATGGTATGATTTTATTTAGGCAAAAACAAGAGCGAAAGCAAAAAGTAGGAGCAAGCAAGCAAAGCAAGCAAGCAAAGCAAGCCTTTCCTAAACACAGACCATGGGTGAGATGAGCTGGCTGATAACACGACAAAACAATCCTTCACTTTCAGAGTCAGTCCTGAAAGCACAGAACACAACACCAAGCACAAACAAAACACACGATTGGGGATGCAAGCACCACAACGTCACACTAGGACACTAAAGCAGAATAGTCAGCATAGCAAAAACTATAAAAAACGGGTTACTGTTTTATAAAATCATTAATCATTTTACTATCATAGATATCCCTCTGTAACTGCAAGGGAAGGTATTGATACAGTCTTCATTTTTAGTAAAAATCCTCAGTAGATACATATTCACTACTACAGTAATGCTTAGTATTTGATAACAATATAAAAATAATTAAAATAAAACTTATCCCCTTCAAGCTCAAGTTTAAGTATCCACTTCAGTGCTTTTAGAGTTTCAATATTTGAGAAAGTAATCTGACAGCAGATTTATACTATGGGTTCAGAATCTGACAGTGCAGAATGAGAGCAGCAAAATTGAGTCATATTCCCTGATTAAAATGGGAGATTTAAAAATTGCTTTAGAATAGCTCATCTCACCTCAGAGGAGAACTTTCACATATTCAAACATATTTCTGTCTCAATCAAAGGCAAAGGGATCTAGCTCATTCAAGTGGGAGAGGCATTGGGGCTTGCCTGTGTCATTTTTAACTGTGAAATAAGAAGTTCTTGAGTTGAGCTAAATGTTGTTGAAGTTGCTTAGTGTAAGTGCTGCCTTTTACTCACAATAAATGTAAAAGGGGACATTCAAGTGCTCTGTGCAACCAGGTAGCAGAAATGATAGGAAAGCTGCCACAATCACTGACTTGCACGTTGCAAAGGCTGAGAACAAGATGAATCATTTTGTAGTGGAGAAGGGCAAGACAAATGCAAGCATGTAAGAACTGATTGCTGAAACTGTGATTGCCTACCATCTGTGACAAAAAGAGGAAAGGGTGCCTGACTATGAGGAAAATGGTAGCAAAAAAAGCACTGGGTACATTAACAGCATCATTAGCAGTCTGGTCTTAGGAAGAGATAAAGAATAATTTTTGTGGGAGACTGGAAGCAAAAAGCTTGTTCTCTGCTGCTATGGCCAGAGAAAATGGGTCCTAACATTTTTTTTTTTTTTTTTTGCAACTAAATATCTTTGATCACATCAGCAATGCATAAATCCCTTCCTTCCTTGCGGGCAGAACTCCCCACTGAGCCTCGGCCTATTAACTAAGGTCAGAAAGGACACAGAACAGTTAATCAGGTAGTTTTTTTTTTAAATTGTACTGTTGTGGGAACCAAGGTAACAGCTCTGATACCCAATGTTTTTAAGATAATTCACTTTCATTTATCAACCTATCCTTTACCTTATTATCTTTCTATGCAGTATATTAGTGAGTTTTCCTGGAGGACTTGGTTTAGTGTGTTTGCATACAAATCAATGAGCTTGTTGCATCTCTGTCTGGAACAGCCACAGCACAGTCTGCTTTGGTTTGTTACAGAGTAAAATCTCATGGGTTCATGTCTGACAGAAAAAACAACCATTTTCTTAGTTACCTACTGCTTTTCCCAGAAAAAAAAAGGAATAGCTTCCTCCACTGCCATTCTCAGCTGCTCCTATTTGACATGCCATGCACTAGAACACATCTCATTTGGCAATGTAATCTGAGGGTTCATAAATCCATATCTCTATTTTTAAACTGTATTTAAGTTGATAGTGGAATGGTATCATTCAATTGCAAAAATGGATGTATTTCTGAAGTAGCCTAGACATCCTTGCAAAGGCAGAGTGCTTTATTAGGATAAGAGATCTATAAATAAACAAGATAATGAAATATTCTGACTTCATAGTGTATCAGATTAATTGTGTGAACCTGAGGAACACAAGCCAAAATTAAAGGAGCCCAAAAGAACAGCAATAAATTTCAAAGTATGTCTGAAAGTCTACTTAAAGTCTACTTTGGCAAAAGAAGCGAAGACATTTTCCAAGGTGAATTGAGAGGAATGTCAAGAAGGTGAGTGAGTGATTTGAGAATGAATAAAGGAATGCAGATGAACAATATAAGGCTAATGCATTAATTCTCATCCTGTTTCTCTGGTTAGATTCATCCTCTGCAGTGGCAGCTATAAATTCAGGTTTGTGACTGACTGAAAAGGGCACTGCTTTTAAATCTAAGGTGCTCATCAAGAGTATTGAAAGCATAAAGTTTTTTAACATGTAAAGACCAAGCTGGCAGGTGTTGAATTATAGAAGAAATGTCTTCTTTCCTCCTTAAGCAATTGAAGGATTGATGCTTTAGGCCTTTCATTACATGGATCACTGAAAGAAACAATCATTCCAATATTTCACTGTCAAGTTAATTGCAGTAGTGGTCAGCTATATTACTGCTAAATCTCAAACTTGGTGCATCTCAGTGTTTCTAGGAGAAGTATCATCCAGACAGAGCCTAGCTTTCCCCTGGGAGTCCAGCTGATGAGTTTTCATTCAGCTCCTCTCTGCCTTAGGTGATGAGTATAAAAGAAATGCTGCCTCCAGTTCCTTACCAGTATAAATACATATAACAAGTTTAAGGGTGTTTTTTTTATGATACTGACTTTTCTGCCTAAAAAGATCTCTCATCTGCAGAAATGCCGTCTTCCAGTGGGACAGTTTGCAGTTTGATTTATTTCCATGGCTAAATAAGATCATCAACATCTGACACTAAACATGAGTAACTTATTAAGCCATCTGTAGCCCTCTCACATTATTAAGATCTTCAGTGTCTCTGGGGAATGGTTTTCTTCACACATTTGCTTCATCAAGCCTCTTACAGCACAAGCAGTCTGTGTGCCTACAACAAAATGAAATATGATGATGAGGTTTGCCACATAATTGCTGATGTTTGCAATGTGGATACCTATGGCTACCGTGGTCACAACCTCGAGACACTGGCTCCTCACATCCTAAAACAGACGTCTGTCACAAGAATCATCCCCAAAACTGTCTGCTCCTCTCTGCTGACGAAAAAGGAGCCTGATAATGACTAGCCCAGATGTAAATTACTTGTCTGTACCAGCCTGAAGTTTCCTGAGATGACCTCCAGCATATCTTTCACACAAAACATTACTGAATACAAAAGGTGATAGTGGACCTACACCTTAACAGCAGTAAGATGAAATGGTGTTAACTTCATTTCACTGTACTTCTTAAAGTGTAGTCTAGCATAACAGTATGAGTCTCCATTCACATGATAGAAATAATTTAGCCTTACAGCTACTTTGTATGGATAGAAAGCTAAATGTTTAGTGATATTTGCATCAGGAAGCACCAAGGTCCTGGCTCCATATGCCTATGTTAAACAGAGATAGAAAATTGAAGTGGTGCAGTAAAAGGTGCCTACCACTGAAGAGTCACAGATGTAAATTTAAGTTAATATTGTATGCAGAAATCATCTGAATGTCTGCTCTGGGAAATGAAGAGAAGGAGAGAGAAGTGCATCAGAAAAGGATAGTAATATGAACTGTTGATTATCACCTAAAATAAATCCAAATAAAAATATCAATCCTTTCTCTTTTGCATCTTTCACGTCTGTTTGATCCATGAACACTCAATGGAAGTATTCCTAATTACCATAGGAGAGGAAAAGAATTGGAAAAAGTTGCTTTCACCTCAATTAAAGGTATCACATGTGCATGTCTAACAGGTGATCAATGCACATTTAGGGGATACTGCTATCATCAAGCCTATAGTGACTTGTGAAAGGGCACACACATGACTGGAATTCATATTATGCTGTTCTTCAAAGCGTTCTGATATCAGGGAACTCTTTTTCATCAACTCTAATCAATGCTTCAAATTCTGACAATTAAATCAGTCCTTGGACTGAATAGCATATGAATGAAAGAATCTTCAGTATGCTAGCACAGAAAAACAGCGGCAGAAACTTGACCTTCATAATACTAAGTCTTCCTTTTTCTTATAATATTGCTATAAATTACCTCAAGAAAAGCCTGCTGCTATTATCAAATCCTAAGCCACCTCTCAGGATATATTCTGTCTACTCTCAAAAAGCACCTATGTACTTCTTCATCCTTGAGCTTCATCTGATATAAAAGCAGTGAAGTGATTAGAGTCAATGTGGCCAGATATAAACACTCCACTCAGCAGCAGAGCCTGTAGCACTGTTATCTTGCATGCCAAGAACATGTTGCCATGAAAACAAATTCACATCGAAGCTGTCCTGCTGTGCCACACTGCTGTTCAGAAACCTACCCAGCAGTCAGGGGCTCCCCCTGTACGGTGTTTCTCCTTCTACCTTCTTTGTGGCTTGGTGGTGTCACAGCCCCTCTGTGCTTCTGGTCAATGGTCTGGGTATTTATATACACTCAGGATGCAAACTCAGCTGATTGTGGCAATGTGTTTTTCCTTCTTTGCAGCAGCAGAAAGCATGACTCCTCCCTCAGCTCTGCAAAGGAGGGCACCGCTAGGGTTGGTGTTAGGGTTAGGATCAGGGCTACATCTGAAATTTTCCTTCCCAGACTGCTTTTCCTGTTACAAGCATCTCCCGTGTCAAAGCCACCTCATGTGGCTGGCTGGCAGTCTGCTGCTAAGAGGGAATCTAAGCAGCTTTATTTCCCCCTAAGGAGCAACTTTGGGGAGCAAGAGCCTTTGCAAGTGTTCTCAGACATGATCATAGAATCACAGAATATGATCATATAAAGTCTAGAATCATATTAAGTCTTGCGTTGGAACAGACCTTAAAGATCATCTAGTTCCAATCCCAAATGAGAAAAAATTTGAGATAATCACTTCAAGAACACTGTGAATGATTTCAGAATTCTTTTCCACAATCATAATCATGCAAATGGTCTTGAAGTGGACATGAAGATCTGGCTGAACTTTTCTATATTTCACACTTGGAATCTGTCCTGTATCTCTCATGTTAAAAAACTTTTTCCATTGTTATGGGAAAGGGAAGCAACATGAGATCTGAGCAAGTGTCTAAGAGCGTTGTTGCAGGAGCATTCTCATCTGAACTGTCATCTTACCTGCTGGGTCCATGTGAAAGCAGTCCTCATTAAATTAGCTCTGGACATTCAAAATGACCTATTTGTCTTTTTAAAAAGGTCATTCTATATTTTTTTCTGCTAGTACCAGATACCTGAGCTGTGAATGCTGTGCCTGAGCTAAACCCACCGTAATAATTTAAAGACAGGCACTGTCATCACTTTCTAAAGACATTTGACGCTTCTCACTGTAGAATTGTACCCAGGATTTCAAATCATTATGTTTGAGGGAAAAGGCATTGAATGCCATTACCTTTTTCCCAACCTGAACTGCTAATGTCTATCAACATTATATTTTTTATATCAAACAGAGATTTACTGGTCATGACAACATATGAGAGTGGAAAACTGTATTATATAAAGCCATAATCATATTAATACTCTTGGCCAGAAAATAATGTATTAAATATCAATATTTTTCCATACTTACACGTGACTGACATTTTTAAAATATTTGCAGAGTAAATCACACATCATATTTTGAAGCTGCCAGCTCTCCAATGGAGGTAACATCACGCTAACAAATGGTAAAATATAATTTCAGCTTCTTGAAACTAACAGCCCCTACTAATAACTGTATTGAGATAAAATTGCTGTTATTTCTCGAACCCTTATATAATTTAACTGTACACAAATCAAAATACAGCATTTAGCAGCCACAGAAGAGCAGAGAATGAGCATGAAGTGGACAACAGATAGGTAACTGGAAGAGTGAGCACCAACTCACAGCCACTAGCAACAGTGAACTGGCTTGCCTGCAGCAGGTGCACCAATTTAATGGCTAAGTGATCTTATTATTAAATTATTACTTAGTAACTGTCATGAACTGCATAAAAAAAAGTACCACATTTAGAAGAAAATATATAATTCAAAATTATTGTTAAAGAGAATAGGATCATTTTCTGCTATACCAAATGATGCTTTTGTCAAACTGACACCTAAAGTAGAAGAGAATAAACGTTTCAGACTTAATTATTATTTCCTATTTAGGAATAATATTTTCTTCTTAGTCGTGGGCAGAAATGTTAACATTGAAGTTTTGCAAACTGTTAGTCACTCAAGGTATATTTTTTCAGGAAAACACCTAGAGTCATAGATCATTTTGTTTAGGAAAGACCTCTGAGATCATTGAGTCCAGCCGTTAATCCAGCAGTGCCAAGTCCACCACCTGAAACATGATTCCAAGTGCCACATCTACAAGTCCTTTAAATACCCCCAGGAATGGGGACCCAAACACCTCCCTGGGCAGTCTTTTCCAATGCCTGATAATCCTTTCAGTGAATAAAATTTTGTTGCTATCCAATCTAAACCTCCTCTGGCACAACTTGAGTCTATATTTCCCTGTGTAATCTTATGACATCGTTTTAGTTCTCCTGAGTGGCCAGCAGGAATTTGAGAAGCAGACATGGACTGTTGACCTAAGGTTAATGCAGTAGAGGGGCATCACGACCACCAAAGACCCACCCATAGCCCTCTGACCCACTTCCAGGATGGTCTAGAGAAATGAACTGCAGCTGATAACTAATTTGCATAGAAAGTGAGAAACCTATTTCTAGGTGGGGGGAAACTTACCTATAAAAAGGTACCCCTCAAAGCCTGGGCACCTGCATCCTAGGATACTGGACCCTCTCTTAGCTGGATTCATGATGAAGCCAGGACTGGTGATCTCTCCTTCTCCCTTTTTTCCTCTCTTTCTCTCTCCCTCTCTCTCTTTTCTTTCGCCCTACCCCTTATTCAAAGCCCACTCCCCTGTGCTAAATAAGATCCTAATATACCTGTTTCCATACCAAATGCAAAATTTACAATAAAACTGTAAGTTTCTTTTTTGAAAAGACCCTTTGACTTCTGTAATCTTTTTTCAACCATGAGCACCTGCCCATCTTGGGCACTCACTTCCCCTTAAGGGTGGGACACCAAGATGATTAGTGAGCTGGAGCACTTCTGTGAAGAAATCCTGAGAGAATCATGATTCTTCATCCTAGAAAAGAGAAGGCTTTGGTGGGGTGGTCTGATTGTGGCTTTCCAGTACCTGAGGGGGGCCTATGAGAAAGAAAAAGAGAGACTTTCTACAAGGAATAGAGTAGCAGGACAAGGGGGAATGGCTTAAAACTGAGACTAAGTTTATGTTAGATATTAGGAAGAAATTCTTTACTGTGAGGGTGAGGCACTGAAACAGGTTTTCCAGGGAAACTGCGGATCTCACATTCTTGGAAATGTTGGACAAGGCTATGAGCCATCTGGTCTAGTGGAAGGTTCCCTGCCCATGGCAGAAGGGTTGGAAGTAGATGATCTTTAAGGCCCCTTCCAACCCAAATCATTCTATGATTCTGTGATTCTATGAAGGTACATAAGGATACTCAAGCCAGCTTTCCTTCATCTTATGAAAGCATAGATTTGACACACTGCAATTAGCAAACACATGCCCCTGTGTTGTCATTTTGCATTTTCTTTTCAAGCGATGAGGCCAACATAAAAATTAACAAATATCATGCAGCCTGTGCAGTCTCTCTGGAAAAGTGTCAGTTTGGGGGATTCAAATGAGAAAGTGACTTGGGAGTCATTTCAGTATGGATCTTACAAGACGTCTGCAGCTGTTTTAATGAGGCTGGTATTTTAAACAACCATTCGGAAAAAAAAGAAACAGTGGATTCTATCGTCATTTTTTTATAGCTCTCGCTCATGATAAAATTTCTGACATTAAAGCAGTCTTGTCAGAAAGCTGTTATGAGGTCTTAAATGCTCTCGACTCTTTAACATTTCTTCTTCTGTTAAAGGGGGGGTTGGTAAGAATGAATTTGTCATGGATTTTTCAGAGACTGTGTAATGACAGCTATTAAAATGTTCAGGTTCTTGGGAGGTTACCCAACTCTAATTACTCTGTGAGGTTTATTTTTGTTTAATATTAATACTTTATTTTATTTTAGTCCTAATATAACCTTTGCAAGTTATTTGTTTAAAATATGAGAATGCATATCCCAGTACTAAGCTGGTATGAGCTACTTTTTCTTCCTTCTTTGCCTATGCTTATTTTTTAAAGTAATTTCTAACAAACCAGAGTCCCTGCTTAGCATTAAGCAACTTCCTCTCTCCTCTATGACTTTGAAATGACAAATTTAAGGGTTTAAAGCTGTTTAATAACTAGTCCATTGATTTTGTGTGACCACGGCCTATAGAGACTTCAGAGAGACTCTAGACAGAGCTGAAGTTCACAGGATGACAGGAAAACACTGCCTTAAAATGCCACTTGACAGATGAGGACATACCTAGTAGCTGTCCATACTCGTGTTCTCAACTTTTCCAGTCCTGATTTAGGATGCAGTTAAAATGACTCCCTGGCATGAAGATTTGGTTTCTTAGCTGATGGACAGGGAGAGATTCCTCTTCAGGTTTGGACACTGGAGGTGCTTTATCACAGCTTACAGGTGTCCCTGGTGCCTCTGGGGAGGTGCAGGGGATGAAGCAGATGCCCTCAGCTGCATCAATCAAGGGTCACAGGGTTGCTCTGCCCTGCAGTCTTCATTTCAGAAGGGCACATGTCCTTGTCCTGCTTGCCAGCCCCTGGGGACATGCCATAGCATCACAGGTACCCCTGCACACCTGGGAGTGGGCACCAAGCTGAGCCACAGGTAATGGATCCACAGGAATCAGGAGGGTTATTCAGGCAGAGGGGTGTGATTCAGTTGACCACACATAGGTTTCCAGTGCTGCTTGAGGTGCCCTAAAGTGTTTGAAATGCCCCCAGCTGACTCTCAGGTGCAGCCCAGGGCCAAGAGAATGACCCCACATATTTGGTCCAGCTGCTAAGCCAGACAGGATGCCCAGGGGCCCTCACACAGTGCTAGGTGCCTACATCTGGATAGCTGCACTGAGTCTGGGTATGATCTGAAGAGTCTGGCAGGCTCCAGCTGACCTCACTGCCTGTAAGGAGCTCAAACACCAGACTCCCATATGAAATTCAGGTGCCAGAATTAATCCAATTTAAAGTAATCTGCTGTATCCCACTGCTGGTGGGGTACCTGGGAGGTATCTCTGAGCTCTTCCCTCCCAGGAACAGTTCTGTTCATCTATTCTTGAAGTCAGGTCACAGCAGCTGCTAGAGCGGTTAAATCAAAAGCTGACAGGCAGAAAATTGTATAAAACAATGCAATTGAGATGGCAGGTTGTTTGATAGAGGTCTGTATTTTGGCAAAATAGATTCCTTTTAGTCCAGCTCTGAATGGAACCAAAGCTGTACATTTTCTTCACTTGTTCCCTTCCTGATATATCTGCAGATGGACTGAGATAATCCTTATTCTCTTACCAGTATAAATGATAAGCAGCTTCAGGAAAAACTGAAGTTATGCTGTAATAAAATAATGTAAACAAGAGAAAAGAAAAAAAGGAGCTGCAGTATGTACTCTTTTATGTTCTTTAATTTGGACTCACAGATGTAGCTGGAAAAGCAAGAGGTAGTTTCTTTAAAGCTGTAGTAATTTAAAGTTCTGTACCTAGGAGATTTGATTCAGCCTTAAACTCAAAGTGTTCTGAAATTAGGGTGAATTACTGAGGTTTAAATTAAGGGACAATTGAATATAGAAAAAACTTATTCTTGTTACTTTTTCAATTGAAACCAGAGGCAAAAGTACTGTTTTTAAAAGTATGCATTATTTGATCTATAGCTTTCAGTTGGGCAAACTCCTGGGAAAATTAGTACCTTTCTCTGATGTACAATGGAATTCTTCCAAAGGACAAGATCCCTAAGCTGATACAAATCAGCATAAAGCCTCTGAATATCATCACCTCCAGATCTAACCCACAGTAGCTTATCTATAAGTACTGTTGTCGAGTGGCTTTTAAGTAATCTGACTCCTCTGATACATTCACAGTTTATGCTTATTAATTCATTAGGATGAGACTAACTAACTAATATCAGACTTCACAGAAGAAATTTTCTTCCTAGAAGAAATGACTTCTATCTGCTTTGAATAAGATGTCCATTACCCACTGTTGAAATAAAATTTGTATGTGGAATCCAGTGCAGCAACTGAAAGCCTTGTCCATGGATTCTGAAGTGCATGTAAATGATCATGGAAGGTCTAGGGGGACAGATCATGAATTACCCAAACTACAATTAGACCAGGACACAGACCAATAACTGCCCTTAGCTCTGAAATATTGTAAAAGTTGAAGTGACCAATCTCAAGAAACTCAGTAGTGAGAAAAATTATTCCAACGACATGGCTGACCTATAGGTCTGGATTCACCCAGGGCTCAAAATTTTTCTTACCAGTATTTCAGTGAGATGAGTCAGGCATGCTCCATTGTAGCTTGGGCTCTTAACATCATCTGTAGTACCTACAGGTGTTTAATAAGGAAACTAGGACACACAAGCAACCAAAGGGTCTTGTTTTCAATCAAACAGTACTGAACTTTCAAACTGAGAACATGGTTTTTTATCAAGTCTTTCCTCCCAGGTTTCTATGAAAAAAATTGTCAGAAGCACAGCCTATAAAAGTGCAATCCATTTCCATTTAATAGCTGGTTTGCAGAAATTTCTAAAGATAACTAAGTATAGAAAAGGACTGGGTTTAAGGTACCAGTTCATTTGTCATTTATTCCTTTATACCACTTCCAATTAACATATTATTCTAATTTTCTTTCTATTTTATTATGAAAAAATATTTCTTATAATAAAATGAGATATCTAAAAAGAGCTTGCCTCTACATTTCTATAGGCATCTTTAGAGACCACTGAATATTTAAAAGATATTATAAATAGAAGCAAGATCCATATGGCAAGACAAATACTCATAAAATTATGGATAGTCTGATTCTCTGACTCATTTTTGCAATTGCAGTGCTGTAGGAAACAAATATACCTCTCCATTCAACTGCTGGATACCACATTGATCTGCCTGCCAGTTCTATCTAGGTACCTTGCATAAGAATATTCTTTTTCTCATTGCATCTCATAAACAGCTATGTCTTTTAGCCTTTTACCTTTTGAATATTAAGCTGAAAAGTTTTTCATTGGATGTGGAGTCCTTCATTGGATGTGACAGTATGCGTAACGTGCAACTTAGGAGGAATAGTCTTTGCAGGTTTATTGAAGAGCATACTGAATTAATATGTATAAATTGTGTGCAGCTGACATAAAAAAAGAAACTCTGTGTTGAGCATCAGGTGGGCCATGTGAAATTAATAATTTCTCACTCAGTTCATTTCCCAGTGGAAACTTATCTAGCATACACAAACTCCAGCTCTGCATTAATTGCCATCCTTGTTTAAAATCTTGGTTCCACAAATAGGTACATTTTTTAAATATGCACTCCAGTTCCCATTAAGACAGCTTTGAACTGGGCCAGGGAGGCCCAGTGGGGTGGTGGGCTGCCTCTGGAGAAGGAGGCTTGTAATCTAAATCTGTTGCAGTTATGTCAAAATGGACATGACTGGCACCAACACCAGTCTTTTATTAAAAACTTTACATGCCTTGTCTCAGGAAACTCTGACTCCTTTCCTCATAGGCAGCTCCACACAGCTCTGACTCCTTCTCTCCTCTCTGCAAGTTCCCTTCTTCCTTCTACATGAGTGGTTAACCCCAACCTTGTCCCTTACCTGGCTGCCTAAACCTGTCTGTCCCTTGCACAACTACATGTCCCTTCCTCCTCACAGCACAGCCAGCAGTCTCAGTCTCAAGCCCCAACTATAAGTCTAAATTTCTCTTAACCAGCTGACCCACTCTTTTATAACCCCCATCCTCATTGGGCAGGCAAGGCTGTTTCCACTTCTTGGCAATCAGTACAGCTGTAATTCATTGGGAAAGATTGCCTCCTGCACTATCCCTACAAACCCTCCTCCCATATAAACCTCCCCCCAGGAAAAGCAGCCTCTTTCCGATGGGACACGTGTAGATGCCCGGTGAGCAGCAGGTGCAGCACAGGCTCCTCAAGCAGAGGCTGGGGCTGCCTGTTCTTCCTCTAAGGTGCAGGAGGTTCTGTCACCTGTACATGCCCTGATGCCTCAGGTCTAAAAGAAGTAAGGAAGCACTTGCTGGTTTTGCCAGACTTGCTCCTGAAAAGCCCATCCCATGGATTTAACCCAGCAGAAACTAATTCATGGGGAAAGGTTCCTATTTATCTCAGTTTTCCCTCATACCAGCTCAAATTACAGCAGAGGAGAAAGACAAGTACTAATTGCTATCCTGCAACAGGGTCCTGGGCCAGTGCTTTGGAATAATCCTCTCCTTAAACACACCTTCATCTCACATTTTATGTACTTTATTAATTTTTCTTCATTTGGCAAATTCAATAGGCTCTCTAATTCTTATTGGCTGCTGCTGACATTTATTTATGGTTACATCAAACCTATATTCATTCTAGTTATTTTACTGTCATGTTTGTGTCATTACTATACAAATAATAATGTTGCTTTTGATTATTAGTGAGAAAGCAGAAGTTTTAATTTAGTAGATAATTATGCCTTTTTCTTTTCTAATGGAAAACCACAGTGTAAGTGTAATTGCTTCTGCGTAACAACTTGTTATTACATGCATTTCATGCTTCTAATTCTTTTGCTGATACCAGGCAAATATTTTCAGCCTAAATCTTCCCTGCATACATTTTTGACCCTTGAGGATGCACAGACCTCTATTATTAACCTTTAAGAACCAGTAAATAGTTATAGTTTAATTTTGTTTTAATTCAGTTGTTGTTAACTGAGTACTGATTACCACCTTCTCAACAAGCCCAAGACATAATGAGTCAGATGGATTTCCAGTGCATTATATAAGAGTTACGGGTTTGAAAAATGAATTTGGGAATGTGCTCATATTTTGGTTATTACATGCACACTAGGAAGTCACATAGTTAAACTACTCAATTGAAAGGACGTTTTGAAGACAAATAAGCAGCCTGTTTGAAAAGAAATTATATTCCAGGTATCACATTTCATCGCTCATTTCTGGGAAATTTTGTCACTAGCGTCAGCTAATTTTCTAGTATTAATCACCCTGCCATGGTCTAGGGGGCTAAAATTAGTTGGAATATATCATTTGAGTGCACTGACTTACACTTAATTCCTTTCTCTTTCAAACTGAGGAAGAGCTATAAGCTTTGATTACACTGCTGGAAGATGATGCTCATCTTCTATCTTCCTTTTCATTTCTCATAGAAAGTATAATGTCATGGAAATCAAACCTTCTGGTTCCTTTCTGGCAACTTTCTAATTATGGGAAGAGAAAAAAGGTACCCTTTTTAAATCCAGTTTTGAAAATGAAATAGTAAAGTGACAGGTGATTCTATATGTGCATTCACATTTCTAGCCTTAAGTGTGAAGTTTCTACAGAATCCCTATCATTTCATTTATGCTTGTTAAGGTCTTTATCTGGCTTCTGTGTGGATGAATATCACCTTGTTCTGTACCAGTCTAATAGAGTGAGTAGAAAGACACTGGCAGGTATCCAGTATGGACCCTTGTCCTTTTCTCTCTGGCTTCCCTCCAGGGGAATGCCTCTAAACAACAAAGCTAAAGCTATGGATGGGTAGCAGGAAAAGGGCGGAAAAGTTTTAGCGTCTCTTTTTCCCCTGCTCTTTACCATAAAATGTGGCTGTAAGAAGATTTCAAACTGAATCAACATCAGCATCAAAAGGCAAGAGGTTAGGTTAGAAAATAAAAGAGAAAGTTTAGGAAAAACAGTGTAGCTGTGTTTTTTTTCAGCCCAGCTGGGTCTGGTGAAAATTAATGTAAGATTTAAAGAATGGGCTGAACTAATTTCACAGCAATCAGAGGTCATCTTTGAGAATGCCTGCTGAGGACAGGTGACACTTCAGAAGGCAGAAGATGAGTAATTACAGCACCATCTTCCAATAGGAGACACAGGAACTGCTGGGGAGCTGGAAGATGCTGTGATCAACTTTAGAGCCAGGAAAACTATTGGAATGAGTTACTCAACAAACAACTGTAGATGCTGGGAAAATAAGAAGGATTTTAGAAAAAGCCAAGATGAAATTCTAAATAATGTGTCATATCAGACTGTTGATTTTCTTCCTGATAGTGCAACAATTCTAAAGAAAAGGGAAGAATCAGTAATATGACATCACTAGACTCAAGGAAGCCTATTCAAACTCTTTTACCTGTCTTTCTTCCAAGCTAAGTAAGAAACACAGTCGACGTGAAACTAATATAAAGAGGGTCAAAACTGTTTAAATATATGTAAGGAATAGACAGCAATTGGTCACCACAGTACAAAACAGAAGTATTGGGCAGCACTTGTGATCTATTCATTATTTTCACTAGCTATGTAGAAGATGAAACATAAATGATGAAATAGAAAACTTTGTCCTTTAAGAGTACTCTAAGCTGACCCTATATTGAAGAACAGGATTAGATTTTAAAATAATGATGATCAGTTGGAGTTGCAGTCCCAAAATATTGGGTGAAATTCCAAGTTGGAATTACAATCCCAAAATATTGGGTGAAATTCCACTCTGATTTATGCAGCTGCAAAGAGAGGGTGGGAGAATGGCCCCCTGTAGAAAGGAGCTGCTACTTTTGGTAAATCAGAAGCTGAAAATGAGATGACAGTATTACAGACATCCTGAAACAGGTAAGCTTTCCATGGAGAACATATCTGAGCATAAGTGTGTAAAGCACACAAAAAAAATTCCTTGACTCTCGTTAACATTAGTTACACATCATCCAAAACACTCTGGGGACTTAGGCTTCAGAAAATATATGAATGAGAGAAAAGCAACAAACAAAAGTTCAGTTCTTCAGGTAAAAGTCTGAGGGCAGTTAGAAGAAATAGAGGTTGCAAATAGGAAGTAGACTAAAGGAAGACACCAGTCATTCTTCCTGAATGAAAAAGCTGCTGAAGAGAGAAGTTAATTGAGCTGGTTACCATGTCCCATATGAATGGAATAAAAAGTAATTAACCTAACATACGGTGTATGAGATTTTCTTTAGACTATTGAAAAAGCCAATTTAAAGAAAACAGAATGATCTGGAACAGATTTTCTGGAAAGGTGGGGGGTTTTCCTCATTAGAAGTTACTGCGATGATGCTAAATATATATTTGTTAAGACTGACATTCAATTTTAGACCTGTTTTTTTACTTTTCTGTGGCATCTCTTATGAAGAAAAGAAAAAGCCAAAGAGCAGTGGTCAAAACTTCTGCTCAGACTTCAATGCTCACCTACCTTTCACTGGGAGTTGCTTTAACTCTCTGCAGATCAGAGGATCTTGGGGACTCAGGAGCACTGAAAGAAGTGGGAAGAAGGAAACTCACAGTCCCATGAAACCCAACTGAGCTTCTGGCCAAAATCTCACTAAGACGCTGAGTGGTATTTTGATATATTCTTGGCTTAGTAGAGTGACAAAAAATTTTGGTAAAATATAGACTTTTAAAGGTACGAAAGAACACGTCAGACCACATGACTGTCTGCTTTTTGCCCAATGTTATCTATTTTTGTCCTGTTATCTGCACTGATAAATCTGTATTGTATAAACAAAGACCTGAATTCATAAGTTGGCTTTCATATCCATGCTACAGAAATCACCCACAAATTCATTTCTGATGGAGTATTATGTTCTAAGGACTAACAAATTAGTCCTGAATTACCAGTTTTTCAGACTGTGGCTGTCTAGAAAGCTAGGTATTAAGCAGAAGAGAGCCATTCTTCTTTCC
The DNA here is from genome assembly GCA_013397075.1 of Rhabdornis inornatus. Lineage (NCBI taxonomy): Eukaryota > Metazoa > Chordata > Aves > Passeriformes > Rhabdornithidae > Rhabdornis > Rhabdornis inornatus. Next base: position 507,873 of record VWZS01001116.1, read on the forward strand.
TTCCTTCCTTCCTTCCTTGGAAGCAAGAGGTGCTCAAGTCAGCTTGACGAGTTTAAAAACATACATACTCACATCACTATTAGAATTATACAAGTCTTCTAATTGCAGCTCTGCATGCCCTGCTCTGTGGCTCCTCAATATATTGTTCAAGAAAGATGTAAACAAGAAAAAGTGTGGCTGGGCCACTATTGCAAACTTGTACCTCAATTCCCTACCAAAAAAGTTACTAGAGGTATTATGAGTCTAAAATTCACTTGGCAACCCTGACAGATCCTTGCAGCTTGATGACAAGGTGATAACTTTGTACAGAGCAATGCATAATCACTCTCACCTCAGTATAATGGACTGGCCAGTTGTACAAAGCTTTTGAAATACTAATTAAGTTGAGGTCACATTTCTAAGGACAGAAATATAAGCAAAAACTGGAAGAGCTCCTTTCCTTTGCCAGTGAATTTGCTCTTGTCCATACTTTGTGCTCTAGTTTTCCTGCTTCAATTATGCAGCATCATGCATTATACAGTGCTCTTCAACTCATAGGGTCAGCCTATAAATGGAGAGCATTAATTTGGTGTGTCACATAATGGGCACTTGCTCCTGCAGAGTGGTGGCTTCAGAAATGGTCTCATCAGAAGCATTGTTGGACGTGCGAAGCATTTGTCATGAGGCAGTAATGATGCTGTACCCATTTGCTGGCTCTTCCCTGAGGATATGTAAAGGTGAAGCCTCACTTTCCAGGGAGAACCTTTATTCCCCTCAGCCCCTTCTATTAAATTTAAAAAATTCAGCTACCACATCTAGCTCCAAACAGTAAATATCTGGATGCAAGCAGAATACATTAAATAACAAATAATTCTAACTTACATAGCTTACCATACTAGAATATGTTTATTTTCAATCCAATCCCATGATAAAGGAAAAATGTTCTTGTGTATGTGGATTTGCAGTGGCAGTATGGATTAGGGGAACACAATATAAAATATATTTTTGTGTGAAGGAAATATCGATGTTTTAAACTGAACTAAATGCAGCAGCTTTACTTCAATCTTTTCAGGCAATAGTGATGTTCTGCTAAGCTCAGCAGTTAGGTAAAAATATGAAAGCTTGGCACGAACCACAGAAATTATCTTAGAGGTCAAGTATGAAGATTTTTTTTTATTTTTTTCTATTATATCAGAGATAGAAATATCTCTGATGTTTCAGCATCTTACCTAGTAGATGATGGTGTCATGTCGTTAAACTCTATGTCTACCTGCCAGCCTTAAATCAACAATCTCAATTGAAAAAATTGCCTTGAAAGATGGAAATTTTACATCTATGGAAAAGATGAAATAAGTGACAAAATCTGGAGCAATGTGAGATGTGAGACTTTTATCAGAAAATTCTCATCTCCTGCACCCATATTTTTTCTTTCATTCAAATTGTCTCACACAAGACATGCATACACACTACTGAAAGTGATTGCTTGGGGTTTGTGCCATAGTTGTGCACAGATTAATTTGTTTTAGCAGGTTTAAAATCGACTGGACCCTGAAAAAAGAACAGCCAAAGTCATCTAATAAATTGGGCAACAATTACTCTTGGTATCTCCATTTAAATTAAGAATAGATGTGCATTACACACTGTCACTGCAGAAAAAATAAGAGGCTTCCTTTAGTAATGGATTATTGAATACACTTGCAGTGATGGTAAGGCAATAAATTAAAAAGTACATTGAGTCATTTCTCATTTAGCTGTATATTCTCCACTCACCAGCTTTGTGTATATAAGGGAAAAGTGAGACTATTTCACAGGAAGGGTTTTTATAAGCATTTAGTCCAAGGAAACCTGTTGGTTGCTTTAGTCACAGCTGAGATCAAGCTTAGATCACTGTCTGTATAAAATGTGTGTCTGTAAAATACACAAGAACAGCAGGTCTTCTGGTAATCCTTCACATGGGAACTGTTAGTCAAATTCGTCCTACATTTAAGTTCATGAAGCCAGTGATCTTTACACTGGGGATAATTTTCCCCAGAGCATTAATGGCAAGGTATCTTTCAGAGACAGTCCTCACAGTCACACTGAGGAGGGGAGGGAAACTCATTGCCCTCATAGACACACTGCTGTCCAAAGGATGGGAACAGATGAAGTGTAAAAGCCAATTTGGGTTCTTGTACCAGATACTGAGTCTCTCTTTTAAAAGCATCAGTCAATCAGACTGACGTTTCCACTTAACCTTGTGAAACAGAATGGATTTTCTTTTCTTGGATGTTTTAGCCAGGGACATCATGTGTGCACTCTTCTGTAGCTGTGGCATGGCTTCATATAGGCTACTGAAAGAATTAAATCCTTGTCTGTTTCCAGACAACTATTCCACAAAACTATTTCTAGTTTTAGTTTGTAATATTTCTTTGGTGCTGGAGGAAGCCCTCATAGTTTATTCTGGCACATCTATAGATTTGATATAGAGTGCAAATAAACAGGCTTATAGCAGGCTTGGAGCCAAAGGCAGCTGCTGGCAGGCTCTGGCCCAACTCTGGACCCCTGGTAAAAGCCTTCAGCTTGGAAAGAATAGAATGTTTCTAACGTACCTCCTGAAGGATTTAGAGAAGGTCACTTGAAGGTGTTAACATTTACATTGCCAAGGTGGAAAAGCACATTATTGACTAGGCTAAAAATACTAACTTCTGTAAGGTTAATGTTTTGATTTCAGACTAGGCTACATAGAAGGCAATCATGCCAAAGTCAGTAAAAGACAGGAGAGAAGTGTCTAATACAAATAAATAATTTTTCTGTGTGAAAATAACACTCTATTTTTATGATATTTTAGATTTGGAAGGGATCACCCCTCTTAGTTTCTCTTCTTCCCATGGACAAAGACAATTCACCTTCAGAATAGAATAGAATAGAATAGAATAGAATAGAATAGAATAGAATAGAATAGAATAGAATAGAATAGAATAGAATAGAATAGATAGAATTATTTCGGTTGGAAGGGACCTACGAGCATCATCCAGTCCAACTGCCTGACCATTTCAGGGCTGACCGAAAGTTAAAGAATGTTGTTAGTGACCCTGTCCAAAAGCTTCTTAAACACTGAGTCTTGGGGCATCCACCACCACTCTAGGAAGCCTGTCCCAGTGTTTGACCACCCTTTCAGTAAAGAAATACTTCTTAATGTCCAGTCTAAAGCTCTCCTGGCACAGCTTTGAGCCATTCCCACACATCCTGTCACAGGAGCCCAGGGAGAAGAGATCAGCACCTCCCTTTCTGCTTCGCCCTCTTGGGAAACTGCAGAGAACAACAAGGTCATCCCTCAGCATCCTCCTCTCCAAACTGGACAAGCCCAAAGTCATCAGCCACTCACTCCTCACAGTTATTTACTGTTGCCTCAGAATCCATGAAAAAAAATCAAGCTTTTACTCAGCATTTTTTTTCAGTATCAGTATTTGACAAGAAGGGTTGAAAGCACAGTACTATGTGTTGAGCAATATTTATTCACTATATATTTTCACTTCTTTTGAATTGTTTTATCTGCAGGACTTTACTAAAATTGACTAAAATTGGAACTCATTTTAGCTGGAAAAATTGAAATTACTCTTTTAAAAAATGCCAAAAGAGAATGCTTGGGTATCTGTGATTCTTAATTAAGAATGTTTTGTATTTCAGGGGAAAAGGGCTGAGTTTCCAGAGAGATTTTTTTGAAATATTTTGGACAGCCTCAGTATGCATAATTTCATAAAACTCAAAAAGCTTTTGTTTTAGAGATGAGGAGCACATGTCATCATCTTATGCCTGGAAGGAGCACCATACACAAGCAGATAATAAAATAATAAACATCCATAAGATCACCTAAATAAAAGCATTTAAAGCCCTTCCACTGCTTTAATCCCATGCTATATTTTAAGAAGAGTTCCAAGTAATTTATGTCCTATATAACATACATATGACAGAATTCTCCAAAAGAAAGTATTTTTGAAGGATTTTGAAAGAATTTGTAGTTTTAGATTGATAGCCATGTCACCCTTTAGCTATTATTACAATATATTCCTAAGCTATAGCTGAAGTCCTGGTAGTTGTTTCTATGTTTTAAAAGGACTTTGAAGGGATTGCATCATCCCAGTCTCTGAGCACCATAAGGAAAATGCCTACCAGCTGGGTAAGTAGGCTTGAAAACCAAACCTCTGTTCTCCCCTCCTTTTCTTCTCAGCCACAGGTAATGCAGGATCATCCAGAGTCTGCTCGAAGTCTTCGCTGCTTGCTCAGATTTTACAGGAAGTACAGCTCTGGTAAGTAAGTAATGAACCTTCAGTAATTACTTGATTATAATGGCCAAAAAGTTCCTGTCTCTTTTTTTTTAGCAACTTCAAACTTAATTGCTACATTCTCCACAAGCTGAAAAAGGGATCTTGGAAGAAGTTTTAACAGAATTATGCCATGTTTGAAACATTTATCTGTTCCTATGACCTGGCTTTGCTACAACTCATGTTGGATTTATAAAGAATTTCACAGTGCAATTGTTCCACCTGGCAAGGTGCTGTGCAGTTAGAATTAGAGTTTCCACCAATACCAGGCCAGGAGCTGAAACGATTTCCAGAGCTCCTGAGCCCCATCCCTCTCTCTGAGGCAGGAAGCAAAGCATGTAACCTCAGTTTTCACATGGCGATCCTACCTAAAGCTGGGCTTTGGCAGCACCTCAAAGGGCTGTTCAGCCGTGAGAAGAGAAGGCTCTGGGGAGACCTTACAGCAACATCCCAGTACTTAAAGGGAGCTGACAGGAAAGGTGGAGAGGGACTCTTTATCAGGGAGGGTAGTGATAGAAAATGGGGTAATGGTTTTAAAATAAAAGAGAGTAGATTTACACTACATATGAGGAAAAAACTTTTTACAACAAGGACGATGAAACACCGAAACAGGTTGCTCAGAGGGGTGGTGGATGCCCCATCACTGGAAACTTTCAAGGTCAGGCTGGGTGGTGCTCTGAGCAACCTGATTTACCTGAAGATGTCTCTGCTTACTGCAGGGTTGTTGGACCAGGTGATGTTTAAGGTCCCCTCCAATCCAAATTGTTCTATGATTCTATGTTGACTGCTACTGGGTTATCATTTCAGAGAGTCACGAAGAGGCCTTCAGGGAAGCAGGATCAAGAACCAAAGAGTATCCCACTGTAGCATTTTCTCCATCCTTTCTCACAAAAGGGGATGGCTGGACAGTGAATCCCTGCTGTCCTCATTAAATGTGTGTTTTCTGGTCTCCAGGAGAAAGCTTAAGGCCCTACAGCGGCACATGCCAATACCCAGCCAGATTGAAAGTAGCCTGGATCTTGGAAGAACTCCTCCTCACGTGGTGTTCTTCCTGGGTTAACTTCCTGGGGTTTGGACCACAGGAGCAGTGTGATTGCCTCATTGCTGTCCTGCTCCTTGTAGCCAAGCTAGCCTGTGCAAGGGTGGTTGAGGTATTTCTGTATTTAAGACAAGCAGGTGTTCACCCCTCCCAGCAGTAAGAACCAGCACCCAGCTGCACGTGCCTGCTCCTGCAATTCTCTCTGCTGTGACCAGTGTTGCAGCTTCAGCTACAAAGCCACAAGTCTTACAAAATTATGACATCTGATTTGTTTCTTAAAGTCCAATTCTTAAATGAGGCACTTCTGTTTGAAAGGGTAAGATTTTATCCTATGTGACTCAGGGCAAAAGGTTCAAAAAAAATATTCAAGAGAAAGCCCATGGCTGAAAACCATCAAAATATCACAGCTGAGCCTGTGATTTTTGAACAAAGGAATTGTCAGCACTGTGTGTCTGAAGAATACGGTTCACTTGCTATTTTTTCAGCCTTTGTGCTGTCACAGCAAAAGGAGACACTCTCCCATTGAGCAGTGTAAGCACCCAACTACATCCATCACAAAATACAGGCTTGTTTCGGTGCCTAAGAAGAAATGCCAGGTCAGAACAAAGTGACTTATTACAGTTTCACACACACAAGGGCTTGGTGGGTTTAAACAACAGCCCCTCCTGCCATAATTAGGGTTCAAAATCAATGTTTAAGTTAGGCTTAAATTAGACAATGTTTAAGTCAGAAAGGTGTTGTCTGAAATCCTGGGCATTTCTAGCACTCTGGCCATACTCTAGTCTGCTGTGGTGTTGAGCTGGTCCATCTCCCCAGTTCACAGAGGGCTCCCCATCACTGGGGATCCACTGGCATGCTGGGAACTCCCAGACCTTTCTCTCTACCTGATGCCTCAAACCTAAACAACACCAAATTTATGAAGTGGACAGGCTGCAGACACCCAGAGATCATCATCCTCTCTGACTGAGTGCCCTCACTCCTCCCAGTTGCAAAGGGGGTAGCTCCCATCCTTATGTCTCTTCCCAAAAATAGGACAGGCACAGCAAGCCAGCTGGACTATGACTTCCAGCATTTCTTAAAGACCTCTTCCAACTGAATAGATCTAGCAAACCCACCCTGCAGCTGTCATCAGCACATGAAAGATCTTTCTGGTGCTGAAGGAGGTCTTCCAGAACAAAGGTTTTACAGCAAATTCTGAAGTTTGTTTAGATTAAATTCATGTGAAGAGAACTTGTATTGACTTTGTTTCTCCTTTTTACAGCTAAATCAATTAATTATTTCCCTGACTCTCAGTTTTGCATCTGACTATCTTTGAGTCTTATAGAGTCCTATCTCATTTACAGCAAAAGGGAAAAAGCAAAAATAGCAGAAAATATAAAGATGTCGGTTTTCTTGTATCAGCATTTATATACTACATTACAAAGCCTTTGAAATTTGAGGGGGTTATAAAAATCTAAATAATGCTAAATCAATTGTTCTTCACGTATTAACATGAAATTTCATGCATTTTATTGCACTCACTCTGATTTCACACTATTTGTAGAGCAGGATATGTGTTTAGAAAACTGAAACACGTAAACAACGCATGGAAACTTTCTCAAGTTTCCAGCCACATGAACTGAGAATCTGAAGCACTTTCTGAAAGGGCCTATCCTTGGTCTTGTTTATTCTAAGAAAATAAGAAACTGATCTCTTCCAGCTAAAGCCTCTGTATATCCACACACAGGAGCACAGCTGCCTCTGGCAGCCCATGCAGCCTGCAGCATCAGAGCAAGGGGCAAAGCACAGCAGAGCCCAGACAGAGAACACTGAGCATACCCATCACATTGTACTAATAATATAATCTGTGAAAGGCTCCACTGAAAGTCTATGCAGGGGACAGAAAAGGAGCCTGCTATCAGTTGTTCCCACCCCATTTTAACCAGCAGATGCTGCTGTCTCCCTTGGTGGTGTGTACATGCTCTCAGCTGATTTATTCATTCATTAGTGCTTACACCAAGTTTATTTTGTCTTCTGCTGTCTCAGTGCCAAGTACAGTACCCTGTTCACAGAGAAACTTTTGACTTAGAGATGGTGTTTGAAGTAAGATTAAAACTGATTATTCACGTATTGCATTAAGGAAAAAGGGCAGGTTTGCCACAAATGAGAGGGAAAGAACATATGTGGATTATCACTGCCCCCATGAAAAGCCATTCTGCAAAAAAAACAAAATGCAAACTAATATAAATCTACAGGTATCCTTATATATCTCACAGTCTGAGGCATAGGAAAGGCTCTGCCTCTTTCTGCCTGCCTCTGCTTTCTCCCAGCCTGTGCTAAACCACTTCTTGCCACTCTGTTCCCTGCTGTTGCTGCCCCAGTGTAAGCTTATAAAGATGTGATAATAATATTTAGATGCTTACATGACAATCAGAGAACTGCTGATGGCAATGCCAAAAACCTCTCTGTCACAACAGCTGAAAGGAAATACACACCAGATCGTGGGGAAGTATCAATACTGAATGCAGTAGGGGCTAAGGACTCAGGTAATTAAATATTGCCTCAGGTAAATAATTGTATTAAAAGTGAACAAGAGCTCTCTTGGAGCTAATCATCACACTTTGGTCTAGACAGCCCATCTAATCAGGTGTGTTCATAGACTTTTCAGAGAGATGGGTACAATACACCAATCTTCAGTGTTCATTTTTTAATTGAGGTGTCCAGCTCTCAAGGACCTGAGACCAGGCAGCCAGGCTTTGAGGAGGTGGCACACAGGTTTCAAGCAGATAATTTTTTTTGAGCACAGCACCACAGCAGAAGAAACCATCAGGGGAGCTCACACTTATATGCAACCTGGCAAAAATTGGAAGATTTCCCACAGCATTCAAGGATTTTTGTTATTTACCTGCTTCCTCATGCTACTTTTATCATTGTTGCTTTGATTTGTTTTCCTGTGAAAAAAACAGAAGTTATCAGACTGGGTGGGAAAGAGGAGGTAGGGACTGGAGACACTGGAGTACACAATGTGGGAATTGGGAATAGATAACTTGTTTTTTTCTGTTTTCAGGCATAGTCCTTATATTGCTTGGATGTTTTTTATTTAATTTAAATTCTATTTCATTCTATTTCTATTACATATAACTCAGCTGGTACAATATTTTGATGCATCTGTTTACAAATAGATTTTAACTGTGAAAAATGTGATTTATTCCATGTAAAATGTGTAAGCCCCACTGTGGCTTAGAAAAGGAAATTATAAAAGGGGCACCTTTCCCTAGTACATTTGATAGACTTTCAAAAAGTGTCCTTCAAAAGTAAAACTCTTGTCCTTAAAATCTCATTCTCCAAGCAATGATAATAGCTCTGAGGTATGTGAAACTTGGAATTTGGGGGATGTTTTTTCAAATGCAAGCCTTTAAAAGTGTTTGGATAATGGATGAGTAGTTTTAGGTAGTTTGTGTAAAGGCAGACCTTGAGTTACTTAGGAATTGGTTGTAGTGATTTTGAAAAGAAGCTTGAAAATAACTAGGTGATTGTATGGATATAGACTTCATCTAGCTGTAATGCATGCCATATTCAAGCAGTGCATGTAGGAATTTTTATTACATTGTCTTTATTTCTTGTTCTTTCTGCTGTGAAGGGATCCAGCTGTGTGAGCCAGCAGGGAAAGGGTGTGTGAATCTCCCCAGCTTTTGTAATCAAGTGACCCATGGCTGCCACAGCATCAGCTAAAACCTGTCTGTTAAAGAGGGCTTATCAAAGAAAGTACATGTCATTTCAAGGGAGTATTAATTACATTTAAACTAGGCCTTGAGTGGTCAGCATTGTCTACATAGAGTTCTGTTTAGTTGACTAAATGTCTTTGATGATATAAGCCTTTTAAATAACATAATTTCAAGATCAAAACATCAAGGTGTTGAGTTGAAAATGGTGATCTTTTTCTGGGGAACTGAACAAGAAGTTGAGGATTGTTGTTTCTTCCCCCTCGATTTAAAATAAGTCTTGGTGTGAAAACAAATCTCAATGCCAGCTTGATTTTCTTCAGCTGTGTGAGTGTTGCCGACTTCTCCAAAACCTCAAAGGTTTAAAACCTTTTAACAATCAACCTGGTGGATTAGTGTCACTTTAGGAGGGCATCTGGGCCTGAATTGAGTGTGAGCACCGCTCCAGAAAGGGAATGGATCACATCTGAAGTCTCAGTCCCAGACTGATAGATTTCCAGGAGGGGTCTCAAGTTAGGGACCAATCTGTGGTTATATTTCCCTTCCATCTAAACTGGTGAAGCACCTGGGGCTGCATCAAGCCTTGCAGACTCCTCAGCACTCCAACTTGTAAACATTCTGTCAGTTTAGAAGCTGCTAAGCACATGAGGATGGGCTGCCCACAGGCACTCACAGCACCAATGAGTGGATTGTCTGTCCACCCCTGCTGTGGAGGGAGAAGAGACTCCCAAAGCCTCTGGAGAGCAATGCAGCCACTCTGCTGGCCTGAGGAAGGAGCAAATGTGTTTGAAGCACTGTGCTTGCATAGCACTGCTGCTCTGGCTCAAGGTCTGTGCATTGAAAGAAACCCCTCTGACATTGGGCCATCTTTGCTGTGATGATCAGCCTGGGTCCCAAGGAAAGACTGCAGAGGGAAATGTGGATTCTCAGGTGTCCTTCAGGGAAATGGGCATGCCTTTCACTTCCTCTTGCCTTTTTGCTGACCAAAACCAATGATTCTTGTCTGAGCAATCTCCAGCCTCCTGAACCCTTCCTACAAGGATGTTCTTCTGCCAAAGTGTAAATTTCAAGTTTGGTTAGAATTCCTCTAATTTTTTATCTAAAACTTTTGCTCCCCACAAATATTGCATATTATTTCAGACTCAACAGCAAAATATTAAAGACAAGAGAACTTTAATACAATTTTTCTTTTAATCTCTAACAATTTTTTCTTATTTTCTAACAGGCATGACAAATCTTACAAAAATCTCAGTTTCAAGCATAATTGATTCAGGGATAAGAGCAAACTACTCCAAAGATTGCCTTGTTGTTTTAAAGACATTGAGTTAATTAGAGAGATATTCTTGTTAGTGGTGGTTCATTAAGAGATCCTTCATGCAACTGAAATGTTAATTTTATCAGAAACAATCTAGAGGACTCAAATTATGAATTGATCGATGTTTAATAGTTTTTTAATTAGAAGCTTTAGCAGCAAAAATAACACCAAAACTGCGGTGACTGCCACTAGATTTTTAAGGGTTTGTCTACATAGGTTTATTTCCTGACTGCATTACGACTGCCACCTTATTGCCATTCCCAGGCTGCCTTCATTTGTGCCCAAATTGCAGTGGCTGCTCTTTCAGGTGCATTTACTCTGCAGCCTGTGATTAGCAGGGCATGGTGCTCTGTAAGAAATACTGGGGGATGAGTCAGAAAAGGAAATGAGAAAGCCAGCAAGTGTAGAGGCAGAGCACTGGTAAGCAGATTTTATAACAGGTATGTGTGGTTTATGGAGACACAGAAGAAGATGGAAAGGGTGGGTCTACTCAATCTTAAAAAAAGCACATGCCTAAGCCATGCAAATAACCAAAGAGATGGATTTAAAATTTACTTCCCAAGGAGCAGACTTGGTTGCAAACAAGAGAGGTCTCTGCCACAAAGATCTAGTACAGGCCTTCTAGGGGATCCCACCTTACACAATATCCTGATCACATGCTCAAAGGGATATCTTTGTTCACCTGTTTTGGTCACTGGCCATCTCTGCTGGTGTTTATACAGCTGATTCTTAAATGTGCTGGCAACGGACTGACAACCACATCAGCTCACTAAAATATCTTGGGGGGGAAAAAATACAAGACAAAACAGAAAAATGCAATAATATTTTCTGGGCTCAGTAGTTCAGGAGCAATGACACTGCTTCAGTTCCTGTGGCCTTGGAAAAAGTTGTCAAGGTCTGGGAAAGCACTCTTGTAAAGCAGTATTGAATGTGATGTGTGCAGCAATGAGTTTCGATTGTATTGTAAACATATTCTTGGTAACTTATGTCTCCTCTGATGCTGAATCAGAAAAAATCAATGCCTGTAAGCCAGGACTCCTGTGTCTGTCCTCAAAAATCTTATTTTCAGCTTTCTTCAGAAATTCATATTAAAACAGAGGTTTAGTAACAGAAAAAAAAAAGGCAAACAGTCAAATCATTAGTCTTGTATTACTCAACTGAAGTTAGGGTTGTCCTGTATTACTAATTTTCCTGTATGCTCTTTCTGTTTCAGGAGGCAGGGTACAAGCAACAGTAGTTGCCTATGAGTCTGTTAAGAGCAGTAAAGAATAAGACTAATATTCATCTTTAATGGATGATTTTAGCTGATTCAGAGGCTAGAGAGAGTATGGCAACAAGTTCTGTTATAATACTCAACAAGAGATGAGATGGAAGTGCAGGAAACTGCTCTAGAGGAAAGACTGGTATCCCAGTGGATAATTCTTCCCCAATTGCAAAACTGTTGTCTAATTAAGTAACAGATGCAGATGGTTTCATTCAGACTGTGCCCAATATTTGCTTTTAGCAAAAGAGAAATTATGTTAATTTCTAAATTGGCACAAGCATTTGGAGAGGGGCAGTTTGTTATTCTTTTTGCTGTGGTGCTGTGCATTGTGGGGTTGTTGCCTCTCTCAATTGATGGGAAAGCTCTGTCAGACAAGCTGAGTGAGCTCCTTGAGGGGTGGCCATGGGGCAGGATGCAGGTCCTGGATGATGATGTGGGGTCTCTCACAAGCTTCTGGCACTTTTCTGTGCTTTGGCACAAGATGTTGATGGGTTTAGGTGGGTAAGGGCTTTTGGAAAGCACAAAGGCCAGTGCTTGTGGCACATGTATGGGATCTATCCTCTTCACAGAGCTCAAGATGAGATGGTGGTAACCAGCCTTCCCTTCCTGAGCTGTGACACTGGCGTGCCCTGGACCAGCAGGACAGGCTTCACGTATGCTGAGATCTAATTTTCAATACAGATCTGCAGTGCCTGGCCACAAAATGGGAGGGTGCATGCCTGCAGAGGTGTGTGTGCTTCTGTGGCTGGGCAGGGATGCTTTGGGCTGGCAAACAGAGCACCTACCCCTGAGGAGAATAAGCAAAGAAAACAAATCTCTTTTTCTCTTACCCTACATGAGCACACAGCAGGATTCTCTCCTGGACCCCAGGCCATCATAAGTAAGATAGAGGTACTATCCCCAGTCCCACCCTTGCCTATGGACAGAAGCTCAGCTCCTGTGCTCTGTGCTTCACCTTCAGAGACTGCCTTGTCTTCTGCTTTTGCAGACTTGCCTGAACACTGTCCCTGTAATGGCACGATAACAAAACCAACACGGGGATTGGCTGAGTAAATCCCAGTAAACTCCAGGCAACAATGCACACAGGAATCAGACAACATACTTTTGTTTATCACTCTCTGTGTGTCTTATGTGGCAGATCAAGTTCTACATTCTACTTTTATATGCAAGAATATTTTTGCAGCAGCCAACCTTGGGCACTGGACTGAAACTAGCAGCTGAGGGAATTATTTGCCAATAAATAAAAAAGCTATCCCTACACCACTAGTTAGCAAAGGAATTGATTTGGTCAGTCAGGGAACAGTTTTCGTATGCTGGCATTGGAGGGTAAAGCTTCAGACTCATCTGGTATTTTTCCACTAAGACTTCTGAACTCGGAGAATTCCATTTGCTGATCATTTTACCAGAAAATTATCACTTCTGAAGGAAAGTTATTTACTCCAACTGCTGTATTAGTGGCTGTAGCACATACCAGGTGTGCACAATAGCTATGAAACAGTGCCATCTCCTGGGCCTTGGGCTGCTCTGGGAAATCTGCATTTGCCCATACTGGCACAGGCACATCGGAGGCAGCTGTGCAAAAGCCATTGTGCAATTAGTGGATAATGCTGATTTAGCGGGGGAAGGAGTGTAATTTGTTAGTGTCATCATTTAGTAGTGGGTTCACTGGGCAGATAAGCTCTGAGACTGTCTAATTTAGAATAAAAAAAAAAAAGAAATTAAAAAACTCCCACTGTGTTAATACTGCATAAGCCTGAAGAATTGCAGCAATTATGCTGCTCATGCAGCTGCTGTGTTAGGGAGACAGGTTGAACAGCAGGTGAAGGGATAGTTTCCACAGAGCTAGCAGCCCACCAGCGTTCTGAAGTACCTGCAGCACCAACACCAATCAAGCTGCAGGGAAGTCAGATCCCTGCAGCTTTCTTTGGGGCTTTTGGGCTTGAGGATGTTTTTTGGATGCGTTTTTTGGATGTTTAGCTCTCTTCATTTTTATTAGTTGGTCATCCCCTCCCTCTTAATATGGCTCAATGCCCTTTCTCAGTAAGTAAAAAACCACACAGATCTGCTTACCCTCCTTTTAAAATTCCCCAGGTGACAGAGCCAGGCTGGAGAGGAGAAGAGTCCTGAGGAAATTGAAGGTGTGTGTGATTTACAAAGAACAGCTGAGACCTTCTGCCTTGTGCCCTAGCTCATACTGCTGTACTAGTGCAAAAAGAGCTGATATTTTAACCCCAGTCTTTGGGGAAAAAAACAACCGAAGAAAAAAACCAAGGGAAATATTATTTAATGAGACCCCAGCTGCAGTCAGGGAACATCTCAGTTTTCAGAGCATTTATGCTATGCTTTGTGCTGCCTGTAGTTTGCCCACTTTAGCTTGAGAAGGCAAGCAGTTTTCTGTCCCCATTGTTCCTATATGATGGTGGACTTCCCTTTACTGGTTAGTCATGTCATTATCTGAAGTTATAATCACCTGCATAAAAAGTATCTGGTGTCCAGTAAGCACCATAACCTGTGTTTAATGCTTCAAAATCCCTTCCCATCTTGTCTAAACCATCTGTTATCTGAACAGCTTTTTCCTTGGATGTCATGGCTTAACCCTGGTGGGCATCTCAACCACATACAGCTGTTCCCTCACTCTCACCCAGTGGGGTGGGGAAGGAAGTCAGAAGGGTAAAACTGAGAAAATTTGTGGGTTGAGATAAAGACAGTTTAATACATAAAGCAAAAGCTGCTCACGGCAAAGCAGAACAAGGAATTCATTAACCACATCCCATGGGCAGGCAGGTGTTCAGCCATCTCCAGGAAAGCTGGGCTCCATCCCATGTAAGGGTGCCTTGGGAAGACAAGTACTGTGTCTCTGAACATCCTCTCCTTCCTCCTTCTCCCCCAGCTCTCTAGGCTGAACATGATGCCATGTGGTGTGGGATATTCCTGTGATCATTTGGGGTCAGCTGTCCTGGCTGTGTCCCCTCCCAACTCCTTGTGCACCTCCAGCCCTTTCACTGATCAGGGTGAGGAGCAGAAAAGGTCTTGACTCAGTGCAAGTGCTGCATATCAATAACTAAAGTATCCCTGCATTATCAACAGTAATTTGGTCACAAATCCACAACATAACCCCATATCAGATGCTATTAAGAAGATTAACTCTATCCCAGCCAAAATCAATATATTGGACTAAAGCCAGCTTTCTCTTCATTTTTTATCCAACTTTGTGTCAAAGAAAGTATTGATGGGGATTGCACTTTTGCTGTCTTCACTGTGTCTTTGAATTTCCAAGGCTTTTCCTTTACAAATGATAAAAGATCTTAAATTTTTTGGGTCCTTTTTGCCTACTGCCATTTGCTTCTTTTTGTCAGATTTTTCCTAAGCTTTTAAGATGTGTGAAGTAGGAAAAAACCCAATAGACCTGTGTGTGCAATGGGTTTGATAGCAACCAGAGAAGACTATTCTGTTTCTAGAATTATTCTGTCTCTTCATTAAGAAATTCAATCACAGTCCATTTGTCACTGCATTTAGCATTCAGGACATGATGAAAAACTTTCCAATGATTCTTTACATCCTGCACTTTCACAGCTGTTGCTCTACCTTGCAGGTCTCAGAAATGCCACTAGAACAAATAATGGAATATTTTATTCTTAGAAGATATAAAACAGTGCAGATAAAATAGTACTAAAATACAGTCTTTTCTGATATATGGCAATGGTTGACAATAAAAATATAATCATACATCTATTCATCAGTATATATTGGGTATTTCTAGAACAGTATGATTGAAATTTGCCAGGACAGATGTAAAATGTCTTTGCATTTTCAGTATTGAAGGCAGCTTCCAAAAATCTGCATAGTTAGAAGTACATCCTCTTCCTGTCAAACCAGCTGGCAGGATCCTCAATTTCAACAGGAGGAAATTTCAATTTGTTCCTGAACTACACTGAGAAGTCAATTGCATTTATTGTTCAGTCCAATGCTTTACAGTCAGTGTTCAGTTCCTAGAAAAACTACTTGGGCTTCTCAGTCTAAGACCTGTCAAACTTTGTCCAGTCTTGCAGTACTATGTTCTACTCATGTACTTACATCTTTTTATTCTTCTGAGAGTGACACAAGTGCCTTGACTGAGTGAAATAATACAGAATTACTAATTAATACCAATGAATTACATTGGAGTCAGGTTTCTAAATACCTATAAAGACTTGTCCTATGGTGTTTCACACAGTGCCATCTCTCTTGTAATTTATTTCTAGAATATATTGCTCTGTTGATCAATTCGTTTTATTGGTGATTTTCTAGAGTTTTGTAACAAAAATATTAAGATTGATCAGCCTAGCAGGAAAACAGATATTTTCCAAGCAAAGAAAAACAGCAAGTGGGCAGCAACCCTACCTAAGATTTATAGTCAGAGCCATGCTGGGGGTAGGCACTGCTCCATAAGAGCTCACAGGTCTGAGAGGTCTGTCCAGACTGTCATTTGCTGTTCCCAGACAAAAGAAAGCCCAGAGATAGACTCAAGAGGGGCTGAGAGCCTCAGTCCTTCCTGCTGAGTGCAGGCCACTGGCGCACACACACACACATTGCTGCCACACCCCCACCAAGCAAGCAGCAGAGCAAATGAACGCCAAGAGTGAAGGACTGCAGATTCATAAAGTCAACCAGATTAAGGAGTTTGTAAACAAATACCATCTTCTCTTCTGTACCATCTCACACCGAAGTTTTCCCCCCAGTTCTACCTCTTTCAGACTGATGTTACTGGTTACCAAGAGCACCACATCATGAAGACTAAATTCTTGACTGAAGGTACTGATCAGAGCACCTGCACAAACTATTTTTTCACTTTTTGAGTGCTGATGGCTTGGGAAGGAATGCCTGTATGGACTCAGATGGGTACAGAAGCCTTCCACAGCATCATTTGGTGTCAATTCACAGTGGGAGAGCACTGAGTGTTGTGTCCCCAGGGGTTGTCAGGGTGGAGGATCCAGTGATAGCACTGCAAAGATCATATGACCACTCAAGGGGTGATGTTAGTGTGAAATGTGGAGGAAAAGGGAAGAGAGGAAGTTGTAGATTTGTGACAGAAGACACAAAGAATACGGGCATAGAAACGTGAAGGAGGTGGGGGTTCTGAGGATACAAGCAAATACATCACATGAAGAAGATTACAAATACAGGGATTATTAGAGGAAGAAGAAAAATAACCTAGCATAATCTTGGATACAGAGAGCAACTGATAAGGAGAAAGAGTAAGGAGAGAAAACCTAAGAGGCATATAATAAATGTGCTAAGTAGCTAATAATACAATGTGCAGTTTGTGGCCTGTTTATGAAATCTGTTCATTTCACAGGAGACTAGGAAAAGGGAAATACAAAATAACATCTCACCCTGTGTAGGTCACAGACTCCTTGGAGGATATTTGAAGGTTTATGCATTTATTACTGTTGAATTATGAGGCTGAATTGATAATTTTTGAAGGAAGAGAAGTAGGAGAAAAATAAAAAGTCTGACTGATTTGCTCTCTCAGTCATATGACAATTTAGTGAGAGAGGAGGAGAATCTTGATCTTGAGGGCATGTGGGTTTACAAATTTATGTTTTTTCCCTCAGTTGATGCAGTGAGCCAAAACAAGATTAATCCTCCCTCTAAACAAGGCAAATAGCTAGGGTAGGGAGGAGGTCCCTCAGCTCTCACTCAGCTAATTTCAAGCTACAGGTAAATAAGCACTAACAAGAAGACTTTCCCTCAACACAGGATAAATTCCATTCTGTTTCGTTTCACTGCACAGGGACAGGCAGAAAGCAAAGCAAGTACAGGCATCAAAGAGCAGTTTTTACTCCCATGGGTGATCCCAGGAAGCTCAGGAGGGGCCCTATGGCACATGGATTCAGCATCCTCCCACTCTGGATGGGTCACACTGGGACTTTCTAGAAGTGCATAGTGTGAAGAGACATCAGCTATGGAAACATCCATGGCACTGGGAGAGAGCTGTGTCCTGCCTTCCTGCCAGCTCTCCTGCAGTGTCTCAAGTGTCTGCGCTACTGTGTGGTTAATCCTGGCTCAGCCAGGTCTGTACTATTAATCTGGCACCATGGGAGATAGCTGGTAGGAGGTAGGATGTGCCCAGGGCCAGCACATGGTTTGGGAGCACTGAGGCTCCCAGGGGTATCAGCCTGCCAGGTTCCTGGCCATGTATCTGGTCACCTGTGTGATTTGGCTTTGCTGTTTTAAGATCAAGTCTGTTTCAAAAGGAAGCATCTTCTCAGACTTAACTTCTGTGTCTTTTCAACAGAATATTTCTTGAAACAAATTAGTGTTTTTTCCAGTTCAGAACAAAGGGGCAACCTTCAACTAGCTCTGGAGAGAGGTGGATTGCTTTGGCAGGCTAACCATGTCCACGTGCTTGCAGTGCCTGACTGAAAGGCTTTGTTATTGCCATGTTCCAAACCTATTCAAGTAAGGGGGCAACACAGAGTTAGTTCTCATTAATTTTTCATCAGGCAGGTAGACTATAGAGCAGTCTTGTACTCTGTCCACACAGACTTGCTCTATTCATTCCTTCCTGTGATTCATTCACGCTTTGTATGAAGATCAATATGATGGAGATATTAGCTACTTTGTCTAAAACAGTTGCTCCCTTTGAACACAAACCTCATTTCTTTCACAGTGGACTTGAGGAACACTTGGGAAAGCTGATACAAATTAGTTGTGAGCGTAAAATTAAATTGGAATTTAAGCTGCCTGAGTGTAATCAGACAATTCTCATACTGGGGTGATGCCCTCATTCCCCACTATGGAGATGAAGCAATTACTGGAAAGAAGCAAATCTTCAGAGTTTGAGAACTGCAGAGCTAAACTTCATTAAACACCAGTTGAGACTCTTTCTCAGAACTAAGGGGGTGCTTGTCCCTGTCCCCAAAGTGCTGGCACACTGAATTCCTCAGTCAGGCTCACGAGCCAGCAGCAATATTACTGCACTTCTACAGCAATTCCCTCATGCTAATGGACACTGTTTCTCAGTGAAGCTAATCATCTGGGACAGAGCTCCATGCTGATATATTACATATATTCCAGCACCCAAGTATGCTTACATATCCTAACCTATTGCTGTATTGCCTATGGTACTGACAGGCCTAAAGTAGAATTAATTTAGTTTAATATAATACATTTTGAAAGTGACTTAACTAAGTCCATTGGGATGACTTCCATCCTGAAGAAAGAATATTTGCATAGGGATTTACTGAAATTGAACTAAATTTTCATGAACTTTTGAAATAGAAACTTAGGTGATCTGTGCTTAACAAAAAAAAATAAAAACCAATAAAATGAAAAGGCCACACCAAAACCAACCAAGCACAA
Organism: Rhabdornis inornatus; assembly: GCA_013397075.1. Taxonomy (NCBI): domain Eukaryota; kingdom Metazoa; phylum Chordata; class Aves; order Passeriformes; family Rhabdornithidae; genus Rhabdornis; species Rhabdornis inornatus. Next base: position 526,816 of record VWZS01001116.1, read on the forward strand.
TAAAAAACCCCAACAATCGAAAAACAAACAAGACCAATTATCCCTTTCTTTGGAGTGGGCAAAGATGGGAAAATACATTGGAACAGATTTAAAATGCACTATCTCTTGTAGAGAAGATGAAAAAAAAAAGTCTGGTGAAATGAAGGGGAGAAATGTTCAGGATTTTCAGATTTTACAGTTCACATCTTTAACAAAAACATACCTTCTGCTGTTCAGCTTATACTCTCTTTATATTGTTTTCTGTTTCCTTTGAGACAAAGGACTTGGCAAGTGTTGATGGATGAGGAAGAAGGCAGGGATTTATAGGCATGTCCAAGAAAACAACTTTTGATCCCTTCAGACTGCAGGAGGTGTTCCTTCCAATCCTCCTCCATTATCAATGATCCTAGGCTCTGAATTTCAGAGATTTAAACCAAACGGAGAGGCTCAGAGGTACGGAAAGAGTAAGTGAAGAGAGACATTTTATAAACTCTCACTCACAACTTTTTCATTCAGAGTACTGAACAAACCACAGGTAGGAGATAGGGAATGAGGCAAGACTTAAAGCTTGCACAAAAGCAGCTTCATATGCAATCTTTATTTTTCCCCCGAAATAGTTGTCCTTCAGGTTTGGTAAATAAATATTGACTTTTTCTTTACCATTAAGCATTCCGTGTAGTTCGGAGAAAAGTGAGAGAGGCGGCAAGGGGAATCACTGTGAAACTAATTAAGGTGAATGCATTGTCTCCCAGTGGGCAGAGAATGAAAATGAAGATGTTCTTCTGGAAGGAGCTGGAGGCCATTTGTCCATCTACAAACTGGTGTGGAGGGCTGGTGCTGCTGAGTACCTGTGGGGAGAAAATTATCCTTCCAGCCACCACAAACCAGCATTTATCCTGCAAGGAGCACACAACAGAAATGCAATGCTCCAGTAATACCTGAACTGAAGCCTGTTATAATCCTTTTTGCTCTTTTAATGTACTCAATGGGACAAATTGTTTGGAATTGTGGGGATAAAACCCTTCAGACTAGACTGAGTTCTTCATGAAATTTGAAGATTTGCTGCAAAATGTAAACAGGCTCTTTCCTTTTGCATCACATTTTCCTCCTTCTCTTACAGCCTACCTTTAGGATACACTGGTGGATGTCTAGAGAGAGTTTATCTAAGTGCATATATATCTTCAGCCTAAACTATGTCCATAGTCTGAGAAGAACCTGGGCAGAAATCCAAAAAGTGCAACAGTAACCAATGATTTACAAATGAGTGATGTAAAATGCAATAAATGCATTAAATGCAGAGTGAGGTGACATAATTGGTTTGGATATTGAATGAGGGAGGGAGAGTAAAGGCTTAGTATACTAAAAGGTAAAGTTAGGAGATGGCAATATGCATGACCCAATCTTTTCCAGTAAGGTGTTTGATACAGGCTAACAGAAAAAAGCTGGATTGCTTTTGTTAAAGTGTGTGCCTCCAGAAAATATTATCTTTAAAACTAAAAATGTGTGGTATTATGTTCTAGGGTGATGTTATGGTGCTTGTATCCCCAGTTGTGTGTTCTGTTTATGCTTGGTATTATGTTCTGTGCTTCCAGGACTGACTCTGAAAGTGAAGGTTTGTTTTGTTTTGTTATCAGCTGGCTCACCTCCCCCATGGTCTGTGTTTAGGAGAGGCTGGGCTTTGCTTGCTTGCGGGCTTGCTTTCGCTTTGCTCTTTCTCCTACTTTTTGCTTTTGCTCTTGCTTTTCCTTTTACTTATTAGTTAGTTTAGCTAGGCAGTCCAATTTTTTTCCCTGGACTGTTTTTTTTTTCCTTTCCCTTTCCTGAATACCATCTGAACCTGTTCCGGACAGGGACCTGGGAAACCCCAAGAAACACCGGGAGTCTGCATTTTACTATCTGCAGCAGTCATCCCCAGCGCCGGAGACCAACAACTGGGCGACAACTCGCAGGAGAGACTTTCTGAGTTTGTCATCCTTTCAGAGCGGTGTAAGAGTTTTTGTCATCTGGTGTTGTTCAGTTTTTTGTGTGTGTGCTGGGGAGCGTTTTGCTTGTTAAATAAACAGGTTTTTTCTCCACTTCTCTCTGAGAAAATTCTTCCCGAACCTGGTGGTGGGGAGAGGAGTAGTGGGGGTTTGCTTTCTGGGGGCTCCTTCTGGAGGTTTTCCCCCAAATTTGCCCTAAACCAGGACATATGCAAACTTGGGGAAGCATTTTGCTGGAACGGTTTCTTATCAGAAAATATTTTGGTTTCACAAATAAGTTAACTTTTCCATAAAAAGGAAAAAAAAAACACTAGGAAATGAAAGTAACCTTTCATTAAGGAACTCATTTGTATCGAGTTTACAGGAGCAAGGGAGAGTCCCACTCAGTAGTTTCATGACCAGAGGGAAGATCTGCTGATACATGGAAACTGTGTGTGCAAGAACCCTTACCTCTACTTCTTTCTGGTGAAGAAACCATCTGTTTCTTTCGTCTGATCTGAACTTCTGAACTTTGTTTGAAATGTACGGAAGTCCACAGGCCCTTTTGAATCATAAGCAAAAGTTTTTATCTGCAGTTCCTTAACAAAGGTTACAAGATAAGTAAAATTTTTGCCCTATCTTGGATCTTATTAATTGAAGAAGCAGACACCTATTGCATGTAGATTCAAGGTTTTTATCCCTTTTCTTAAATCTTCACTCAGGATTTTCTCCTCTCTTTTTACTGCAGCAAGGATAGCCCTTGGCTAGTTCCAGGCTATGATCTATTCCTTTCCTTTTTCCTTCTGAAACCTCACCACCATCTGTAACTGTATTAAATAGAGTTATTTTCAGGGCATGGCAATCCCTTCTTGTATAAACATGTCTGATTCACTCATCATTAAATTCCATCTTCTGAATCATTCAGATAAGGGTCATAACATAAATGAGCTCTTTCACTCATTAAAAGCTCTGCCTGTGTGTATTATGTTGTGCTGCACTCCATAATCCTCTCTCCCACTGTCAACCAACATTTTCACAACCCAATAAAAGCATGTTTGGTTTGCTCTGACAGTGTGCTCTGGCCATAATGATGTGTTGCCAGCCTTGGCATTACCACTGAGTAGACAAACCAAGCTTTAGGTCAGGAGCCTGGCAGCACTCCTGATGCTTCCTACACCAGAGGAGACACTGTTAGTGATGCAGGACATGGAAGCTGGAAGGTTCAATGAGTGATGAACATGTCCTTTGGCAAACAGGTCTCTCCTCTCCAAAGTGTACAAATTTGTTGCTGATTTCTGAGTCTGGCCCTACAAAAAACGCTGAATCCTCAGGTACAGGCAAAGTTTCTATTTGTAACTTCTGCTGGCCAAAAAAGTGCACCCAAGAAAAAAAACCTTCAGTGATGGGAGCATCATGAGGACACCAAGTGACTAATAAAGATTATTCCCTTCCCTGCCCTCTTACTGCCTTACCAGACTCTCTCTACCCCTACAAACAATCTCAAATACATACATACATACATGCACACACACACATATATATGTGTGTGGGATGCCTCTCCATGGGTTTCATCTATACATATAGATAGGTTTCATTATCTATCTTTGTATCTCTCTGTTGGCTTGCCAGGGCCTACAGCCCCCTGAAGGGTTTATTTCTGAGATGCAAGGACTTAGACTGAAGTCTTCATTGTGAATCCCCTAATTTACAACTGTTAATTCATTCTCCTGGTGCTCAGGGAAAACAAAAGTAGCCTTTCTCCTTCAGTCAAACAAGAAGTAATATTTAACATGAAATAATGCAGGAAATTGCTATGAGAACCATTATTCAATAAATAGGAGCATGAGTGGTTTAAAAGTTTTTCTTTACCTTCTAGAGGAAGCATCCATCAACCTATCTACACTTACATAAAGTGGTGATTACAGGATGAATATATTATAGAGGAGTGAGAAAATTATGAGCCATCATTGTTTATGAGTAAGAGATTAAAAGAAATGCCCTGAATACCAAGTAGCCAATATTTACCTTTTTAGACTAAGATGAGATTGTTTGATCACATCCAATTAGCTTATGAAAATGCTGATTGAGATAATGAAAGAGAGGACTAGAACCCATTTTCATTCCTCTGTTCTTGAACCTGTTTTCATTCAGAAGTTTTCATCTGCATATATTATCACCGATATTAATTGTTGAAGTTAAATAAGAGGCATAAGATTTCTGCCTACATATATTTTTCCTTCTTTTTAATTTCTTAATCAGGTATCCCTGATTTATATATCTATTTTATAATCTATTTTCTAATTGTAAGATTGTTTTCACTTTCATTCATTATGCACATCATTATTTTCAAATATTTTCTGAATGTTGTTGCAGAACCGGAATTTGTCAAATCATACATGCAAAATTATTTTTTCTCTGGACAGAAAATCCTTGCAGGGTGAAGAAACTTCTGTGGGATGAACCTATTCCTCACAAGTGTTTGGGAGTCATCTTTGAACAAATATGCTCAAAAAACCTTGACCTGTATTGACAAAATAATTTCCATTCTAGCAATTATCATTTAATCTCCAATTTTTACCTCCACATAAAAGTCTTTGAAGCCCAAGAAAGATACCATTTATCTGAAAAATGAATTTCTAGTTCTGCCATGTGCATGCTTCAAGTGGGGTTGACAGCATTTATCTGGTATTGAATATATTTATTGACCTCTTTTTATATCTTTCAGTGACCTTTAACCTCTATTTGGAACACTTATTATGTGTTATTACTCTAATTTTTATTTTATTTTGTATCTTACATGGGAATACAACCAAGTAGTTTAAAAAAATTCCTATCTAAGGTTATGCTTTTTATTTTAACACATAAGCCCTGGAAATGCCCAGAGCTGATTTAAAACAAGTACAACCAGAGAAGTGAAGAAAAATTAGAACAGAAACCTATAAACTAATTTTTAAAACTCCATTAGGAAAGCAGCCCAGGAAAAGCCAGAGGGGCCTCATGCTAGTTGATAGTGATAAGAGAAATTGAGTATGTTGAGAGCAAGACATTATACAGTAGGAGTCAGAGAGGCAGCTTGAGGGGTAGGAAACTCATTTATTCTCCAACAGGAGTGTGCAGCAATTATAAAATACAAACGTTTATTTTTTCAATAAGTTCTCTTATTAAGAATATAATGTGTCACATGAATCCCAGATCAATAAATTATCACACCCCTTCCCTGGAAAATAGCACATATCCTCTCATTTTCTTCCCATGTGGTTTTAAATCAACATCCATGACAGAGATAAAACAAGCTTCAGGCAAGATGAGAAGCAAATATGACTGATTCACACATGCACAAGTACTTATGCACACAGCTACACAATGATCACTTTGGCAGGTATTAATAGCAGCCATGGCTTTTCATTAGTGAAGAACTCTGGAGAGAGTAGGTCCTGTCCTGACAGTCTTATCTGCCCATCACATCAATTTATTGGCCTTATTTTCAGCACACCATATACTGGACATCTGTACCAAGAAGGCAGAACTTGATTCCTCCTATTGTCTGTACTGGATTTTGATGGGGTATAATATAACCACAATATAAGAATCATTTTCATCTGTCCAAAGAGTGAAATTACATGACAGAAAATCCATCAAGACCTGGGTCACTGTGGTGGTTTGACCCTGGCTGGATGACAGGTGCCCACAAAAGCCCCTCTTGTCACTCTCCTCCTGGCAGGACAGGGCAGAGAAAGCACAGTGACAGTCTCATGGCTCGAGAGAACAGGGAGGGATCACTCCATTCCTGTCATGGGCAAAACAGGTATGACTTGGGGAAATTAATTGTGTTTATTACTAATCCAATCAGAGCAGGGTAATGAGAAATAAACCCAAATCATAAAAAACCTTCCTCCCAACTCTCTTTTCCCCAGGCTCAACCTCACTCCCAAGTTCCCTCGCTGCTTCCCTGCAGCAGTGCAGGGGGACAGGGATGGGGGCTGTGGTCAGCTCATCACAGGTTGTCCCTGCTGCTGCTCCTTCTTCAGGGGAGGACTCCTCATTCTGTTCCCTGTTCCACCATGGGGTTCCTCTCTCAGGAAACAGTCCTCCATGACCTTCCTCAGCGTGACTCCTTCTCACTGGATGCACTTCACAAGCTGCTCCAGCGTGGGCTCCTTGTGCAGGTGCTGTTCCTTCAGGCACAGCCTGAAGAGAAAAAAAAGGAGAGGCCTCAGAGCCAGATAGTCAGGAATTAGTATTGAACAATGTTCACAAACAAGGCTGTTCCTTCAGGCACAGCCTGCTCCAGCAGCAGTTCCCCACAGGGACACAAGTCCTGCCTGCACACCTGCTTAGTGTAGCTCCTTTCTGCACAGGTCCAGAGGTCCTGCCAGGAGCCTGCCCTGGTGTGGGCTTCCCGTGCATTCACAGCCTCCTTTGGGCATCCACCTGCTCGGGCTTGGGGAGCTCCATGGGCTGCAGGTGGATCTCTGCTCCACCATGGTCCTTCCTGGGCTGAGGGCACAGCTGCCTCACCATGGGTGTGCACCACAGGCTCACCTGTGCTCCAGCACCTGGAGTACATCCTAACCCTCCTTTTTCACTGGATTTGGGGTCTGCAGAGGTGTTTTTGTGTCACGTGTTGTTATTTCTGTAGCTCTTTTCCCCTTCTGAAATAAATTATCCCAGAGGAGCTACCACCCTTGCTGATGAGCTCAGCCTTGGCCAGTGGCAGGTCCACCTTGGAGCCTGCTGGCATTGGCCCCATCAGAAATGGGGAAAGCTCCTGGCAGCTTCTCACAGAAGACACTTCTGTAGTCCCCCTGCTACCAAATCCATGTCATGCAAACCCTATACAGTCACAAAGACCCACCATTGACTCAGTGACCTTTGAAAATTTTCAGCGCAGGATGGACTGCAACCCCCGGTAGTATCATTGTCTGAACACATTCATTCTACAAAAAGCATAAAAGTCAAAGGGGTCTGATGAAACTGATTTTCAGCAAGGGCATGTGCCTTCCTCCAGACCACTGAATGTGATAAATGAGAGAATCTCAAGTAACAGAAAAAGCAAAGTTGCATAAATCCTTCTGTTTTATTTCACAATTGTAATGGAGCAATCAACATGTGACTGTAAACAAGTGCTTACCTACTTTGCTGGAGTAAGTAGGCTTAGTAATAAAAGTCTTATTGAGATAAAGAATAGGGTTTAAAAATTATTTAGAGGGAGTTTTCCTTATGTCCTTTTGTTGGATCTCAAAAATCTGGAGTTTTTGAGCTTTCTGTGCTTACAGGCACAGACCCCCTAGAAAACACTGCTCTGGACCTAAAACCTTGGAAAAGGCTTGTAAATATGAATAATGATTTAGAAATTCTAAATGTGTAGTGGGTTAGATATGTGTATTTATTGGGTGATGGGTTTTAAATTTGAGGTTTTTATAGTATAGTAGTAGATATGAAAGAAGATGGAGAATTTTGGGTAGTACATCAAACCGCAGTGATCGGTTCAAGTACAAGGGGCATGAAGTGTCAGATCAGGGGAGACAAATTTCCCTCTGCTCTTCACTGGAAGTGGATTTTGAGGAGATAGTTTATAACTCTGGTTGAACGTCTGTACTGATGCATGCATTGAGGACTCAAGAAAAACTTGCTTGAATCTTCCACTGTCACTTGTGGGAACTAAAGTTTCTTAGGAAATTATCACTTTCTGCCAAAGTTTGGTTTCATAGCAAAACAATGAAAAGGAGAATTGAAGCTACCAAAATAAGCATCTTAAATGATTTTAAACATTTTTTTCCTTTCAAAGTTGCTACAGATACATTATAGTAAAACATTTAAACTTTAAACTAAAACTAATTTGACGCTACCACAAAGTATTGGTTTATCTAATGGAAATAAAATTTTGCTGATTGGGTTAATTTTTTTAAAAGTTATTATTCCAGTTTTGGATAGAAGAGAGCTTTCTCTGGCAATATCAAAGAATGACAGCAGCAGAGTTCTGCCACATTCGGTTTTCCAGAGGGAAAATGGCAGTTTGGTTTATTTGAGTGAGAACTGAATTCAAGGCTTCAGTGAATCCCACAGGTAGATCTTGTGATCTCTCATGAAGAACAACTTCAGTTGCCATTCCATGGCACTCATCCATGCCTGGGACATCAGCAGTGACAGACAGAGCAAATGTGCTCTGCTCCAGCACTGATATTGGTCATAGAGGTAAAAATACACTAATTTAAAGCCTTTCTTCCAGCTGTGAATTCAGCTGCTGCCAAGAGAGCTCTTAGTAATTCTTGACATGTTTTAGCTCTATTAAGACTTTCTAAACAGTCCTTGTAACAAAAGTAGCATCTTGTAATTATTGGCAGTTTGATGCAGTCAACTAAAACAGATGGTGTTAAAAACATCTGCAGGTTATAATCACATCTGAATGAATATCACACTAAAAACTAGGATGAGACTAGTATTATATTAAAGTCATTTAAATAACAGGTTTGATAACTGGCATTTTTTTCCATCTTAATCTAGAAGCCTATAAAAACCGTATGTTCTTTAGTATGTAATGAATTTTTACTGCGTCAAAACACTTTCTAATCAGCTCAGGCTGGATGACTTATCTGCTTTTTATTCTTTCCAGTGCTTTAATACAGGGCAGTCCTCTAAAATAACCTGAAATATTGCATACCTCCTACTTATGTTTTATTTAGAAAATTTATTTTATTTTATTGCCCTCCCCATTCCTTACTTACAAAAGTTTCCAATGTAGAAGAGTTTACTTACTTAAGACCTGAGGGAATTGAAAAGGCATTTCATTAGGTTTACTTGGGTCCCTTCTGAAATAATGGTCATACTTTCACAAGTATGCAAGTATTTATTTTTATTAATTTTCAGTCCAGAGTACCTTAATGAAAATAATTTTGAAAGGACAATTTGGCTTTACCCACTGATTAAAACTCAACCTAGAAGTACCTTGTTTGATTCATTTCTGCAACATTACAGCATCTTTGGATTAAATTTAAGGTCTCAGGATATGCTGGATGATAAAGGCCAAGAGATATAAGCATTAGAAATAAACAATTAAAAATTCTCATAAGGATTCTAAGCTGGACTTGTTTTATTTTTTTTCAGACCAAATGTATATTTCCAACAGAAAAGAGCAACAGATTATTTTGAATAAATGTTTGGCTTCACCTCTCCTTGTTTTCCTTTTGCATAAGTGTGAATCAAGCAACACAGCCGAAGCCAGTCCAGCTGCACCAAAGGCATTCTGTTCTGTGTACAGACCCTTTTAGAGGGAACCATACTTTTCCTGTGGCTGCAAGCTTTTTTTTTTTTTTTTCCTAGTAGTGGTGTTCTTCCCCAGGTGGTTTATGTATGAAGCTCCACAGGACTATGTCAGATGATGTCCCAAATGTCTCTTGTGGACAATCACTATGCTGGAAGCACATGGCAAGAAGAGATCTATACTTAATGCAGAAGACTTCCTGTGGGATGCGTTCCCAGCAAAACCTGGGAAGTACAGACGAAGTTAGCATTCAGAGAAATGAAGACAGGATGATGCTCAGCTTTTCTTACATCTACAATCCCTTACTGAGAGTGATTAAAGGGAAACTGCTGACCTTCTATACTCCTCCTCTTATGCTCTTTCTTTCCCGTGGAAAATAGGCAGCTAATTACTCCAAATCACTCGGGAATAGAACCACAAAAGGCTTTCAGTACTCAAATCTTGCCTAAATCTGAAGGTGTGATCTTTTAAAACCTGTCTCATCCACTGCTGAAAACCTGGAAGTGCATGTGGATATCTAGTGCAGCATTCATATGAACTCTAGCTAGATTTAAATATTCCAAGTAGAAATTATGTTTCCAAGCCTTGAAATCCTGTGTGCCCCTCTCTTGGCCCATGCTTGCATCCTCCTGGCACCCACAAGTTAGATGTGTCTCTCTGTGCTGGTGGAGGAGCCCAATCTGTCAGGTATCTTTACACCACATCAGCCCAAGGTTGTCCCAGCATAGTGACACTCAAGCTGTGTTCTCCTGAGTCTCCCTACTGCCTCCCTCCCCAAAACCAGCTAGCCAGCCACTCAATCCCACATCTGCTAAGGCTTCCCCAACAGGAAGGAGTTTCAACAGGCATATGTTCCCTCATGTTGAAAGCACTTTTCAGATTGCATTTAGCTTTAGTTTTATGATTAGAGCACTCTGGAGGGTCCAACAGACCAAAAAAGAAAACCAACCCAAATACCCTGAATAACTTCGAATACTCTTTAACTAACAACCCGAACAGCCTTAGTTTTAGCTTTTTGCCTTGGAGAAAAAGATTAAACCTTAATGATTCGGCTGAGTTCTTATGGCAAATCTTGTCTAAGCATTTACTTGGGGAGAGGGAAATAGTGGAGGGGTGGGTTCAATGCAGAACTGCCAGGTGGGGATTTCTGGCCAAGAGGTAGGTACCCATATTCCATGGGAGGTTATTAAATGTCTCATTGTTGAACATACTAATTCCTGGCTATCTGGCTCTGAGACCTCTCATTTTTTCTCTCTTCTGCTTTACGGAGTAATATGCCCCATTCTGGTGGTCAGGCATGCAAAAAATCAGGTAGAAGAGCACACAGCCCTGAGACACTCACACTTTCTCATTGTTTCACAGCTGGTGTTTTCACAATATGGAAATTGAGGGGTAGAGATGAGCTGCATTCATCCATGACCTTGGATACAATTTGATTGAAGGTTATCTGATAAAATATCACCACTGATGAACACAGACCCACAAAGCATTAGTCTGCTATGATTGTTTAAATAGGTGAGGAAAAGACAGAAAAGGAATTTTCTGAATTGAAACAAAGTTATCCATTTAAACAAAAAATCCCACAAGTAATTTCTCATACTGAACACAAAGCAGCTCTTACCCTAGAGAAAACCCTTGGCAACATCTTTCTGAGTTTAATTTCCATCCAAGCTGGACACCAGAATGTGCTGAAACAGGACATTAGCAAAATAAAAGGATGTGTATGTGCCTGCAGAGCAACCCTCAGTGGAGATTTCAGTGGCTATCCTCAACCTGGCAGAAGCAAACAACTCATGTTAAGCAAGCAAAGGGACATGCAAGAGGCAGTTACAAGGTTCTTTACAAGATATTGTCCATTTTCCCCTGTTCTTCAATATATAACTAGAATACTCTTGGCTTGCTAGACTCAGCATGATAACAAATAATCTACACTGTCCTTTTTTTGCAATATAAGACCCTTAAACAAGTCTCTTCCCTGTGCATTTACAGAGGTCTACAAGAAAACTTATCTTCAAGATCTTCACCAGATAATAAGCCTGAGGGAAAACATAGCCTACATAAATAACATAAAACCCAGGAAAAAAGAAGGATTAAAGACAGAAGAAGTGAAGAGAAGGACATCACAAAACAGGTCAAAAAACCTCCAAAGAAATATGCAGCTGGATTAATTCACACATATATTCATCCTCTTAATAAGAAAAGCAGATAAAGGAAGAGTGCATTTTCACAGGGGATTATAGCAAGCCAGGTTGTCGTTGATAATGACACCAATGTAGCAAGTAAAGCAAGAAGCTCAGTGAGTAAGAGTGAAAAATGGCCAGATCTATATGTAGGGGTAACTTTTCTAGTTGGACTGCAGGTCAGACCTTGGTGTAACTCAAAAGACAGAGCACCCTGCTGGCAGCTGCATGGCAGAGCTGGTCAGACCTGTCCTCCAAAACACACTTCTGTGTTTTAATGCTGGCATGAAAAGCTTTCTGCTGTGAGACCACCCTCAAGCTTTCCCTGTGCACAGTGTTTCCACATCACTATCAGCCACGGGACTGAGCACTCATCCCATTACCAGTGGGGAAGGTGCCCACGGGTAGATCCTCCCCAGTTACTGCACAAACAGGGAGAGGGAGAGGCAAGGGTGCATGTCCCTGCATCCATGGAAATGTGTGTGCTGCCATAGCCCTGCCACTCTGCATGCAATGATCCTGTCGTGCTTTGACTAGCGATACGAAGACATCTTTGCTTTTCCTTAGAAAATAAATTCTCATTTTCACCTGACTGCCAGTTCCACAGAGTAATGTAATCCTGGTAAAACACTCCTATCAATGAACACTAAACATTGAATTAGCAGTGAATTAAAAAATGTATTGTTCAGATAAAAAGCACTGTTGTAATTTCATCAATCTCACACTGTACATATACAATATGATTCCATCTTCCTTTGGATAATCTCTTCCTGGAAGCTTCCCTACTTTCCCGCTGTTCAGCCTGAAGGAAGAATGAGCCAGATGTCCTTTTGGACCATGTCCTCCCTTTCCTCTTGCTATTTCCCTGGGAGAGGGGGAGAAGTCTGGGTATCCCTGTAACCCTAAGGTCATGCAGGCAGTGGTTTTGGCCAGCAGAGAGTGTTTTATATGTAAAACTCAGGGGCTTGTCTGCATTTTTAGCACTGCTCCAGAGGGGACCCAGCTGCAGGACTCCCACACAGCCTGGGGACAGCAGAAGTGCCTCGGGCTGCCCTGCAGTGCTGGTGGGCACAGCAAGCCCCACTGAGGGTTCTCTGGGCTGTGTGGCCCCTCTCCATGTCCCTGCAGGGACAGGGATGCAGGAGGATTCTCCAGGTGCTGCTTATCAGGGATGAAGTCCCTCTGAGACACCTGATTCAATACATTAGACTTTGTTTTCTGCATGTAGCACCAGAAAGAGTAACAGAGCCATACCTGGCAGGAAAATCAGATGGCAAGGACCAGAGGCTTGTTAGCAAATGTTAGATGCTTTAAGCAAACTCCACGGAAAACACCAGAAGGGGGAGGGAGGAGGTGTTTTCCTTGTTCTCCTGTATCTAAATATCTGTCAAAGAAGGTTTTCTCAATCTGACTGAACTGTGGGATTTGAGCACAATCCTTAATGATCATTGATAAGGGAAAGGCTGTGCAGAGCTGTAACCAGGAAAAAGAAGTCAAAGCTGCAATTTGTAACTTTGCTATTGTATAGTTTTTCTGGGAAGGTTTCACAGGTGCAATTTACTGCAGCTTTCCTGCAGATCATTTTCCTCCCAAAGCACACAGTATTGATTGCTTCTCATCTCCTCCAAATTCCATCATTTTGAAGAAGTCTTTTGCATTGTTTCCTAAAGTAAGTAATAGATGATATCTGGAAAGTATGGGAGAAAAAGGCCTTGGAAAAACACATTCTTCTGAAAGCAGAAGCCAGGTAAATTCAACTTGAAATTTAATCATCAGTGACACTTTGCAACAACTCAGACAGAGACATCTGTAATTTGAATTTTTTTCTCTCTATGTTTTAAGTCTCTCTGGAAGAGACAACTCGATGAATTCAAGTCAAGATTTTTCATGCAGGAGTTGTTGAGTAAACACCCAATATGGTTCGCTCTGTTAAATGACCATATATTTTGTAGATTTAGAATTTATTATTTTTCTAAAAGCAATGCATGAAATCCCATATTTACTCTGCAAATCACAGGAGCATCAGGGCTGAGAACAAAGCATGTGTATGGTCAGGCAGTTCAGAATTACAGCCACAAATGTGTAAAGGACTTCAGACACTCATGAACTCTTGCTTTGCTTGTTAGCCTGGACTAAATATGTGGTTTGTAACCTTTTTTCACTTGCAGACCCCTACAAACTTTCCTCTCTGCATTGTACTGCAGCTTGCTTGGGAATGGTTTGTTCTTTTAATTATTGTATCTGTATACTGTAGGAATAGCTATGTGAATGGATCTGTGGATCTGAGTGTCCTCAAAACCACTGCACTGAATGACTATTTTCTGATCCCATGACTGTTCATGTCCCATTTCTGTTCTGCTATTCTCTTTAGTCTTCAGCAGGCACGTATATTTGCCCACATGCTACAAATTTAATTCAAATCCTATTAGATTCTCTGAAATCTTAAAGTTTTATTCATACAACAGAGAACATCTTGTAAAGAGAGCAAAAATATCCCAATAAGCCTACAGAAGGCAAAATTACGTGATTTTATTCATATTGGTGGAAAAATTCATTCTGTTTAACTCTACTTGTCACATTTTCATGTCTCATTTCCTAGCTCTATAAAAGCTCCAGTGTGTACCGAAGATACTTTATTGTTACTTTGTCTGCAGACTGATACAAACAAAAAATATATTCACTAACTACTTCTCTCTTTTTTGGCTTAGTGTAATGCCTGCCAAGAAAGCGATGCACCCTTGCTATCCTCTCCCTTTTGCGTGATTAGTTACATATGTGGAGAAAGTCAATATCTAACGTGGCCAAGATGTGGTAAAAGCATAAAGCAATTAAAACAAATGTATCCTGTCTCTCTCTTAGGGTTTTTTTTGCCAGGAAGCCAGTATTTAATGAAGCTTAGCATTATCTGACAGCCCTTCAACTTTCCTCTAATTAACTTGCAGCTCTTCAAATAAAATCTTTCAACACAGTGGGACTGCCTGTGAATGCAGTATTTTGCTGCCACTTCAGAAGACATTGACCTCTTTGGTGTGGCAGGGAGGCCAGCTCTTTAGTTTCTCCATTAATTATTCTTTCCCTTGACAGCTGTATTGGTGCATGTCTCTAAGTAAAAATTTATTGTCCTTTCATGAAAATGCTTAGCAGGATATTGCATATACTCTGTAATTCAAAATATTAATGTGTATCTTACAAAGCCAGATCCCTTGTATTTGCCTGCCACAATTTATGTTCTCCCAAACAGTGACCAAAATAATGGAGACCATCTTCAAAACCTAGCTGGAGACTCTGGGATCCCATGTTTTTTCAAATGTGTGTCACTGTCCTGTCCAGATAAAGCTGAATGACAGCCCTTGGATGATATTTTGAGAAATTAAGATCCTTTAAGCCTTCTTTGCCATATCCTACATGTAAAAACCTTCCTCATAGCAAAAGGATCATTTAGAGGAGAGTATGCCCAGCATGTGTCCCCTGCAGAGCAATAACTTTTATGCTCCCTCTCAGTGGGCACTTTTCTTTGAATTCTGCATATAATGTAGAAGTTTTAAAAATCTGAACCTCAGCAGATGCAGTGGTTCTGAACCATGTTCAGATGCTGAACCATGTTCAGCAGTGAAGACCACTCATCCTTGCCAGTTACTTGTATTTCAAGGTAGGAAGAACTGGGTACATTCCTAAAAAAGAGTGGCTGCCTGATACCACCTACTCTCACAGCACATGCTACTTGCTGTAACAGACAGGTGAGGCTGACTGTAAACTGCTTAATGGCTTGTTAACTATCCCTTATCAGTCAGGTTTCTCTTCAATATAGCTTAAAACCCACCCTAAAGGCTAGGTTTAGTGGGACAGAAAAGAAGGCATGTTGATAGCTCTTGCATAGTTGGCTGATACCACATTTACCAACACATTGCCCATTTCAATGCTTTAGTGTTTTGTCAGTCCAAAACCACTAATGTACAGCTCAGCTGTGTGGCTTCTTGTGTTTATGCTGGAAAAAACCCCAAACCTTCATGGGTATTTGAAAATTCTTTTTGTGGTTGTTCCAATCTCTTATTAGGATATTGGTTAATAAGTCATACCTATACAGCTCTGTTTTCCCTTGTAAAATTCATCCTACCTTGCCAGCTTTATTGCCACTGAGACACTCAAATTCTTGAGCATACAGTTGTTTTTAAGAATTACAGCCTTCTGTACCATCAATATTCAGTGCTGATTTTCAACTCTTCTTTTGGCGTCTCAGAGTATTCCCTTCCAGGCAAATACTGCTTTATTTGCCATCCAACAGCTGGAGTCACTATTAGACATCCCATTCAAAACACTGGCACGCTTCAGACATTTTTTGTTTTCTAAAAATCGGTTTTGCCACATAGTAAACCCCTTTTTCTTTTTCCCTCTTTTCTTTTTGGAAACGGATACAATCTCAGAACTTTGCTGGAGTCCCCTTTGATGCAGGTTATACTTTCCCCTACTTTCACAGGTGATAATTCATGTGCAGCCTGAGAAGGCAGAAAAACAGATCCTGGGCTAATGAGGTGAAATGTAGGAAAAGAAAACAGACCTGATACAAGGAAGTTTTCTGAATACTGAGGTCTATTGACTCAGAGAATAGTCTTCAAACATAAGGATAAAAGCCATGATAAATGACACCTTTAAACTATTTAGGAGTATAGTTCACTGAGAGTTTTTCTTATGAAAGGCAAAATGTGAGACTTCCAAAGGCAGGATTCCTCATAAAAGTGGGTGGAAGGTACAGAAAAGTAGTTTAGTTCTCCTTGTTTTCAGAATTTCTAGGACAATTATCTCCACAGCAAGGGATACAGGTGCTTCTTTCAAGAATATCAACCTGGCCACGCATGTGAAGAGCCTGGAAATGAAAAGAAAGGCCAAGGGATCAAAAAGAGCAAGGATTGCTTGAATGGGCACCTCTGCAACATATTCCAGGGTAACCCTGTTTTCCCATAACTCTTTAGTCACAGATACTCTGGATTTTGGGCCCTTTTTCTTATTCTCAGATAAGAAACTGGATTGTGGAGGCTCAATATTAAACAAATATGTTGGCAAGACATAGGGACCCATGAAATAGCTGTCAAAAGCAGAGAGTTCTCGACCTCCTATAGAGGGGTTCAGTCAGAGTAACTAATGATCTGCCATTAATGCCTGGTTGTATTCTGTCTAGAAACCTAATAATATAACAGAAACTGTTGATTACTTGAAGACATTTATAACCAGCAGCCTGTATAACATTTGGTGTGAGTTCATCAGCATCACATCACACTTCACATTAGTTTCACAGTCCATAAACAGTGCTCTTTTGGGGATGAACCTAAAATCTTTGAATGAAGAACCCAAAATCCAAGCCTTCCAGCAGAGCCACCAAATACATTTGAATTCGTGTTCCAAACCTGATTAATAAAATGGAGAGAAAATGCTGAGGTGGGTGTCCTGGAGGAACCCCTATAATAAGAACTGAGGGCAATATTCCGAAGAGAAGCTCTTTTCATTGATACTAAACCTCTTTTGGCCAAGGATCATCCTGTGAGAGTATGAGAGAAAATGAGCACCGAGAGAAAATGAGCACCAAAGAAACAACTGTTAAGAAACAATTCTGACTATAGGTATTTGTTTAACCTAAAACTTTTTTTTTCCCCCCTAGCTTGCAATGACAAATTTGACCGTGAAGTCTCAATGTACAGCTCATGGGTTTTCTTTAGTATTATGCCTTCTTATTGCTATTGATGGACCAGCACATAACTGTCTGTTTTCCCAAAAGCAGAGAATTCAAAAAGAATAGTGGGTGCAAGCACTGCAAGGTATTCCATACCACAAACATTTCATGTTTCCTGATAAACTGCAAAGGAAAACTTTGAGGACTGCTATTAACAAACGCAAATTTTGGAAATTCCTTTCTGCATTTGCCTCAGTTGGCATTATCTAATGTATGCCTCACAGGAAGAGAAAGAAAAAAGTCATCCCACCTCTTTGAATAACCCCATGCATCACACTTACCTAAACAACAGATCAATTTCCAAAGTGAAATGGTTATGATAGGTGATATCAGTAGAGGAACCAGTGTGACTCACAATTTGCCTTTGGGGATGCTGCCTTCAAGAGTCTCTTTCATGACTGGACATCTTACACAATCACAGTCCTTTTCCTACAAAGGATGCCCTTCAGATAAGATGTTACTCAGCAAGCTCTTCATCCCACAGGATGACTCAGATCTCGAACTGCTTAGGGAACCCATACTTCCCAGTGGTAATGATGTCACCTTGCTGCCAGGGACAAGAAGCAATGGTAGAAGCAAAACATGGACACAGGGCTACTGAGACAATCATTAGGTTTTTAAGTTCTACCTCCTCAACCACTAAAGCACCTCCCTATACAATTTCAGGTAATATCAAGGGCAGTTGTTTGGAGGCAGGAGGACATGCCAATTCTTCTGTTGCCCAGGTTGCACTTTTCTGCTTTTTGAAGATAGGTGCAGTGTCAGCAGTTCTCCAGTTCAATGACTTCTATAGAAGTCCTTGATAGAAGTCTTAAAACTTCTGATGGTGAGTATTCCAGTCTATTAAGGAAGAGGTGATCTGCCCCCCTGACACAAGGACATTAATATCTCTGAGTATTGAAATCACCTTAACCTAAATCCTTTTTCATGTCATTCAAGGAGAACAATAAAAGGAAAGCTATTAAAAGTTTTGCAGGCTTTTGCACTAAACTCTTTCAAAGCTTACCTGCATGGGAAATTGTAACGTACAACAGACTTACTGGGTTTACAGACCATCTGTCACTCCTTCCTGACAGCTCAGCAAAGTGACAGAATGCAAAAACCTAAGTAATGCTTTTAAAGATTTAGAAAATGAGTTAGTCTTTGCAACAATCATCACAACATTATTGTGAATTACTTAATTGTTAACTGTTATATTAAATAGCATCTGAAAGATGCCATATGTTTTCATCTATTCCCGAAGTCATGGACTGCATGGAGTGTGCACATCCTTGAGATATCTCAGGTGCCAAAACAACAGAAGAGAGATGAGCCAAGGACAAGGAAAGGGGGGGACTGTGGGCCATTAAACAGCTGTGTTGAGGTTCTCCTGCCCTTCTCTGTGAGGAGCAGTGGCAAGCACTCAGATCAACCCACCCAGCCAGGGAGGCACTGGGACCCAGTCACCCTCAGGGCTGGTCTCCCTCAGGAAAGGACCAAGTTCTAGGAGACATAACTGTGATGAGAACTTTGGATGCTAGTGGTGGGAAGTTTGCTGGACTTCACCTGAATACTACTGTGAAAGCCAGCACCAATACTTCATGATCTCTATTAGTTCCTTTAAATCTATTTTTACTTGAACACACATGAAGCAAGACAAATAATTTGAAATAATTTCTTTTTTTCTCATTTTCAGTGCATTTCATACTAACCCAACTAATTACAATCACAACAACTAAAGCTTCATGATGAATCCCTATGTATCTGGGCAGTGCTAGGAATAATGCTGTCCCTTTAGCTTCAGTTCAGTCTCCTTACACCTATGAATCCAGCTGTGGTCTTTAACTGTAGGACAGCTGTTCTTCCCCCAGATCCTGCATGGTCACTGCAGACATGTGGAGCAATGTGGTCCCCTCTCATTGCTCAGTGTGTTGGCACTCTGCCTCATTCATCCTGGGCTATTCAAGCCATGCCCTGGTGATAAGGTTATTCATTTTATCCAGTGCTTTTCTTTAGGGCTAACCACTGCTGTGACAAAAACATTAGTCAATGCATTGTTGTAGCTCCTCAGCAAGGAGTCTCTGCTGTACAATCCAAGAGCAGAGTCACAGCCAGATTCCTAATTTTGGATGCTTGTTTGAGATTTATGGTATAATTTTCTTCCATAACTGTTTGAAGTTACATAACACTGTAGATACTTAATATGCAGCTGATTTTCATTTAGTTATAACTGTGAGAAAGTTATTGATAAACAAACTGAATGTAGATAAAATATATCCAGTATGGGCTGCGTCTTTTTAAATGACATGTTTATGTCACTTGCCTGGTAGAATGTACAGAGCAGTGGTAAAGGCAATGCAAGACACCCTTCTGCAGGACAGCCTACATATTTTCACTTTTTTTCTCTGGGAGAAGCATGTTATCCAATAATTGATGAAACAAAACTGCCAAATTGTTCTGAGTCCTTTAACAGCACTCTGACACCCTTTTCTTGCTTACCCACCTATCGGATAAATAAGTTTACAAAACCTTTGAACCCTTCAGATAGGTAAGGGCTGTGAACAATATCCTGTGATTCTCAGTGTTGCTGGAATAACATCTACAGTCTGACCATCTGATCATCCTGCTGTGTCAGGTGTGCACAAATCATCATGCTGCCTCTTTGGTGGGTGAGATTCAGGTAAATACTATCTCCACTTTGCAACCCCTTTCCTCCTTATGAAAAATACACCCAGTCACAGTAGTCTGAAGGAAGAAAAGGTATTCTCTAGTCTGGTCCCTGATGTTGGCAAAGTGTGGAGCAGAAACCAGGTTGTGCTGTGGCACCCAGATGTTTTTCAGCCTCAGTGATGCCAAATCAACCATGGTCTTCTTTTTAGCAAGTATGAAACACCTGAAGGGAATCCTTAATTCCAGTTTCATTGTGCACTGCCTTTGCATATGGATGGGATGCTGCCATGCAAGGGCAGGTGTGTGACTCCAAACCCTCAGGTCACCCACACACTGGAGGGAAGAGGTCCCCTGTAGCCATGGAAGCTGGCTGTGGGGCATCCAGGAATTACCAGGGACACAGAAGGTACACTGCTACACCTTGCATTGTGGAGTAAGAGGAATGTGGGGATTTCTTCAAAACTAATTAAAGAGATGTGTTTGAAAATGCAGCAGGATTTCATAAGGTAGTGTGCACGCCACTACACTAAGGGGTGGCCACCCATGAGACCACAGACCCTCTTCCTCAGACTCTGGCCCAAATAACATTCCTGTACTGTGGCATCTGAATACCTCTGAGAATCTGGTTGTCAAGGGAAGTTTTGTGACAATGTCATTTGGAACATCAAGAATAGCTATCAAAAATTACAGGTATCTATTTTGGGGTTTTTTTGTCCTGGATGTGGATGAAAAGCATCCCTGAGCCAATGTACAATTCTCAGTTGTTTTTTTTTTTTGGTTGGTTTTTGTTGTTGTTGTTTTGTTTTTGTTGTTGTTGTTGTTTGTTTGTTTTTGGTTTTTTTTCCATTTCCCTTTTGCTTTCAAAAGTGTTTTCAAATTCCCTCAACAATGTTCATATTCATGCCTCATGATTGTGTGGTGCTTTAAAAATACTAATGCTAGCAGTTACCCTTCATGAGATGAAGGTTACATAAATTCCTCTTAACTAACTACAAAATTCTGCAAACAAAGAGATCCAGATTTTTCTCAAATGAATGTTTCTTTGGAGATTCAGAAGCTGATATTTTACTGAACTTGTTCTGCCTGTAGACAATAATAATAGCTCTCAAAAAAGTAATCCACACCAAAGCTTTATAGCTCAAAGCAGAAAACTGCAGGAAATTAACTTTATTTTGCTGTTAATGGAAAGAGGCAAAATCATGCAGTAACTTAACTGTTTGGGGTTTAGTTGTTTTTTTTTTTTCATTTTTAAATGATTGAAAGAGATTAATAAAATTCAGGGGACAGAATGAACTTGCACTTCCTATGAACATGAAAGGGCACTGTATCCTAACAGCAGATTTCTGTGATAACCATAAAGCAGAATTTAATGAAATTGCTTCAGAGAAATGCAGCAATAAATACAAGTAATGAGCCAGCAAAAGAAGCCAGGAGGCAAGGTGCTTCCTTAGATATGAGTCAATAAGTGCGTTAGTGAAAGGAACAATGGGATCTTGGAGAGACAATTGCTTAAAATTATCATAAATGAGAAGAGTAGCAATTTGTACAAAACTCCACCAAAAAAATCTTCTTTTTTTCCCCTCTGGTTATATTTGAATATCTGTACTTCAACAGAAGTCTGGAAAGGCCAAAATGATGGTTAAGCCATTATGTTTTTACTGTCAGCCAAAATATCTTCAAAGTCTGATGTGTGATATGGAGCAAGGTTTCCACACCTCATGCACTGTTTTACCAACCAGCACACAAAATACAGCTCTTCTGAAAAAACAGCAGCCTCAGGATGATCATAGCTGGAGTTTTGCATCAAAATATGGATCAGTTTGAGATGGGGACATATTAAATGAATCAGTAGCTCTCCAGTGCTTGCATCATCCCCCTCTCCCAGAGGCATTCCAGAGGCACAGAGGAGGCAGAGATCAAAGCAGAGCCCAGGTCTCCTTTCTTCGTGGCTTTTGTGGAGCCAGAAGAGACAGATGAAGGAGCTGTGCACCCTATATATTTACACCCCCTAGCTGCAATTTGCTCAACAGAAGTAGCACAAACACATCAAGTTTGTGATGCCATTCCTACCCCCTAAAGCTTTACTCACTGATTGCTGCAATTTTCTAAACAGCTCCTGTAGAAGATTCAAAGAAATGAGAGCACTGTCAAAGAAGCTGCCTCCATTTGTGCAAAGGCAAATGCACATCTCCAGGTAGCCACTTGGAAGTCTTACTAAATTACCTTATCTGCAAGGATGTGTGAAAGTCTGCCATGACAACTCACAGCATGTTTTACACTTAAGAGCTATAGCCTACGTGCAGGCAGTGTGTGAAGGCGTTTATTTCTATGGCATGGAGCTGAATTAGGTTGTCATATGCAATGCACACCTCTCCTGGGCTGTAGACTGTGGGAAGTGGGATAGACAAAACATTTTAGAGAAGACATGACAATAAGACATTTCCCTGAAATCAGAGTCACTGCACAGCATGGGGCACAGACGTGGCAAGTCCTGGCTGTGACACCAAAGGGCTCTGTAAAGCTCTGTGCTACATGATTTTTAGAAGATGACTCCAAGGATCATTCTCACCCAAAATAAATTATGGGAAGAACTCTTGCTTAGAGCTGCTGTCTAGAAAGTGAGAACAGCCAGCCTGTGAAATTAGGAAGGCAGCAACAGTAACTATGTCCCTAGAAGAGAGAAGGGTTTTGAAATGCATTATACACCAGAAAGCACTCGTTCTGAAAGCTGAGACAGATTTCTGATTCTAATTGGTTAATTACATGTAATTTCAATAGGTGCGCTTGTTCCATTTTCTGGAACTGATCTTTTTTCTGTCGAGTGCTAATGGAGGTTAGAAGAAAAATATATTAAGCAAGCTGCTATGTAAAAAACTAAGCAGACCCTTCAAAGACTGAGAGTGCTGCAGGATGCCTCTAATTACAGGTCACTGACAACCAGTGACTGAGAGCTTATGTTCATGTTTTTCACAGGATGTATAAATGGTAAAAACATTAGATTTCATTAAAAAAAAAAAAAGAAAGAAAAAAGAAAAGGAAGACAAGCATTAAGAGCATTAAGTACAGTTAGTCTATCTGTTAAGACAAAGTATTTAAAATCTGAGCATTGTATGAATCCTGCCATTTTCAGACAATCAGTGTAGAAAGATTGGGCAGTTACTGGGACAGTAAAATAGAAAAGTTGCACCACTCCCAGACGGAAATAGCAACGATGAGAGATTCCCTGGTCCTTGTGAGCCTGAGGTTGCATTCACTCCCAGCACCACGCCTTTTCTAGCTCGACTTTTTCACCCATTATTGCTCTGCCTGAACTTTTCTGCAGACGTGTGCCAGCGGTACCATCTGCTGGCTGAAGCTGGCACTGTGCAGAGCAGGGAGCACAGGCAGTGGGGCTGGCAGTCCCCAGGGCAGCCACCTCTCTGTCCCTGGCCTTCCTCCCCCAGATCAGCAGATCCCATCTCAGTCTTCTGAGCCAGAAGTGTGTCCAGTTACTCCTACCCCATACGTCTCTCAATGTTCAGTGTTGGATCCCAGAAACGAGGGAGTTTTGAGCTTTCTGTGCTTTCTGGCACTGACATCCAGGAGAACACTGCTTTTGACCTGAGGCCTTGGAGAAGGCTTCCAAATTTGAGTGATGGAGTTAAAATCACTGGTGTGTAGTTAGAAGTGTGTAATTTCACATGGTGAATGGTTTTGAATTTGGGGTTTTTAGAACGTAGTAATAGGTATGGGACAAGATAGAGGTTCTTGGGCATTATCTCTTTCTGTCTTCCTTTTTCTTCATGATTTCAGGTAGTGGTTTTTGGTTGGATAGTTAGTGCTGCGCTGCGGGTCAGGTATTTGGTCACTGGGTCAAAAGTATAAATAATATAGGTGTCAATTCTCTATTGGACTGTTTAGCTTTAGAAGACCTTGTAACTAGCTAGAGTCACCTCAATTTTGCTCGCTTTTAGCTGGTTACTAGAAGTGTTGCTGAACTCTGTACTTTAGATAAGATTTAATAAACAGCCAAGCTCAAACACGAGAAATTTGTCTCCTTCATGTTTTTAATCCTGACTCTGAGTGAAGGCAGAAGAAAATTAAGACAAGCCACTAATTAGGTGGTGAAGTTAACCCATTTACACTACCCCATATGTCTCTCAATGTTCTGTCTTTCAGTTCTGATTTTTCTTTGTCATGCTTAAAAGAAATGCCTCGCCTGTTCACTTCTCAGCTGTCCAGGGCACATGGAATAACAAAAACAACAAAAAGTCCAGACTGTGCACAGGGATCAGGCACAGCCCTTTCTTCATATCTCAGGAAAAGAAGAGCTCTCTGTGCTCTGTCCTTTGTTGGAGCTTTGCACGTAGCAGTCCCCCTTTAATACAGGATAGGCATTCAAAACAACTAACACAACTTTTATGGAATGAGATAACTGAAAGTAGAGAGCCTATGCAAAATGTGCAAAATGTCTTCAGGAACTGAGCTCAGGGTGTTTTCACTAGGTATTTCTTTTGGACTGAGATGTCTGACTACATGAGCCAAGAACAGACAAGTATCTCAAAAACAGTAAGGGATATTCAGGGAAAGAAGCCAGAAGTATCAGATAGCTCTGGGCTCTGGGGTTTTTTTTGTTTGTTTGTTTGGGTTTTTTTTGTTTTTGTTTTTGTTTGTTTGTTTGTTTGTTTTGTTTTTGTTTTTGTTTTTGTTTGGGGTTTTTTGTTTGTTTGTTTAAGTGGATGTGTATTTTACAGACAGAATCACAGTATTTTGGTCATCCAGGTCTCTGTCTATGGAGTGGCTAAAAAGGCTGGGAGTCTGGTCTGGGAGAAAGAGAAGTTAAGAGGGAGGGATGAGAGAAAGGACTATCAAGGGAGTAATGAGGAGAGATTAAGAAACAATTCTTCATTTTCCTAGGTAAAATTAACTGGAAACTCTTGTAGAACAAAGGCATACAAAAGACATGTGGTGCATTAATAGATCTCTTGCCATGCTCATGGATGCCATGGATGCTGAGAAATTGCATGGTTACCCAGATGCCCAGGCCCTGAGGGCACCACCAGCACTCACTGCCCCATGGCAGCCCCTGGGGACCCCCTGCCCCTGTCCCATGACCCCATTTCAGCCACCCATGGCTCCAGTCCCCACCCAGGGATGCCTTAATCCAAACATCTGGTCTTGTGCTCTTATGTACTGAGGCACAATCAATGAGAAATTATTAGTGAAATGGAGTCATACAGTCTTGCTGGGTAAACTGGGTGAGAGGAAAGCTTACATTCACCAAAATCAAGGAGGATATAGTTCCAAAGCACCAGGGATAGCAAATATAGAGAAAGAATTTATTTCATTCTAGGAAGGAATCTGAACTTGCTTCCATCACCTCTGACAAATATGTCTCAATAGCCCAACTGGTAGATAATATTTTTCATGCGTTTTCTTCTGTTCCTGCAAGAAAAATTAGCAATTTTCCTGACTTGGATTGAACTGTTTTGGGTTGTGCTTGTTTGTTTTCTAGTCTGAGGAATAATAAAAGTAATTATAGCTTGAAAAAGAGAAAAAGCTACTTCTTAACTTTTGCTCTATGGGGTAAAGGTTGTTTAGGGTTGTTTGGCAGACTAAAAAAATGACTGGGAGCTGCAGACAAAACCACCCCCTTCTAGCGGTCAGTGAACAAAGAGACTGAGCTGGTACTTCCAGAACTGGAGCAGTGCTCCATCTTTTCTATGGGACAAGTGAATAAAAATAATCCCAGTGAAGTCAGGACATGCTCACACCTTGTGCTCACCATTATGATTATCTGAGGAGCAGAAAATCACTGGTCACCTATTCTGAACTGATGGGTAACAATGAAGTTATTTCAGAAAGGGATGTCCATAGCCCTCATTGGAAAGGCAGAGGTTCTGCTTACAAACTTGTAGGAAAAATTATATCTAAAGAGTTGGAAGGAACAAAACGTCTGTCAGCCTCAGTCCCCATGCTTTGACAGAGGGTGAAAAAGCTGAGTCAAGCACAGGGGTGATGCTCCTCCAGAGAGGCCTGGGGAGAGCAAAGCAGCTGCCAGAAGATTTGCCCCCCATGCAGAAATTCCCAAAACCAACTGTTCCTGTTTTGGTACAATTATTTAATCAGAAGAAAAAAAAATGCAACTCCCTTTCCTCAAAATAAGGTAATAAAAAGTGCAGTCTCAGTGACAATGAGACAATCCTACACTTGTCCTATTCATAACATCTTTCCAAGGTCTGTATGATCCTCTATGATTCAGAGTCAGTGCTTTCATGAGACAAAGAGCTGCTACTGCTGCATTTTACAAACCACAGAAAGAAAAGCTCCAGGGATTTCAAAAGCCATAGACTCGGCAGAGATTCCAGAGTTTAATGTGTGAAGTGAGACAGCTGACAGATAAAAAACTCAATTTTACTTCAGTCACTAAAGCCATGAAGGTAGTGCTGTGTCACTTGAATCTGTGATGAGTAATGAGTTTCAAGACCTTTAAAAGTGCAAAGGGAAGTAGTTCAGAAAGGACAGGCTTCACCTGGCACAGAAGAGACAAGACCTTGTTGCGCAGCGACATGAGCCAGGTATTCTCCAGCACTGAGGCAGGGATGGAGTAAGGGTTACTCTGTTGAATGATACAGGGATGGCGTAAGGGCTACTGTGTTGAATGATATAAGAATTTGAAACATTTCTCTTCCCAGCAATAGTTCACTGCTGTCATTTTAAAGAAAAGTGGACTCCCCTAGGTATCCTAGAGAGCAGTTTTGCATCAAATGTTGCCTGGTGCATGAAAGTGAGTACCCCTTGGAGCAGTGAGCTGAGCAATGTGTCAAGGAATGACAAATAATTGCTCAATATGCATAGAAATAACTCCTGAGAATTTTTATTCAAAGCCAGCAGGATTCAGGCTGGAACTGCACAGCAAGGCAGCCTCCATTTTGACAAATACAGTGCATGTGTTAAGAAAAAGTGGATTCAGGAGCATCAAGTCTCAGACCTATGATTCTCAAGAACATGAGTCTGATGGGAATTGAGCATATCCCATATTAGGTATAAAAGTACTCTCTTTTTCCAGCACTAACCTACTATTTTTCAGCTAGGCTGTCCCATTTTCTTAAGCTAGTAAAGTAAAATTTATTTCCTTCTTAGTCATCTTGAAAAGAATTCATGGCAGTGGACAGGCAAGAAGACATTCTCTGAATATGCTCCAAAGCAGTGTGTTACATTTACTACATTTGCATGTCTGTGGTTTCCAGTTAAGAGAAAATCTAAACCAAGAAATGGACAAGACAGCTTTGCACACAACTGCAGAAAGAAGAGCTGTGTCCTGAAATGTGGCCGATCCCACCTAGCAACTGCAAAGATTTATTGCATCAGACATATTTCTATAAAAAAAAAGATCCTTGTCTTGCTTAAATCCATTGTTTTCTTTTGCTGAGGTGGTTTTAGTTACACAGTTTCCATAAGCAGCTCTCTGTACATCAGAAAAAACATCTTGTAAAGCAATTTTCTGGGACTGCCCTCACTCTTTGAGGTCTTTGTGGGCAGGGACCCCCAGAGATGCATCTAATGGAGAGAAAATGACAGTGCTTCCACACCTCCCCAGCCCAACAGTGTACCCAAGGGCACTGACAGACCCTGCTGGACTTCTGGCCACACAGGGACCTCCACACCCTCACTGCCAGTAAAGGGTTCCTGCTGTGTACAAACACACAGCAGCACCAGAACATTGCATGTGCCTTTTGCTTAGTTGGCAGGAGAAATAAATTTATGTGAACCAGCTAAAAAAACTCCCAAACAAATGCAAGCTGACGGTAGTGGCCATCTAAATTTACATCTTTTCCTGCTTTGTGGAATCTCTATCTCCTTTTCACTAACACTCAAATGAGCAAAGAAGAAATGTCAAGAGTCCAGCTCTACATTAAAGCATCAATAAAAAGCAAGATTTGCACAGTATGTGCATTTTAGTCTCGTCTTTACTATAGTTTTATTTGAAGGAAATATTCTGTTCACTACCTGCCTGCAGGTGGGATTGTAAGAAATTAGAATTCAAAACTCCATAGTATCAGTTAATCCACAAAATTAGTGCTATCATTTAAAAACAGAATGAAAACAAACTAACAAGCAAAAGAGTATGAACTATTTATTTCTGAAAAAATATTCTACAAAATTGTGGCTTAACTACCATTAAACTGTTAATATAAAAATAGGAACAAATCTGATAAAATATATTCCTGACAATCATTTAAGTCCTGAATTACATTTTGAATGATTTCAAATACAGAAAAAAAACCCAAACCTCACCTATAATGAGCTTATTCAGTTTGCATCTTGTACTTTTATGGTTTGTAACTGGTAAGTGTTGATGCATAAAGTTGTAATTCACCAGTGTTGACCACAAGTTTTATGAAAATAAGTAAGTAAACACACTGAGATGATACAAGCTGAGCATACAGAATTCATCCTAATAACACTTGGGCAGAGAAATTCAAGTAAACAGAGCCATCCCATGAAATTTTCCTAAGAAAAGCAGACTAGAAGCAACACCTTCACCTGGTTCTCAGAGCAATTTCCTCCTGGTATTATCATTACTCTTATAAACCCATCGGCCAAAGTTACAAAATAAGATGCCCAAGGCAAAAGTAAAACTAGTACGTACAAAAATGTTTCTTCATCATCTAGAAATTAATGAGACAGATCTCCAGCTTTCCACTGTGTCACCAAAGGAGAGATTCTTCAACCTTTAATGCCCAAAAGTTAAGCACTAGGTTCAATGTCCATTCCTTGTCTGCTCAATGCAGATTCAGCTTAACCAAGACACTGATTTTAGAAGAATATACCTTTCCCATCCCAGATACCTGCTTGTATTTGACCTCTGTGAAGACAGATGTCTACTTTTCTTCCTGGTCATGAGGGAAACCATATAGAAGGCCATCTTAAATCAGCCAGTTAATTTTTCTGGCTCAAATGAAATGGCTCAAATATGTGTGATGAATTGGATCAGGTAAGTGACACATTCCCAAGAGCCTCTATCACCAGAGGAGTCAGAGACCTAACACATTTGTCATTTTGCCCCATTAGGGTACAACGTAGTTTCTCACAAACACAACAGAACTGTGCTGTGTTTGGTCAGCACAAAGGAAACAAACCATCACACTGGGTACCTATAGCTACCAGTCACATTGTGAAGACAAGGATTTGAATTGTGATTTATATCAAATACCAGCAGACAAGTAGCTTTGATTTCTCCTCTCTAACCTTCCACTTGCACACAGCTGGCTGGCACTGCTCACACTGGCACACTGGTGAACACCAGAACCAGCTTTCATAGATTTGAAGGCTGCCAGTCTCCCCACCTGTGAGATGAGGACTCTGTATCTCCCATTGCTGGTGTCACTGAAGTCAGCAGTTTCTGCACTCCCAGCCCACTCTTATAGAGCCTCCACAGCCAAGTGAGAAAAGATCTCCAGAAGCACAGAGGTGCGTGGGGTGACATGGCATCTTCAGCTCAGGGAGCTGGGCTTGCTGCTGCTCCCAGGTGATGCAGATCACTTTGGTTTAGAACTCAAAAGGAAACAGGGCAATGGGAAGAAGAGCTGGAGTCTCAGCATCCTTGCTCCCACATGTATCAGGCAGCTGATATCCCCAGGGGAGCAGAGAGAGGTCACAAATGCACTTTGGTTTGTGAGAGCAGCAGGACTCATTTCTGAAAGGGAAAGAAAAATGCCCAGTGTTAACATTTAGCTGGAAATATTTGTTCTTATGTCCAGTGGAATAAATACTACATATGTTATACACTGAGTCAACTGCTCAGCAACTGAGCAGGGGGTAGTAATTATCCAATTGTTTTTTAAATTTGGAATGGACTTTGATTTCATTGTTTATTTTATGACCACACATTAGAAGCATTATTATTGCCACTCCCATGGAAAATGCTATGAATGAGGTAGCAACTTTCCCAGGAAAAAATATTATCTCTGCTCTTAATATTTTCTTAGGCGGAGAAGAGGTGGAGAAGCTGTTCTTTTTCTGGTGCATGCTGAAAAATGCTTAGGAAATATACCTAATTTTCAGGGCAGAAAAAGGGAGCACTCAATGCCTGCTACTGATAGCCTGTTAGCCCGTGTTCTTGAAAAGCAACATACTACAAGGAGAAAATGGGTAGTTCTGAAGTGTAGCTCTTCTATGTCTCAAAGTATCAGGAGTAATTGCCTTTAATGGATGATTAAAAACTTTTGCCCCGCTATTATTGCACTGTAGGGAGCTGCCATCAGCAGTGACCTATTTGCTGTCATGGCAGAAAGGCTTGTTTCAGATGCTGGCCTAAATGCAAATGATTGTTGGTTGGTGCTTATCTGTCTGCAGTGTGGTACCCTTAGAAAATAAAAAACTTCTGCCAGAGGGCTTTCCTTGCTTGGCAAGTGGGTTCAGTTGGGTTTCCTACCCTCATTCGTGGTGGTGTGGGCACAGCCTCACAAATGACAGGCACACGAGCACTGCTTACAGAGAAAGCTCTCTGTAGCTCTCCTGGTGCGCCTGATGTTCACATGAAATGCTCTCACTGCTGGGCTGGGGTATGTGTTTACTTTGTAAGGGGTTGTCAGCCACAAGACCTCTGAACCTGTGCCAGAGAACCAAGAGATCTATTTTGAAATGTTACGCTTATTTTCTGTGCTTTCAAGGGGGCCCTCACATCACATTTGCAAGCTTCACCATGCAACCACACAGGATTGTTTTTTCCAAAAGGATTTGGTGGGGGTGAGGGCAGTGAGGACTGAGCAAGTTGGTCAGTCCTGTGCTTCTTAGACCCAGGCTTTACTGGAGACCAAAAATTGCCATAAATTATCATTGTAAACACTGGCAACACTAGAGATTAAAAAAGTCAACAAACCTTGCTGTGTTATTAAAGGCACCGTTTTGAATATGAAAAGGCTCAAATGTGGAGAAGGAAATGTTTCAGCTCATCTGGGAGGAGAAGTGCAGTTATTTTTTGATGCTGCTTGTATCCAAAGCACCTCCTGATGCACAGGCGGCACAGCTGCATCAAGGACAGTGGCCCTGGAGAAAGATCCAGGGAAGAGGTCACACACATGGCTTTATAATACCAAGACTATAAACCTGAAACAGCAGCTGTGCACCTCCTGCAACCCATCTCTCACCAGGTTTTCAGAGTCAGCAGTGAAAAGTCAAACCTGCATCCCTCAAAGGACACCTGCCCACCTACAAACTAGTCCATGCCTAGTCACTCTGTCATTACTCAACTTGCATCAGCAGCATCAGCCTTTCCCTTTTAAGCTGTATAAATGTTTGTACTGTCTGAGAAGAGATGATTGATGCTACTTTAAAAGCCCTTCCCTCCTCTCACTCCCCCAGTGAGATCAAAGTTTTCAGTCCACTGCTTTCTTGAGGCATATTTCATAAAAGTGATGAACACAAAGCAAAAGAAACACTATATAATTCTTTATTTAAACCTTCCAGGTTAGCTGGTCCCATATTGATAGATGGGAGATGTGTTGAAGAATCTTTGTCACTTTATAAAAAATATAAGCGTAATAGCATTATACACGTGTTTGGGTCACTTATCCTTTTCAGGAAGAGGAAGATCCTATGTGGAGTTTTACCTGCAGCACCTGTCAGTGTTCAGCCCTCCAGAGCACCGTCTGCACAGCGGTGACAAGTGTGTGCAGGGTGGCAGGGGCTGTGGGAGGGCAGGTCAGAAGATGGGCACCAACGAGGGGGGTGGATGCAGGGAGTGGGGAGGACATGAGAAAGGACACTGCAGAAAGCAAGAGGGAGGTGAGTGAGCTGGGAAGGGACAGTTCAGGTGCCTCCTTCCTGCAGAGCAAGGGAAGGAAGGAACAAAAGTGCAGTGAAGTGGCAGCTTTGATCAGCTTTTGAGACTTCCCTCGTACAGGACACCACAGTTCCAGCAGCTCTGCAAGGCTGAAAGGTGCTGTGCTATCATAAGGGCCTTGCAAAGGGCTGCACCCTTCTTCTAGGAGCCAGCATATGAGTTATTACCCTGTTTTTGGGTACAAAACAAGGCAAGCTAGTTAAACTATTGCAGTATCACACTGCACTTGTACTTGACTCTGATCCCACAGATAAATGCTCTGCCTGCAAACATCTCACTAGAAAAATAAAAGCTTCCATTAAAAGAAAAAACAACCAAACCCAAAACATGAAGACTTATCAAAACACAAGCACTGACACTACACTGGAAAATATTTTGCAAACACAAGCATGCTCTTCAAAAACACAGTACATTTTTGGAGCATTCACTAATTCTCCCACCCACATGCAGGACTGTCCCTGGGATGTAAGCAGGGTATAGGATGGTCCAGCAGCATGGTGAACTGCTAGGAAAGGAACCACCACATGTACTACACCTGCTCTGGGAGGGTGACCGGGTCAGCAGGCTCCCCAACTCATCTCTGGTGGCCAAACACGCTCCCTGCAGCCTGCCTGGCCATGGGCTGCAGGGCTGCAGCAGCTGGGGACCGGGGGGAGAAGAGCCTTGCATGGCAGCAGGGCAGGAGAGCAGCTCTTGCACCACTCTCCTAGATCACAATTTCTCAGCCAGCCAAAGAAGCCAGACATCAGATGTCCACAGGCATGACCTCACACAGAGAAGGGCATGTTGGAGAACATCAGAAAAACCACTATTCCACAGGAAAATTCCCTTCAGGCATTTATTGCTTCTGATTTTAATTGCTGGATTTCACTTAGGAAAGTTCCTTACTGCCCATGCTGTCAGCTCAGCCTGAACAGTGTTTCCAGGCCAGCTCCACAGGGTGTGCCTGAAATGTTTTTCTATCTCGAATAAACAGGACACATGCAGTGCCACGGGGAGTCAGGAATCAAACGCAGCAGGGACCGGAACTCAAAAAGATCATTGCTCTGTGTGCCATAGATTAGGCTGGGAAACCAAATATCTGTTGCTCATGCATAACATGCACAGCCAGGTGTTTCCATGCTACTTTCACGTTATTATTTTAAGTAGGGCCTGATTCATCATTTTGTCACTCCAATTTCACCTGAGTGTAAATATTTCTATGGCAACAATCTCATCAACATGTAACTGGCATGGACTCCACCATCACCAATTTGTTTAAAATACTGAAAATCCAGATTATTTAGTAATATTTATAGCTTGCTGGCTGAATGAGAAAATCTAAGGAAGAAGACAAGTACAAAAATGAGTAGACACTAGAGATCTTATTCTAATTTCCCTCAATAATAATGAGTAACATTTCTCTTCATACTTCATTAAATATTTCATAATCAATAAAATAAAATAAATTTACCTGGAACTATTAAATTTACAAGTATGAAAAGGACTGTTCTTAAAATTTAAGCTTATGGTTTGATACTTTGACACTGTTATTATTCAGCATATAAAGCTGGTCTTTAGAGAAATCTAGTGTATAAATTAATATAAATATATAATTCCGTATATCATTCCTGTACAATTTTGCCTAATGTCCAAAAAAAAAAAAACCACACAGTCTTTAATTTTAAAGATACTTTTGCATCTATGTAATGCTTGGCCCAAGAATAAAAGTAAAGGGCAAAGAATTAGAAAACAAGTTCTTAAATGTACTTTTTTAGTATTGCATGCATTAAAATTTTTGGGATTGCAAATCTCCATTTATGCATTTGTGCTGAGATGCACAAACCTGGCCATCTACTGCATAACCAGAGATCCCAAACCTCATCCTCACTACCTAGCCTCAATTCCCATCAGAGGTGATTTGCTGCCTGCATTTGTCAGCACACTCTATAGAACACTCCTGGGTCTACTGCTGTCTGACACAAGGGAACTGAGAGATTCTCACTAAATTCAAGGTTTTAGGTAATGAAAAAGCTACCATTAATTTCTAAGGAGTCTTTTGCTTGTTTATTCACCCTAAATTCTATTTTGTATTATATGGCAAGCTCCATATGATTGCTTCCTGATGCAGCAGATTCAAAATCTGGAGGTTCAGGATGGGTTATTTTTCTTACCATTATCACTGTTAATTCACCACTATATTCTGGCACTTGAACAATGTCCCTATGTCAGCAAATGGAGGCAAGCTCAGTTATTGCCAGTTTTCTAGTGCTAGCAGCCTGGAATAGCATAGCCTTGTGCAAGTCTGTGTGGGTTTTCCCTAAAACAAGTTCTAAGGGGCACCTTCTCTCTGCAGGAACAGTTGGCCCACAGTGCAGCCAGGTGGGACCAGCTCCACTGGCCTCTTGTTTTCAGCATTCTTCACCCAAACATCTGCTCCAAAGTCCATCAGCAGCTTCACCAGCTCCACACTGCAATTCCTGGCTGCCATGTGCAGCGGGGAGTCCAGGCCCTTGCCGCTGTTCACATTCGCTCCTGAACAGTAAGAGGGGAAAAGGACAACGAAAAGAACAATGAGAAGAACAATGACTATACAGCTATATATAGATAGCTATATGTATATATATATCTGCATGTATATATATATATATATATATATGTATGTACATATATATATATCCAGACTATATATAGCCTAATTCCATTCACTGTACTAGCTGCTATCTCCTTTATGCAGGGGCTTGGTGCCACAATTTGCACAAGCACAACTCTTGCTGGCTGAGGGGTTGTGACTCAGAAAATGATCCCACAGCAATGGTGTGTGAGGAGTTCCTTCACCCACAGCCCAGCCCATGGATATCTCAAAGCAAGACAAAGTTCCACCTATGGCCCACCTCTGCTTCCCATCCCTTGAAATAAACACAGGATTTCAACATGCTCTGTACTGGGGGCTGGTGGGATTCCCAAATACCAAAGTATCCGTTAGGGAAAAAATGCAAGGATGGAAAAGTTCTAGAGGCCCTTGATAGAAGAGGGCATAAGCACCCCTGATGAGAGTTCCCCCATTCATTACCCTGGACTAATGGCTCATAAAACACCCTAAGAAAGGTGAGCTGCAGAACTAATTCAAGACTATTATGTTTTATAGTACACATTCCCATGTACAGGAGGCAGCAGAAAAAAATTAACAGAAAGAAGAAAATATTGCCAAACATTTAACATTTAGATTAATTTGTATTTGACTTCTTCACAAAAGAGGTCACTGTACTAAACAGTGACCTAACTAAAAGGTGATATATATGATTTTTGCTTGTTTTTTCTAAAGTACCTTTGTTGGTCCATCATTTTTGTACCAGCTATGTGGCTACTTTAGGTTATATGGCCCCTCTGGCTAGAAAACCTGTACAACTGTAGACAACAGGAAATGAATTTGTGTCATTATCCAAGTTACAGCTAGATCTGTGTGATGCAAAGGATACAGCACTGAACCTTCTTCTGTGTTGGAAATGTCTCAAACATTTAACAAACTCATTGGAAATTATAACATGTTCGCAGAAATACTATGTAAAAGTGGCTGAGTCAATTGTTTTGGGTAAAGAGGAGGTAAAAAAAAAATAAAAAATGGAATTTCTTCCTGTCCACTTCAAATAACTGCAGCATCACATGCGCTGGAAAAGATAGCTTGTTCCAGGCACAATCAGCCACGTGAAATCCAGGATCACCCATCACTTTATTGGGAGCTATCAGGCTGAATCCCTGGGTCAAGAAGGCCCTGATCACCCTGCTACCACATCTAACCAGGGCTGCTATTAGGAGTGAAACATCTCCTGGTCCCAAAGCAGGAGTTCCTCTAAATCTTTGACGCAAAGATAATCCAAAGATAGATGTTGCAGGAAACAAAAGTGCACCATTCTTTAATTTTGTTTTTACCTGACTCAAGCAGCTTCTTGGCACAGTTCAGTTGCTGGTTCTCACATGCTACATAAAGAGGAGTACCCAGGTGCTTGATGTTGTGATCTATATTTACCCCACGGGATGCAAGGAGTTCGACACACTGCACATGACCTTAAAAGGGATAAAGGAAGACTCAACTCACAGACATCTGGCTTTTTTTTTTCAGCAAATTCTCTGTTGCAGCAGTGTAGTTTGGCAAAGATTCAATATTTTATCAAGAGGTGGTAGCGTAATACTTTCATCCACTCCAATGGATCCAGCCAGCAAAACAGGAGCTGAAAAGCCACGCTCAGCAAAACAGGCTAAAGCCTCACAGCCTAAAGCCCTCACATTTTATCTGGCTCATTTCAGATAAATGATGTCTACTGAAGAAGAGATTAATCACTCCATGTTTCTCTCCACTCCTTTAGAAGACAGGCAGATGTCTCCCTCAAATGTCCACATTGTAGGCAGTTGACTTGGACAATACATTCCCTTCCAGGTGTCATGACATGAACTCAGAGGATCTGACAGCTGAGCTGAAGAGCAACAGGGGTGGGAAGAGCTGCACCCCTCATGATGAGACCAATTAGGAAGGCATTTTACATGACCCAAAACAAGAAAATTATCTTCTTTATCTCCCTCCTCCACTTCAACATGCTGCTAGCAACATGGAAAGGAGGGCTGATGCCTGTGGGGTTACCTCTCTTAGCAGCTTCGTGGATGGGGGATGCCAGGTCACAGGGTGGTTGTACGCTGGCTCCATGCTCCAGCAGTAAATTCAAGCAAGCCACACTGCCACTGACACAAGTGTTGAACAGTGGTGTGTGCCAGTCAACAGTCACTCCATTCACCTGGGGGAAAATAACACAATCTGGCAAGTTTTTTTGTCTTCTTGGCATTTCAGAATTGAATAGACAACTAACCAGTTTCTCAGCAGAAAATAGGGGTTTAGATATTTTTTATTTCATTCCATGCCAAAACTCCCCAGTGCTTCTAAAGACAACAACTTTTCATTAAAATTATCATTAAAAATGTATTTTTTTAAATTGCCCCCAAGTCTCTCCTACTGCAAAAAAAAAAGTAATCCTCAGGGCAACTCCAGGGTCTCTCAGAAGTTACCAAGCTAAATGTATGACCATTTCTCAGTTATCTTAGCTGAAATACACCTACCCACAGCCCTCTCCTGAAACAGTCCATTTTTGGCTGAAAGTGTACAGCCCTTTCTTATTTTTCTTTTTTTTTTAACTGAAAGGTAGTCTCTGGAAAGGTAATGTATGTATGAATTAATTTTCTTATTCATTATAATTTTGATGTTAGCTTGAAAAGTAGTGGAAAGCATGAGACACAATTTCACCATTTTACTTGCATCTTGTTTCCATTTTCTTCCCATTTTATTGTCAGTTGATCAAAACATTCCTATGCCTCTACTTAAGACTCTGCATATTGATATAAGATTAATGTGTGCATAAAATAAAACACACCCTTAACTGCTGCAGCATTATAAACACTTTGCAAGATGAACTTCGCCTTGTTCTTGTGAAAGATGAGAACATTTCATCCTCATTTAAAGAACAATAATAACTGCTGCTTATATCTGTCCTTTTTGGATTGCTTTATTAGGAAGTGCATTTCATAAGTACCTTATGCAGAGCTAAGTACAGAGGGTAAATCACAGAGATACTCTGCCATGACATCATATAGCATTAAAGTGTGAAAATACAACATATTAGCACCAGAGACAGTGGTCTGTCCATCATGTACTCACCTGAGCACCATGTTTTAACAGGACACTGGCACAGGCAGCATGACCCCCTAGGCAGGCTTCATGGAGAGGAGATACCTGGTCTGCTGTTACAAGATTGACATCATTCCCCTGATAAGATTATGGAAAATACCATTACAACCAACTACTAAAACCCCCAATACAATTTAAAAAAAAAAACAAAAAACAAAACAAAACAAAAAAAACAAAATGAACAAAACAAAAAAACCCTTCTTTAAAAACTTTATGTAACTAGACGTTCCTCAACTACCTGGAGCTATTCAGCCCAAAAAGTAAGCAGATGAAGGGGATGAAGAGGATGAAGAGGCTGTGATGTTTTGGCTGGAGCGGATACTGGCACAGTGTACCCGAGGTCATGCCTTGCACAGAAAGCTTAGTGGACTGTCCAGTGGTACAATACATCCTATCAGGAACCCAGAATGATTTGGTTTCTAGTACACTGTGGATAGCAAAATCTGAAATAAAAGAGAATTATGGAAGTTGCTACAAGAGCTCTTGGCAGAGTCACGGCTGCTGCCTTTTTCTATCACTGCTCAAGCCTCCTGACCTTCTGCCCACTCAGTCTGTGGTTGTTTGACTGGGTTGAACCCTGAAACGCTCTTGAAGAATTTTCTGCTCTTTGCCTCGAGGCAACCACTGAAGGAAAGAAATGCATCGGAAACATTGGTTGGATTCTACAATATCTTTTGTTTCTACATCTTGGTGCTCCAGAAGACTAAGCTGGAAGAGTCTCCAATGCTCCTTCCCTTTCCATCTTCTTCACAGGTTAAACCCAGGGATTTTGAAAGAACAAAGTGATGAGGTTCAGAAATCACTCCTACCTATCCCTGACCT
Organism: Rhabdornis inornatus; assembly: GCA_013397075.1. Classification (NCBI taxonomy): domain Eukaryota; kingdom Metazoa; phylum Chordata; class Aves; order Passeriformes; family Rhabdornithidae; genus Rhabdornis; species Rhabdornis inornatus. The sequence goes on from VWZS01001116.1 coordinate 564,927, forward strand.
CCTGGAGTGGGAGCAGGGCCCTGGGATACACTCAGGCACTTCAGAAACAAATGTCTGGGTGACAACTGAAGCCTCAACCAGACCCATGGCTGGGTCCAGAGCTGGCCCTCAGCTGGACACCAAAAACTTCTCACAGGCATACACAGGAGCTGCAGAGGAGCTGCCCTTGGCCATCCAGAGATCCCAGTGATCAGGGTCCCATTACCTCTGCCACAATTAACATCACCCAGGAGAGTTCAGTACATCATCAAATTAGTGCACAAAGCTTGGGCTGGGCAAGGAACTCACTGTAGGAAAAAAAAACCCTGTTGCATGTAGATTTCACTGTGGCCTGGTTAACATGATTTTCTCACCCTGGAAGTTTCACAGTAAAACACAGACTGCATTCATCCACTGAACAAACCCTGCAGAGACCACATGAACCCAGCAGAGAGGTACCTGTTCAATGAGCTTCTTCAGAGAAAGCAGACGCCCATGGATAGAGGCCTCATGTAAAGGAGACCAGTCAGAAACAAAGTCTGTGTAAAAACAAAGACAGGAAAAAGGCTAAAAATTCTATTTCACTAGCATAATTTACTTCAACTGTGTGATCTCCCTTCTACTTTATTTGAGCTGCTAAGATTTCTTTAGTGTAGATGCTGTGAGGGAGACAGACAAGAAGATGGTTTCTCTCTGGGTGCATTTTTAACTCATCCCATGTTCACACTGCACAGCTGTGTTCCCCTTCAGAAGACAGGAGAGGGATTTGCAGAACATCACCCGGCTCTGGCTGAGCTTGTCCCTCTCAATTATTTCCAGGACCTTTTTTCCCCACAAATTATTGCATTTTACCATTATCTCAAAAGGAATATATTTGGAAGAGGGTTTGGCTGATCAGTCACTTACCCCTGCTCAGAGCTGGACTAGAGTCAACAGCACTTGGCAAGAGAAGGGACCAAAGTACAAGGAGGCAAATTGTGCTACCTGTTGATTCAGTCTCAGTTTTCAGTTTGGTGGAGTGGTGCATTTCAAGTTATAGCTGTGTTCTCTGTTGAAACCACAAAGTGAGGTACAGCATGTCTATACCGTGGAAATATTAATAGAGGGAGATTTTCAGTATTACAGATTTGGCTCAGAGCCAACTGGCAGCAATACTCCCTCTGGGAGATATTTACATCCCAGCATTCAAAACTCAGTGTCTGCTCTATGTCAATGTCCCAGGTTCCCCTGGGAAGGAAGGGAAGCCTTTACAGAGGGCACTTCACACAACTTCCCATGGAAAGACATTTTGCTGCTGTCTGGAGACTTCCCACTATCTTCCACTGACTACAGAGAATACTCCAGTGACCAAGTTGCTGGCTGAATTGCTGAGGTTCTCAGGAACTGTAACAGAATACATGCATGGAATGGAATCATTAACAGAGGGAAGTCTGCCCTCAGCAAAAGACCCTAATAAGCCACTATAATTCATTAAAAGAATGTTTACACACAAGCTGATGATCGTAAAGGTTTTAAATGAAAATAAGGTATATTTAGACCAGACATAAAAAGGAGGTGAAATAATGGAACAGGTTGCCTAGAGAGGTGGTTGATGTCCCATTCCTGGAAAGAATCAAGGTCAAGTTGGATGGGGCTCTGAGCAACCTGGTCTAGTGGAAGGTGCTCCTTCTCATTGCAGGGGTGTTGGACCAGACAACCTTTAAATGTCCCTTCCAATCTAAACCTGGCTATGAGTCTATGAATTAGCTTTTAAATAAATTTGTATTCTTTGTTATTAGCATTATTTAAGCTCGGCCTGCCTCCTTCTATGTTCAATGGGCTGCATACCACAACAGCTACAGTTTCATTAGGTTCCCAAACATCCTTCAGCTTTAGCAAATAGACAGGATAGCCAAATCTGGAAGCTGTGGTTCTGGTTCATGAGGATAGCAAAAATAGGCTACAACTATTAAAGCACAGAACTATTAACTGACTAAAACAGCTTTGCTCTAAGTGATGTGTGTCAAATTGATGCTTATCTGACTGTGCTGTTGTTCTTGCTGATCCTGCTTGTGTTACAGTCAGCTGTGTTACCAGGGTATGTAAAAAGCTTTTCCCCATTTAGAAACTAATGTCATTGCCTAAACTGCATGAATTGTAAGGGAAGTATGTTTATAGAAATTCTAAAAATCTAGATTGAAGTACAAGTTTTTCGAGCTGCAACTTGAACTTTTTTTGGCCACACAAATACTGACAGGCGTTTGTGCCTGTGCCAACCTGTGTGTTGTACCAACTTGTCTCATCGTGTCAGAATTCTGGTAACTAAGAGGGACATATCGATGTGTGGATTTTATCCATTCATATCTTGCTTGAGAAAAGACAGGTTTCTACTGAAACTCTAAAAAGAGCCAGACCAGCCATCTGTGGACTGGTCATTAGCTTGCAATTTGACAGTCTTAACAATTACTGAAAAGATTGACCATATCAGCATAAAAAATAAATGTCAGTGAAAAATAAAAGAGATATGCGCTAACATGTAATCTATCTGGGAGTTCTGTAACTGAGAGAAACTGAGAGTTTTATCCTAGGTGGAAGTGAGTCCTTTGGAGCCCTATGGAGTCCATCACACCAGCCTTGGGTACCTTGGGAAGAGCAGTATTAAAGGCCTTACTGATGACTAATTGCAATGGCACAATTCCAGACTGGCTGCCATGAACTGCACAGCCCCAGGCTGATGTCTCTCCTGCCCTATCTCCATCTGCAGCAAGCACCTCTAACCTGAAGCACTGCCAGGGAGGCAAGCCCCCTGGAAGGGATGGCAAATTTCCCCAGTTTCTTGACCTAGGACATCACCTTCTGGCAAATAATAATATTTCTATTTTCTGCCTGCTCCAGGCTGGAACTCGTGTTTCTTGCCTGGAAGAGGAGAAAGGCAGCAGTGGATTTCCATGTCTCACTGCCCTCTTTTACACTTCACAGGAGGCACACTGTCAGAATATAAAATATCTGTATTGTATTCGATTAAGGCATAAGTAAATGTCAGTTCCAGCTGACCACAGGCTTTCAAAATCCTGAGCTAGTGACTTTGGTGAATGTGCTCTAAACACTCTGTCCACCACCAGAGTGGCATGTGAAGTAAGGAGGCTGGTGTAGGTGGGGGACACAGCTGCGTTCATCGTATGCACCACCACTGCAACAAGGATTCCTGGTTGTCAAAAATATGTACAATTGCTCTTTCACAAAGAAATAAGGTAATTTGTCCAAATTTGAATTTTACCCACACCTTAGGCCACAGGGAGGCTGCATCAGATCCCAGTAGCTCAGCATGTAGGCATCCAAATCCCACTGGCTTTCAGTGGCTTTGGGTCACCTAGATCCCCTTCCACTGCAGAAAACTCCAGCCAGCACAGAGGTTACAAATTAAACCTCTGGTCATATTTGATTGCATTGCCATCACTCAGGCACGTGACACTGGCAGGGTGGTGTATACAGAGGGAGCCTTATAGCAGTAACCATGCACACATGCAAATTCTGACTGCTCCCTGTGCACAACAGAGCTCTCACAGGACCTTTCTAGAGCACTGTTTTTTGTGGTGGTGGCTGAAGCAACTTTTTCCAACCTCTGACCATGTGAGGGCATTGCACCCTCTGTGCCTGTCCCCAGGCTAGTTTCCTGCCACGCTTCTCACACACAGTGCAGCTTGAAAGGGGCTCTAAGACCTTCCAGTGAAAGTATGCTCTTGTGCTCATACTTTCAGATACAAAATCCTAAGACATTATATAGAAGAGTATTACAAATGGTATTTTTCATACTCAAAGGCTGTCCCTTAAAGTTTGTGATATGCATAGCCTGAGCCAAACACATTCTCACTAGAAACTGCCAGCAGAGCTTATCGACTCTGCTAAGGAACAGGTAGACACAAAATGAATGGACTAAACTTTGATTTTCAAAGGACCAAATGATCTGTGTCCAGCACTGTGCCCTGTGGGATTCTCTCCTTCCACCTCCATTTTGCTGGAGCTTATCTCCAGTGCGGACTGATTCTATTCACACTATTAATAATACCACTGTGCCTTCCCTCTCACCCCAGCCTCAGGCTGTACATACGTGACACACATGAAGACAGGCAGACTACACTGCAGATAGACTGGTCAGCCTTGCATTTTGGTTTTATGGTCTTAATTCTAAAGTTGGTATTAATGGAAACATCCTGAACAGCCCAGAAAAGGAGCAAGAACAGCGTAAAGTCACATTTTCTGAATTTACTTCATTCCGTCTGCACTCGCCATTAGATGAAGGAGTAACTGCACAGAAACAGAGCTACGTGGAACACATCCAGCTAAGGATATGAAGTTAAATTACTCGTCTTTTTTTACCATGTCATATTTTCAATGGCTCTGGGCCAGACACAGAGCAATGACCAGACTGAGGCCATTTGTCTGAGCAACTGCTCACTATTATGTGCCCACAACAGCACTGGTCACAACAATGCCATTGCAGAAGAACCCAGTAGGCTCAGCCCAAATTACACTTAGGTCTGTTCATCTTAAAGACAAGGGGAAAGAATAGAACATAAAGGAAAAAAGTAAAAAGAAGAAAGAGAAGACAAAAATGAAAAGCAAAAATTTAAAATAATCAAAAGAAAGGAGAAAAGCAAGAAGGAAAGTAAGGAGGAAGGGAATGAAAAGAAAGAAAACAAAGATGAAAAATAAGAAGAAAAAAATGAAAGAAAAAAGAAAAAAGAAAAAGAAAAAAAGAAAAAAGAGGAATTGAGCCAATGCTAAGCTTCCTGCTGGCACTAATTTAAGTCAAACATGCCACATTTCAACTTCTTTTTCAGTTTGCTGCGGTACGAGTGCTGCATTTGCTTCTGCCTGCACAAAATGCAGTACAAAATCAACCACTCTTTTCTATGACACAAAAGAAAAACAACCAAAATTTCAGTATCCAACAGAAATAGCTTTTAAAAGTCCCGTCAGCAGTAGAAAGGCACGGGGGTATTTTGTGGGACGGGCTGAGGACCTGCGCTGAAGCAGGACACGGGGAGCAGCAGCACTCAGACTGTCCCGGCAGCGCTGAGCCTGTGAGAGCAGGAGCGTCACTTACCGCTCATCAGCGGGCTTGATGGAGACGCTGCACATGCCTGGCCACCAGCTCCCTGCAATTTGCTGGCATTTTGGTTCGTCCTCTCATCGTCCATCTCAGCCCTGTCTGCCCCAGCCGCTGTTTTTTCACTTTGTGGTTGGTTTCCAGAGTCCAAATTCCATCGTCCCCGGAGAGCCGCCAGCGGCCGCAGGGATCTCTGGCACAGGCTCTGCACGCATCAGCCGGGCGGACCTTGCACCACCCGGGACAGCTCTCTGTGCACAAACCCGAGCACCTGGGTCGGCGTTTAACAAAACAGCTCCCGGGCTGCCCTGCTCGGCAGCCAGCGATCCAGCCAGGCGAGAGATGTGCCTGATGTCACATCCTCTCCAACGCGACGCCCAATCGGGGCGCCCGCCTTTCTTTTTTATCAGGAAGGAAATTCTTAGTTTGCCAAAAAAACAAGGGAGAAAGAGCCAGTTCAACTAGTTGAGCAAACTCTGCCTGCAGGGGATGGGCAGAGAGAGCCCGCATATCCACGAGCAGGCACAGCTGTGCCCCGCTCCCCAGGCAGGGGGCTGGGATGGGCCGAGCCGGGCGGGGGCACGGCGGGGCCGAGGCAGCTCCTGCTGTCCGGCTCTGAGCATTGCTGCTGCCAGGCTCTGAGCATTGCTGCTCCTGCCCGGCTCTGAGTGCTGCCGCCCAGCCCTGAGCATTGCGGCTCCTGCCCGGCTCTGAGCATTGCTGCTCCTGCCCGGCTCTGGGCATTGCTGCCCGGCTCCGGGCGCTGCCCGTCCCGCACACACCGCGCCGCATCCCTGCGGAGCCTGGAGGAGGAACCGCAGCAGGGCTCGTGTCCCTCTACCCTGCTCAGCTGGGTTCACTGAATCGCAATCACACCTGCAGTTTTCTACCAGAAGAGCGTCCTTTTATTTTTAAGCCATTTCTCAGCCTAAACAAACCATCGGAAATCAAACAGCATTAAAAAAAAGGAAAAAGGATATTAAAAAGTAGTCGTCATTTCTTTTTAAAAAGTGGACGTCTTTCTCGTTTCTCTGGGTCTGTTTTGCAAAAGTTCTGTTCTCACAGATCATCTACTTGCGCTGTTTTCCTTCCCAATTTAGTATCATTTACAAACACAAAATCCTTTCTCTGTCGCTGAATATTTGCCCATTTGTGTACAAGTGCAAGTAGACAGAACTTCCATGCAAATTGTAAAGCACGTAATGTTTTTGTTGTTTTTTTTTCTGTATGGCTACTAGAGCAAAATTTGTGTTTGTATTTGGGGATTCAAAGTTGCCAATACTAGTCTAATTCTGACCCGAACTCAGCTGAGCCTAAGAAACTTGATTTTATTTCTCTCTGTAATGTGTGCAAGAGATCTGAAATAATATTTAGTGTTTCTTTGTTCATATCTTTAAAAATAATAATTTTTAATAGAAGATGCAAACAGCAGCTAGCATCATCCACAAACCTTGCCAGCAGGGAATCTGTGACAGGAACCTGGGCACAGGTGAGGACAGGGCCAGCACTTTCCATGGCCTCCCATGCTGGATGCAAGCTGACACTTTGATCTGTTTGGAAATTACATTTGTGTCTTAGCCATTTCCAGACTAAAACTGTTGTGGGAAAAATGTGTAAACAGAGAAAGTGGTGTATGTAAGTATTGTTTCTGAGGATTAGCATGTAAAAGGAATGAAAAAACAGTTTTTCCCTTTTAGTGTTTCTTTAGTTTAGAGGTTAGGCTGCCGCTTCTTGTGTATGATCATATCTCTAGCAGATCTAATATTAATTACCATGTAGGAGAATAGTTTGTAAGAACAGTGCAGGAGGCAATCTTTCCCAATGAATTACAGCTGTACTGATTACTAAGGAGTGGAAACAGCCCTGCCTGCCCAGTGAGGATGGGAGTTATAAAAGAGTGGGCTAGCTGGCTATGAGTTACAGATGGAGTTAGAGCTTGAGAGAAAGACTGTGCTGCAGTTTGGGATGGAGTCTGCTGGCTGTGCTGTGAGGAGGTAAGGGACAGACAAGGTAAGAAGATGCTGTGTGAGGGACAGACAGGGTTAGGTGGCTGGGAAAGGGACAGGTTGGGGTTAGCCAGTCATGCAGAAGGAAACTTGTAGAGGAGAGAAGAGTCAGTGCTGTGTGGAGCTGCCTGTGAGGAAAGGAGTCAGCTTCCTGAGACAAGTTCATTGACAGAAGACATGAAAAGTTTTAAATAAAAGACTGGTGATAGTGCCAGTAGTGTCCATCTTGGCATAATTACTACACAATCATGTCAACAGTTCCACCACCAAAAGGAATTAGTGTATGCATGCAAATGTGCAATCTCAGAGCTGTGTCGTCATCTTTTCTGATGATCAAGAGGATAAATGACCAGCAAGATTGAATGCCTCAGAAAGTTTGCAGATGACATGAATTTGAATGGTGTGGTTGACACTCTTTAAGGACAGGATGTGATTGCTGGGGACCTGGACAAGCTTGAGGAGTGGACCTGCAGGAACCTCATGAGATTCAACAAGTGCAAGGTGTTGCACCTGGGTCAGGGGGATCCCAGACATGAGCACAGACTGGGAGAAGAAGTCACTGAGAGCAGCCCTGCAGGGGTTCCTGTGGATGAGTAGCTGGACATGAAGCCAACAGTGTGTGCTTGCAGCCCAGAAGACCCACGGCACCTTGGGCTGCATCAAAAGCAGCGTAGCCAGCAAGTCGAGGGAGGGGATTCTCTCACGCTGCTTTGCCCTCATGAGACCCCACCAGGAGTGCTGCATCCAGCTCTGGGGTCCTCAGCACCAGAAAAACATGGACTTGTTAGAGCAGGTCTGAAGGAGGACCACAAAGATGGTCAGAGAGCTAAATCACCTTTCCCATGAAGACAGGCTGAGAGAGCTGGAGTTGATCAGCCTGGAGAAAAGGAGGCTCTAAGGAGGGCTTATTGTGACCTTCCAGTACCTTAAGGTGCTTATAAAAAGGAAGGAGAGGGACATTTTATATGGGCAGGTACTGCCAGGACAAGGGGCAATGATTTTAAATTGAAAGAGGGTAGGTTTAGATTAGATGTTAGGAAGAAATTCTTTACTCAGACTGGTGAGGCACTGGAAATGTTGCTCTGGGAGGCTGTGAATGCCCCATCCCTGGAAGTGTTCAAGGCAAGATTGGATGGTACTTGAACAACCTGACCTAGTGAATGGTATCCCTGCCCATGGCAGGGGCTTGGGACTAGATGAACTTTAAAGTCCCTTCCAACCCACTCCAGTCTGCCATGACAACTGTGCTTCTCTGAGTTACGTTTAAGATGCCCTTATGCTGATATGCAGCCAGATTACAGCAGAGAGTAGCTAGAAAACATATGGATCCTGAGTTTGATGGACATAAATTATCTCTTGAGCTCTTGCTTCAGCCACCAGTTCAGACGTACCTGCAGAGGCAGTGTGTGGCTTTGGCCTGGTTTTCCCCATAATATTATTTTACCATCTAGAGCCACTAACTTCTGAATCATCATTGAGCTGAATTAAACTCCCCAAGTAACACCTCTCAAAAACAAGGGATTCCTATTGTTTGTTCTCAGCCTTGCTGAGAGCTGGAATATGCAGGAAGGGTTTGATTCATTTAATCTTCTTTGTTGCTGATCTTTTTTTGGTTAAGCAAGCAGAAAATTCTCCAGTAAAAAAGGGAACATGTTTTAACATCAACCTGGATCTCAAGATAAACAGCACAGAACTTCAAATACAGATTAGAAATAGTTTACACAAGACAGAGACGCATCAGAGCTTTTAACCACTACAATACTATTTTCCATTTAAATAGCAGATACACTCCCAAGTTTTACATAAACAGGCCTAGCTACAGAAATTACTTCATCCTTATTCAAATGCAGCCATCCTTGGTGGATAGAAGTACACACTATAGTGAAATCTACAACACTTAATATTACTTTTTTTCTGTTTACAGCATGTCTTATAAAAGGCATCTTTTTCTCCTCCTTCAAAAATCTAAATTTTTTGTAAGTTAGTGGACTATTCTACTATCTTGGTTCTCTTTTTTTCTTCTGCTTGCTAATCAGTTTTTTAAATCGTGCAGATAAATTTTATAACAATTTTATTATTATTAGCACAAATATTGCTGCACAAGTGAAAATGCACTGCTGGTAAATCTGTCTTGGTATGAAAATTCAGCATTAGTTTCTGAGGATGCAAAGCACAGAATTATAGGATGTGTTTGGAAAGTTGGACATAAAACATATTTGTTCAATTTAACTTCAGAATCAGGGTGAGAAACCCTAGCTTTTCTTTAGTGCTAATGAAGAAATACAGGCATTTTCAAACCATGATTTGTGTCATCTACTTTAGATATCTCTCAGGAGGAACACATATTGGAATTTTAGAGTCAGTCTTCACCAACCATAAAAGGGATCCCTAAATCACGAGCAGAGAATTATGTGTGTATGTGCAAACAGTTGAAACCCGCTCTAAAGTACAGCTGAGTTGAAAGCCAAGGGTCCCAGGCTTGGGCAAGGGTCAAGGCTGAGTGCTGTCATGTGCCTTGTCCTGCACAGCCTCTGGGTGCTGCAGCTCAGGGTGAAACACCTTCACTCCAGACAAAGGCCAGCATTGCCCAACACCTGAACTACAGAGCCTCAGCTTCGGGGTGTCTGTATCTCAGAGAGCAGGGTTTTGACAGACAGTTCAGAGAGATTTATCTGCACTGATCTAAGCTGTTGCTCCCTGCCTGGTTCCTGACTCTCAGCAGCAATTACCCAAAACCAAGGGAGGGCAGCACTGGCCACAAACTGATGCCACAAGTGTCTCAGTACATGATCCGTTGTGTCAGCTCAAAAATCTATGAAAGCAGTTTTCTTCTCCAGCCTGTAAACTCGAGCCCTGAGACCCTAGCACATGCCACATCCTCCTCTGAGTCAGTAATTTCCAGTCAGCAAGCAAGGCAAACATCTGAGACAGCTGTGTTTTAAATCACAGCAGTTAAATGTGCCAGAGCTTGCCCACAGGAGTACTAAGGCACTGGTGTCATTTCCAGAGGTACCTGGATTTTATTTGGAAAGTTGCTGTGAAATCTGACACAAAGTGGAGAAGTTCTCCCTTGCAGAAATTAATAATACTGTCCAGTTCTTGTGTCCCGAATTTCCTTTCCTCAAATCAAGTCTCTCCTCCAGAGGCTTTCTGTCTTTTACAGTTTTTCTGACATGAAATGTTTTAATTTTCCTTCCTCTCACCCTCACAGAAGCTTCCCTTTGCAAACATCCCATCAGCCTGGCTGGGGACCAGACAAACTTCTGCAAGTAACTGTTCCCTTCTGCAGGATGGCCAATTTACTCAGCAAGAGAGACTCTGAATCAAAAAAAGCGAAAAACCCCTGAAGAAAGCATCAAACACGTCTTGGTTCCATCTTGGCTACATCAGTAGCACCTGGATCTGTTCTTTAATTCATTGCAGGTGTGCAGAAGCACCAAGATTTCCCAAGAAATAGGACAAACTTTGCATGAGAGCTTGCAAACAAGGTTATTGTATTTTTATTGTGGCAAAAAGGGGATTAGGGGCATTCTTCCCGGAGAGAGAAAAGTAACAACAATTCATTTTTCACCACCTGGTGCCAGTTGTCTCTCAGTGAACATCTGTGTAAGCATCTTCATACATTATATCTTCATATTTGGTTTTTTTTCTGAACTGGATTTAAAACAAGTTTGTAGTCCTGCTCAGGCAAAAAGAATCCAAATCCTGAAAGCTGGTGGATTTGAATTTGATTTGGGTTTTGGTGGGGGTTTTTCGGGTTCTTTTGTTGGTTTTTTTGGTTTTTTTTCCCCAGACCATTGTGATTTCTGTCATTGATGGGATGATTTTTATCCTCTCTCATGGGCTGTAGTCGTGGTTTGCCCACACTGCCAGGTGAATAGTGTGGTGAAACATCTCTCATGACAAGTACACGCCAGGAAGCAGACAGTAGGTGTAACAACAGCTAAAGTGTCAACCCAGTCCTTGAGAGCTGTGGTGGTTTTTCAGCAGTCTGCATCTAGAAAACTGTAAGGTAGTCTTGCATTACCAACTTTTAAGTGAAACCCAAATCCAGGCATAGAGCAGATTTCAATTTCTTTCTTCCCCTTTTCTAACTGTTCATTATTAGTTTTGAAAAACAGTGGGAATTCTTCGGTTTGCTGGCAAATTTTTTTGGTTCCCAAACTTTCCAGTGTAAAATAGCCATTTCTGAAGAAAGTTAAATTACTTTCTCAAAGATATTTTTGTCAGAAACTTCACATTTAAAAAAAAATAGGTAGGATTTTCCACTAATCCCAGTGGTTAGACCAGTGTGGAGAAAACCCAAATATAGAACAAACAAGTTCAGAGCCATAGAGGCCAGCTAGGTTGGCCCTGCTAAGCAGCACTCACAGGGCAGCTCCCACACAGAGCATATTCCCTGCATGGTGGATCTTCCCAAACAAAGCAACTTTCTGTCCCTTTCCCTAGTTTCTGTCTCTTCCCGCTGCTTATCAGTACCAGAAGGCAACAGCAGTGACAGCTAAGGAGTATTGGAAAGGCAGATGGAATGGTGGAAAAAGGGTCATGGGATGGAGGTGTCTAATGAAGAGAGAGCCTCTTCTGCCCTGGTGCTTCTCTTCCCCAGTTTTGCTGGGGTTAGATGTTCGCTGCTTATCGAGCACATTACATTTCAATAAGCTCTTCCACCCACACTCACAGGCTGTTTTCCAGACCTTGGAGCTCACCTCTAGAAATTTCCCTCCTCTGGCACATCTTTTCACACTTCTGCATGTGATGAGAATAGCCAGCATATCCCAGCTGTTCTCACAACATGACCTCCCAGGAGCTCCCCTTGGGGAAATCTGCCGACACATTATCACTTCTACAAAATGCAATTTGTGGACTTACACGAGTTACTCCATGGTCTCCTAAACCCTTGTCCAGAACTGGAGCTTCCATTGGCTTCTAAAAATGGGCCTCAGAAAGCAGCACTGCCAGCTCAATTGCTTGAGCAATAATGGCAGCCAAAGAAAACATCCCTGGACCCTGCACCTGGGTCTGTTCCCTCCAGCATCCCAGGCATAGCAGGTGCTCCCATTTTCTTTTGGTAAGGATTGTTAGCATATTATTAAAATACTGATATTACTCAGCTCCCCTGAACAGTACACTTGTCTCCCTGCCCTGGTCCTAGAAGATGGCATTTGGTGCAGTGGAGAAGAGGGTGTGTAGAATACTCAAGCCCATAGGATGTGAACTGTTCCCAACATTATCTTTGGTTCTAAGAAATCCACTCACCTGGTGTTGGACAGATTAGCTGATTGGACATAGAGCTGTCTGCATTTTCTTTGCTGAAAATGCAAAGTTGGGACTGCAGTAAGCAGCCAACTACAGCATTAGTGTGCCTTGGTAGGAGTTTGCTTTGCTTCCCTGAGTGCAGCTTAGCTTTTGTTTGGCATGAGGCTGGAAATCCTCTGAAACGGCCAATGGATGCTGATTCACAATGCTGATGTTGTAAAAAAAAAAGTTTCCCTTGCTAAAGGATTATGAGCTGAGCACAGTGACAAGTATACAAGTTTTGTCTTAGTACTGTATCCAGCTTGGCCACTCATCTGAATATCTGATGTTGCTGCAGAAGGAAAAGCTCCTCTGGAAACTGATGTACAGAGTGCATGGCTTACCTGAGGCATAAAGATGGAAATGTGTAGCAGGGCTGCCTGACTCTCCCCTCTCCCTCCTCAAGCTGTGGGACATCCCTGGTGCACAGCAGGCTGCAGGTAGCCTCCCCCAAGGCTGCACCTAACCTATTGTGGGCACTCACATCAGCTGCCAGCATCGTCCTCCATGTCCCAAACCAGGAGTGACAGAGCCTCCCTAGGACCCCGACAGCCCTTTGGTGGGTGGTGGGCAGGGAAAGGTCTGCAGCCAGCTCTGCTCCTGCGCTGCAGGGAGGCAGTGAGGGTCAGACCCATGTGCTCCTGCACCCTCAGAGCCCACACATCCCCTCAGACTGCTTGAGGACCCAGTTCTCCACATACCTACCCTCTTCAGAGCAGACCTGGGAGCTGTCTGCACATGCAGACCACAAAACAAGAGCTCTCTAATTAATTCTTCAACTTGAAAAAGTGGTTATTATTTTCTCATCACCTGTTCTTGTGACAGCATTGGGGCAGGCATCTGAGGATCTGAAACAAGCCCCTTACTCAGCTTACCATTTCTTCTGAGGACAAAGTTTGCTAGAGTTTTGTACTAGCAAAGAGAATTATCATGTTGAAATGTACTAAGGATGAGCCTTTTTAGTTAAATGTTGAGACATATTAAAAAAACTAGAAAGAAAAAGAACCCCTAATGAGTAATTTCATGGTCAGTGGCAAAACCATATTTTTTCCCAAGCTGCTGCAGGCATGAAAAGCCCAGGTATTTCTCAGCCATTTATAATATATGATAGCAGACAGGGACGTTTTCCACACAGTAAATCATTTCAGCTCAAAGACTTCCATAAATATCAAATGAGGTGCCATCCTGCCAGACACCCAGCAGAGCAGCTGTGGTGCCCTGCAACAGTTGCTGCCCACAGTGAGTGGGTTTTGGGGGTAAAACTTAGAGAAAAAAAGCGGTGTCAGCTCAGGGGGAAATACCTTGCCCTCTCTACACCAACAGCCCGTAGGAACCTGCCTGTGGAAACAAGCTGGAATTACTTTTCCTTGTTGGCATTGATTTAGAGGAAAATTTTCATTAAAGTCTTGGAAATTCCCAACCCAAAAAATGTGTTCAATTACAGTCGCTGTAATTATTCAGGATGCCGTGTTTAATATATATGTCTTGATGTAAATCTGTAGTGACCCTGTAAGCACAAGTAGCAGAGAAAAATTACCACATTGATTAATTAGTAGCTACTCTGGGATATTTGAGGATGAGTGGTCTTCAACAAGTACTCAGTTATGAAAGGCACAAAGCTGCTGGGACAAAGTCAAAGTATTTTTATACACATCAAGCTCCAGGCAGCAGGAGCTCACCCTCTGAAACAGTTAAGAGCAAACATCTCCCTGTAGGATAATGAGATACAAATGATATGCAAAGGATGACCCTCTGGGCCGATGTCCTTAAAAGTATTTCAGTTTACTTACTTGTGATAGAAACAGAATGAAAAGGGATCACTAGTTCTACACAGTTTGAAGTGTCCACTTTTTTGGTTTTGATGCAGAAAACATGAAAAAAAAATGCCTTGTTTCAAATATTAGTAAACCATATCAGTCCTGTGGGGATTGGTAAACCAGCCTTCCAAGAAATTCAGGGCTACTGCCCCTGCCCATAACAATTTGTTCATTATGACCAGTGTAAAATAGGTATTCAGTCAGCATCTAGTGCAAGAAAAGTGCAGAGAACAATACCTCGTCCCTCTCCCACCCCTCCCCCCCAAAAAAAAACAACAGAAAAAGGATAATTTAGCATGTTTGTGAAGCTGTTGGAGAATTATATGGGCAACATAAAATGAGTAAGTCTGTGGAGTCTGTAATTCTTCTCTCCCTAAGACAAAAACTCCCACATTTCACTCACATTCCTAGGACAAAAAAATAAAAGAACAAGTTTTCTCTGGAAATATCTACATCTCCTTTCCTTCCCATTCTGTCTAATTTCTACTCTGTTAGGGCATGTTAACCTCCATAGCCAGCAGGTAGACCTGGCAAAAATGAACCATTCACCACAAAAGTATACTGCTGGCAAGTCCCTAGTAACAAACAGCTAAAAATATGGCAGGATGCTGCAAAATTCACAGAATCATAGAATGGTTTGGGTTGCAAGAGATCTTAAAGATCATCTAGTTCCAAACTCCTTTCCATGGGCCAAGGACATCTTCCATTAGACCAGGTTGCTCAAAGCTCCACCCAGCCTGGCCTTCAACATTTCCAGGTGTCCTAAGGAACTATACCATTCCATGGTTACTCCAGCCAAGGCTTCCCTTGAGCTTCACCTTCCTCACCAGCATCTCCTTGCTGGGAAGAACAAAGTTCAGCACAGCACCTCTCCTCATTGGCACATCTGTCACTTGGAGAAGGAAGTTATTATTAATGCATTCCAGGAAATTCCTGGTTTGCCTATGCTCCACTGTCTTGTCCTTCCAGCAAATACTGGGGTAGCAGAATTTCCCCATGAGGACCAGGGCTTGTGCATGTGAGGCTGTCTGTCAGGGCCTCATCCATTCAGTCTTCCTGGTCAGGTTACCTCACTATAATGTCCCTACCCTCCCTTTAATCCTGACCCCAAAGACCTCATCCATACCCATGATGGGATGAGATCCATGCATTCCAGCTGGTCATTGACAGAGAAGGAGGCACCTGCTCCATGTCTCTTCTGCCTGCCCTTCCCAAAGATCCTGTATCTTTCCATTCTAACATTCCAGTCGCAGGAGCCATCCCCCCACACCTCCGTGATGACAATGAGATCATAGCCCTGCAGGTATGACATGCTCTGCTGATTCATCTGTCTCCCGTCTTCCAGATGTTGTTCTCAACTTAATATGCAGATTATGCTTTATTCTGCAACTCCTGACACTCTTTATTGAAGATTTTTCAATTTTAAGCCTGACATGGTTTTTCATTTGCTTGCAATGTACATTGTGAGTTTCTACAAATAGTATAAAATTTAAGAATAAAGGAATTTTCAAGAAATAAAAATCAAATTAGGTAGAAGTTCTGTGTGGAAAAATCTGTATTTGACAATAATATATTATACATCTCACTTGGAACACTGAAAGAAAAAAAAAACACTGAGGAGCAATTGGCATGTGGGAAATGCTAATTTCTGAAAAAAATAATTACACAAAAGCATCAGGAAGCATCACCCCAGGATACAGGTCAGACAGATTTTTCAGCCAAGAGTCAGTGAATGTATTTCATTTTCATTCTTATCAGACTTGTCCTAATGCCATGCTGGGACACACCACCAATATTTTCAATCCAATAAAGGCTGGAGGGGTGTTAAATGCCAACAGCAGAGTTGTGCTGCAGGAGAAGGTCAGGCTCGGGACAGAAAGGTGCTGGCAGCCCCTGTGCCTCCTGTCCTGCAGAGCAGGCAGCAAGTGGAGGGCAGCGAGTGGCACCGAGGGGACACTGACCCCGTGTGCAGGGGTTTGCACAGGGGCAACACAACATTTATCTCTAGCATGTGTGGAGAGAAGAAATCTCAATGCCTTGAGGACGATGTTGGCCAGGCTCAAGTTCCCCTGGCGGAAGACAGAGCCAGGAGGAGATAATCCTCCTGTCCCACTGCCCAAAGTGGCACAGGCAAGTGCCATCAGAAAAAGAGAGAGCACACAGGAGGACAGACAGACAGACAGCCTCCCTCACAGCCTGCATCTGCCTGGGTAGGTGGGCTGTTGGCATCTCAAGATAGATGAGGGAAATTTCAGCTCCTACAGTATACCAACAAGTTTCAACAGTCTAGCATTTCCCTACACTTTTTAATTTCACTCTCAGAATGACAGATTCAACTGGACAGACAGAAATTCAGGGACTGGCAGATCTGCTGTGAAAAGTTGAGTCCTAGAGAGGATGGAGGATTGTTAAATGCCAATAGCAGAGTTGCACTGTAGGAACAGAGGTCACCTTGAACCCAACAGGCTGGTCAGGAGGTCGAAACAGAGATCTTTTCAGAGCCAAATCAGAATGAAACTTCTTTCCTAGCTACCTTAAGAAGTATTGTTTATTAAGCCCTCCCAAAATGTGTTGGCGTATTTATACTCACTGTTGTATGTCCCCGTGGACGTGGCCCATTGGCCAGAATGCTTACAGAGAGAACTCTGGGAAAAATTAATCTCAGGCTACAGGGAAACCTGTGGAGCCAGTTTCTGGGCAAGAGACTGAGAGAGCATTGTATAGCAGTGGGTGGAATTGCAGCACATCAAAATGCCTGCACCCCCAGGAAAACCATACCTTACCCAAATACATTATTTCAGTCAATGATCATAGAATGACAGAGAAGACACCCTTATTTTAAAGAAAAGAGACCTTGTGAGATTAGGTTTCTTTCTCCTACCTTCAGAAAAGCAGCTGACAGATGTTTTCCAAACTCATTTTGAAAAATCACCCAGACTCAATAACCTTATAGAAAATTGTCCCAGTCTTTCCTTATCCTCATATGAGACATCATTTTTGAAAAAAAAAATTCTCCTCCAGCTATTTCCTCAGTATTTCCATGCATTGTTATGACACAAAGCACAGTCCATTAGAATTAAATGGGTAACTTCATATTTTGAGGTGAGAGAAAGAAAGTCTAGGTAAAGTTTCTAATTAAATTTCTTAATCTCAGGACTTCTGAACTTCTCTTCTGATTTATTAAGGCTGTCAGACTCTCTGATTTACATAATTTCAGAGAGAATGATGTCTCCCGGAAGAAGGAAAGGTAAGGTGATTGTTTGATGGGAAGCTAATATCAGGAATAAATATAGGGCACCTTCTCCTGCTTCTTGAGATAAAACTTTCTGAGAGGCTGAATAGACTTTGCATTTTCTTAATGGAGATATATTTTTTCAATTTAAAATCCTATGCAAGTGAAATACTGCTTTCATTGATGATTGCAGAAGGAAATCAATTCAGCATTACACATTCTGAAACAGATCCCATAAATTGCCCTAGTCCCTTGATTGCAGTGCAAGTCTGACAGCTCACACAGCTGAGACTCTGTCTCTCCATTTAGAGAGCAGATGGTATTCTCACTGCCACCCTATTAGCAGAGCAGGTGAGTTTGCAGTAAAGATAGAACTGAGAGAGATCTGCTGACATCAGATTAATATAGACATTTCTTTCTTGATAATATTTGATTTTCAAAGGCTCTTGAGAATTTAGTGCTCAAATCTCTGAGATTCATGATGTATTATACCATACAAGGTCATTGATGTCACTGACAACTTTATGGGCAATAGCTCTTGCCATCAGATAACATTCAAGATGTGCAAACACAGGCTGAAAACTGCATCCATTTTTGGCTGTAATGTAGAAGGTCCAGTCTCATGAGCTGCTGAGAGCTCAATATATCTTACTTGTGCTGAATTAATCACAAAGAAGTATGGCAAACATTAGACCTTTGTCTCAGAGGAGCTGTCATGGTGACATTAAGGGATTAGCACTGAACCAGAGACTGCTGCTGCTGGAGCAGGGACAGGATCTTGAATGCTGCTGGAAGCCAGCCCTGTATCCAGGCTCCGGGAGGCCAATTCCCTCTGACTTAAGATGTATGGGCCGTGAAAATTGGTACCAGTATGCCTAACTCATAAGGAAACCACTACATTTCACAGCCTGAAAATGTGTCAGCAGCCTCTTGGACCTGTGAAGTTGAGCAAAATGGAGACAGACTGCTTTTAATTCTGCTTCCCATTTTACTACAGCTAGTGAAACACCATTGCCTGTCTCATGGCAGAAGTTTACCAAAACCTGGCTCTGAAGAAATGTTTTGTCTCCCAGAAGAACCTCCCCAGGAAAAACAAAACAAACCTTTACAAAGTCAAACAGGCACAGAAACTGTTAGTGGATCCCACATTTCTCAAGTCAAAAAGGTGTATGATTTCAGCCCCACTGTTTCCAAGCTACTAATCCTCACATTATTTATACTAATACCACAATGGACAAGCTTATAACACTGTAAAAAATCCTTTCTCCTAGGGAGGTAATTAAAACCTCTAGAATAGAGGTTGAGGGAGCAGACAAGCCTGCAAAATCCAGCATTTATCCATTAACAATCCAATCCCAAAACGACAGCATTTGGGTGATGCATAATTGTCTTTAGTGGCCCTGCTTCTCTCCAGCTCCACAGTCCAAGGACTCACCTTGAGAAATGTCAAGCATGTAAAGCCAAAAGAAGGAGCACTCCTTCCTTTGCTTTTCTTTAAACCTTGCAAAGGATGGACATTGAAATATCACCTACTACACCTATGAAAACATTTGCAGTTCTGCCATGGAATTCAGCTATGAAAAAATGTTCATGTAATAAATAAAGCCAGATTTCAGGTGATATAACTTTGGAGGGATTTTTTCTAGAAGAGATTAAAGGGCTTTTTAAGACTTTCAAACATTTTTGTGAGTTTACTCAAAACCCCTGCACTTGCTTTCATAACATTGCTTGTACTCCCAAGGATAAGCTATGCTAGCACTGGGGATAGCTGTGCTCAGGGATGTACAGTGGCTGGACAGGCAGAGCTGATGGAAATTGATAGGGCTCCAGTAGACAATAGGAAGAAGATGACAGGATGCAAAATCAAAGCTGATAGAAGATGTGCAGTATATTGTATATGTCTGATGTTCATCACTGAAAGTTTTCATTTTCACTTGCTAATGGAAAAAAAACATCCACTGCCTTGATTTTGACATTGAGATTGGATAGACAAAGGGAAGAAAGAAGCTGCACAGATACTGCACAAAAAAATATATCCCTAAATGCAGGGAAAATCTGTGTGTATGTGTGTGAGTGGACATGTGCATATACATCTACAAACATGTGTCAAGTGAGCTGTTTATGGACTAGAACTTCTCAGGCTGGTGTGAGTCGATGTGGCAATAGATTGTGAGGGCACTGTATCCATAATACCATTCACTGCCTGTGAAAAGGTGTTTTCAATTTTCACTGTCACATAGCAGCCAATGTTTGGTAGCCACAGAAGACAGTAAATCGTGCCTTTGATTTTTTTTCTTTGCTATAATAATCTTGGAGTAAACAACCATTTGTTCCTCTTTCTTTTCCAGTCCAAAGGCAGTCACAGACCTATCTATAAAGGAGGAAGTTCTCAAGTGGCTCGGGCAGGTGCAGCTTGTGGACTGTGTATAGGCATGACCGACCCAGATGTCTCCTGATACACAACCGGCACAGCTGGGCAAGGCTGGCAGGACCTGGGGGGAGAGATAAAAGGCCAGAATAAGCACCCTCAAACTACCACTGGTATGAGTCAAAGCAACAAACAGCAGCAAGCTCTGCCACTCAGACCAAGCACTGCATAATGACTTGCTGAAGTCAGGCAGAGTTAGATACATTATTGTTTGTATTTAAGTTGTGTTATCAGAGTTGGTTTAGCAATTTGAAAACTGTGAGCACTGAACACCTTTTTCTGTATGTACAGCTTTTTCTTGAGCAAAAACCTAAAATGCCATAAAGTATCTGCACTGGAGAGAGAGTTCTGGAATGCATAGCCTTGCTCAGGATATAAGACAACCCCCAGCAGTTTTGTGAGGATAAAGGATAAGTACAGTTAATTGTTCATATACACAGAACATGATTTTTCCAGCTACTGGTGTGTCAGCAGGTACCTGCACAAGCAGTAACTGCAACTTAGCCTTTTTACATGACCACAGTCTCAGAATATTTATGTTTGTCAATCAGCCCACAAGTGCTCCTCAAAACATTTCTTACATTTCAATGTCATCTAATTTTAGCTAAGTCTGATTGAAGGGAAAACTTTTGAAGAAAGGTCTCAAAGATAGAAAGTCTTCAAATTTTTTTCAAAAAGACATTGAGGATAAAAAAAAGAAAAAAAAAGCAAAGAAAGAAAGAAAAGAAGCAACAACAAAAAACCAAGATGAGAAGATGAGAAGCCTTTTTGCTCTTCCCTTGTTGCATGTGAGAACTCTTGTTAAATATCAGAGGGTCGAGTGGTTGGAAAGCTGTCAGGACTCGTCCTGGGCAGTGGCGGGCACAGTGCTGCTGCCCACAGTGCTGCTGCCCTGGTGTTTTCCCTGCAGGGTGACCAGGAGCTGTCCCCACCTCACCCCACCATGGATGGGTGAGGAGCATGCCAGGCACAAACCACTGGCTATGAGGCTCCCTTGCTTCTGCAACTACAAGCTTGCATGTGCAAATGCATCCTGCTAGTGAATGTGTCCCTGCCTTCCCTTCACTTTCCTCTTGCCAGAGCTGCTCCAGGTGCAAATCTGTACACCTGTCCAGAGGTGCTCACTTTTTGAACCCTCTCTTGCCCTTCCACTCCAGTTTCTCTCCTGACAGTAGCAATCACAGCAGAGTTTGACAAGTAATACGTAGAGATGTGGGCTTAAAGGCCTGTCCATATACCTTACAGCTAAGCTTCATAATCTGTGCTTTTACTATGGGAAAATTTAGGAGCTTAAACAGGCTGATAATATCCCCTCTGAGAAGAAATTAATAGAAAAATATGGGATATATAAAAAGAACATTTGTACTACTGTCACTGGAAGTGAAGAAAGAAACTACCATCTCCTAAGTCACTTAGGAAAACAGACATATTTTATATTTCACATCACTTAATAGCTAGTGAGAGGAGCAATTAAAGCGACCCATCTAAGTAACCTCAGCAGAGAAGTTAGGGGTGGAGAAACTCTTTAGCCTAGGGTTTTTACTTCAGAAAACACAGAAGTAGGAGGAAAGAGTAGTTGCATGTTAAGCATAGCAAAATATCTGAAAGTGGGAGCAAAGGTGAGGAAATTGAGGAACTTCATGCCTGAAGAAACAAAGAGTCAGCAGAAGCTGAAATGCCTTTAGAGCCTTTCTGATTGTATGGGAGAAGAGGGTGACAAGCTGAGAGTGGAAAGCAGAGGAAAGTTCGGGAAGACAGAATTATTTCTATTAAGGGTATTTCTTTATCTACACAGACTCTGATTCACACAGGGCAATGGTAGCAGGACACTTGGCAGCACTGACTTTGCTCCCACAGTCTGCCACTGAGCCCTGGGCAGCCCAAGTATGGGGACAGAAGTCACACAAGCATTCAAACAAATTTCCTCCCAGAAGGTTTTAGACATGACAAATTAAAGCTCTGCAGGAAAATTCATGGAGAAAGGAAACAGGATAGAAAGGTATTAAGCCAATGTTTCATTTCCTCCATAGAGCCCACATGTGTTCAGAGGGTCAGCACAAAGCCTGTGTGCACCACAGACATTTATTAATTTACCATGCAAGAGCTGTTTGGAAGCTGTTGGGTTTCTTGTGCACATCATACTTTGGTCCTTGGTGGGCTGTGAGCAGGCTCAGGAAGGTGGGAGGCTGCCTTGCAGGAGGGGAGCAGCATTCACCCCCTGAGTCAGAGGAGCCTCAGGGGGACACAGACCAACTAACAGAGTACCAGTGAGCTGGGAAACACAGAGATTAGAGGAGGGGGGAACTAATTCAGCAAGCCCATAGCACAGGGATATTGCTCTGGGATGCATGAAGTTCTGGCCAAATGTTGTGCAGGTGAAAACAGCACGAGAGCATCCTGATTCATTTCTGCTCAGAGGTTTCTTCCAGTAAAGTGGAAAGATAATTAATTTCAGGAAGCCTGGAGATAAACTGGAAAGTGCTGATCTGTGCTGGGATTGCATCCCCATAAACCACACGGGAAAGCTGTGAAGCTGAGGAGTCATCTGGCAAAGAGCTCTGCTTTCTCCTGGCAACAGAGGACACACTCACTCATTGAGCCACGGTGCCACTGGATGGTGGTGCTAAAATATTATCTATTAATAAACTTTCATGGTATTTTTTAACCCTAGAAGTCCCACTAGGTAAATACATATGATTTTCCTTCAGTAGACAAGAAAAGAAAGCATAGAATAACTGACTGATTTATCTGCTAAAACCACAGCACCAGGTCGCCGATCTAGCAACAAAACAGATTTCTGTGCCATGTGTTGGAGGTTTGAAGGCAGCAGAGAAAGCAAGAGAATTTATATAGAGCATTACTTATAAAAGCAGTTAAGAAAATCTGCTTAGGTAAAGGATATAAATACTGCCTTACTTTAAAAAGGAGAAGGAGAAAGGAAGCTGTTACCTTCCCGAAGCAGAAGTGCCTGCTCCACTTTGCTGTGGGGTGTGGCAAGATCCAGGGCACATTTGAGGTCAGCATTTCTGCATTTGGGATTAGCACCATAGTCTGTCAGCAAGACAACTATCTCCACACTGGATTTCCTCGCTGCTGCATGCAGGGGGGTGTCCAGTCGCTTCCCCACGTTCACACTGGCTCCTTGGGTGAACAAGAGCTCGTGGTTAGATCTGGTAGGCAGCAGGGACTGTCTGAACCTGCATCATACGGGCTTGTTTCCACCAGTAGCCTCAACCAATGAAGGGGATGGATGGCACACAGGACTTCCCCCATCTCTCAACAGCAGCTATGCAGAGCTCATCACGTCAGACACTGCTCTGTAAAAGTGCTCTGGGCCACCAAACCCTGTCTGCAATGCCCAGAATTGAGCAGCTTGACCTTCAATCCAATACATGTTCCAAGCCTACCATATGCTCTTTCAAATTGTTAATGCCGTAAAATCTAACGTGGATTATTAATTTAATTTCATGGGGGAAAAACAACAACAACAACAAAATCTTTAGGTATCTCATCGTAATAACTCTGGAAGCACAGCAAGCAAAATGCTTGCCCCAAGCTGGCTGGGCACAGCAGGGCCACACTTTGAGCAGGTGTAAGTCAGCTAATGCACACTAACAGCAAAAATTTATGCTAGTTCATAGCCTGTGCCTGCACCTGCAGTGATTATTCTTCCAAGCAGCTTTACTTCTGCCCTCATCATCCACTGAGGAGGAGGTGAAATTAATGGTTCTGATAAACTGCTATGTTAAGTAAGAGTTTATTTTGGTCAGTAATATTAGCCAGCATTTTCTGTACTTCCTATTATCATGCTAGAAAACTAAAAGAGTTCTGTTTTCACATTCAGATAGCCTCAGGGAGGTGTCTGTAATTAAGAAGGCTTTTCACTTAGGAAATCATAATTTCTTTATCAACACAGGGAAAATTTTTAATGGCCTCAAATGAGTCTGAGAGAGTCAAGCTCCCAAACAACTCTTGTGGAAACTTCTTGTGGAAATAACCCGTGATGTTTTTAGTAGAGAGGCATCGGCTCATACCACCATAGCTCTCCCCCAGCCCCTTTTCCAGGTGTACCTAGCTCCAAAAGCTTCTTGACACATTCTGTTCTCTGGTACATGCATGCCATGTAAAGAGGGGTGCCATGCTGTGTGTCTTCTTGGTCAATGTCAACCTCATGGGCCAGAAGGGTCTCCATGCACTCCCTGTGACCTGTGGAGGGAAGAGCTGTCACTGAATCGCTGCAGAGCAGAACACACCCAGATACAGCTCTGAGGCACAAGAGCTGTGAAAAAGCCAAACCTGTTTATCTGTACTGATATGGAAATAATTTTTTTAATGCTTTGTCAGCAACAAAAGACACATTTGTCATGTGATTATTGTTGGCTTGGCTCACACCCCTCACACCCAGAACATCACCTCTCTTGACTGCTTCGTGGATGGGCGAAGGCAGGTGGCTCCCCAGCTGCGCCTTGGCTCCGAATTCCAGCAGCATGCTGACACAGGCTGCACTGCCACTGCAGCAGGCGTTGAACAGGGGAGTGATCCCATCGATGGTGACTGCATTGACCTGCAGTGCAACACACACTCAGGATAATCCTGTTTGAGAGGAACGCCCTTGCAACACAGCTCATGTGCGCACCAGGAGTGCACCAGAGTGAGACTCTTGCCTTGTGTAATTTCAGTACAACTTTCTGAGTTATATGTTGTGACATAACATATATAACATCCTCCTTTAATGTCTGCCCTCTTTCCCAGATAGTGCCATAAGGCAGAAACCCTATGAATGTTCCTGCTGGAGCTGCTAAAAAATGCAAATTTTTATTCTTTCTTTTTTTTAAAGCAAAGAAGTTGAGTATTTTCAAGATTGTTTAGTTTGCACCAGCCTCAAGGTGGAACACCCTCAAATGAAAATGGCTTTGCTTTTTAAATGAAAATATTTACTTTCTGTTAAATACTTTCACCTGAAAACACACTTCCAGCAAAAGAAATTTTCGTAGAAACATAATCCCAAACAGAAAAGGAGCTTGAATGAATTGATATGCATGTGTGTCTATGCAAGACAGAAATTTTCTTCCCCAACTTCTGATGTAAAGACCTGGCAAGAACCTCTATTGCCATTCTCCATTGGGACAGCAGAGCTGTAGATGCCAGAATCACAGAATGTGTTGAGTTGGAAGGGACCCATTGGGATAATGGAGTCCAACTCCTGCCTTGCCCAGGACACCCAAGAATCACACCATATCCCTGTTTATGCTATGTTGAACTACATAGCAAGCCCTCAGGGCCAATTTATGAAGCTAATCTGCACGTCTGTAACTCTGTGGTGCACTGGAGAAGAGCAATGGATTATGCAAGCACGTGCCAATTTTTAAAATTTCCACTGCCCTCACCTCCTCCCAGTGTCATCAGGCAGGTGTGGCTGGAGCTGCTGGAGGCACTGGAGGTCTGTTGGCTGTTTTGGTGCTGCTTGGTTTCTTGCCATATACATTTTACTTGAAAACCCAGCTGACATAAAAATATGCTTATATATTTCATCCATTCCTTAATCTCTAGTGTGAACATGCACTCTGCCTTAGGTCCAGCTGTGGGAACTGTTATTTTATTAGCAGATAAAATGTTTCATTGCTTCAAGAACATCCATTTTTACTTACATGAGATTCCCAAACCTTCCCATAGAAAACCAGATGTAATTCCAGTGATCATTGCTGAGGGGGGAGGGGGAGGGTAAAGGTGTGAGTTACTTTCTTCAAGGTTATTTCACTTAGCATCTTTCATTTCTTTTCCATCAATCATGACTATGTTTCACACACAAAGGGAAAACAAAAGAAAATAAAGGGATGATACAAGGGGGAGACAAATCTATCACCCAGGGAAACAGAACACTGTGATGTTTTTCCACATTTCTGTCTGAGATGTCCAGCTGCATCTTGGCCATCCTGCCACATGGACAGCACATCCAACATCCCCATCGATGTGGGGAGCATCCATTCCCAGGTGCCCATGTCCCCAGTGGCGCCCCCAGCTCTTACCTGGGCCCCGTTTTCCAGCAGCACCTTGGCACAGGCCACATGGCCACCCAGGCAGGCCTCGTGGAGAGCTGACACACGGTCTGTGGTCACCAGGTTCACGTTGAAACCCTGCAAGGTGGGACTGGGGATGAGGGGACCGCCCTGCCCCAGCCACAGCTCCTGCAGGGCTGCCCATGGCAGGGAGAGCCATGTCAGTGTGTGTGTCCAGGGACACGGCTCAGGCTGGATTGGTGCTGTTCAGTGATTCAGTTCTTGCCCCCACAAACCACAGCTGGTGATGGGGTTAAAGAGGGACCAGTTACAAGCTATGACTTCTATTTCCAGCTCTTTGCCATGCACTGTCAACTGCAGGAAAGACATCACATTCCTTTAACTTGTAAGGGTGGCATTCCCTTCCCTATAAAGTCCTGCACCAGGAGCTACAGCTGGAGGGATTCCCCTCACTGAATGAGGATGCTTCTGGCACAGGTACCTGCAGCTCAGCTGGAGCTGGCAGCTCCCTCAGTGGGGAGAAACAGGATTCCCTAGGATACGATTCATCCTGTGCTAAAGCAGCTGTTTCCAGTAGGGCAGACAAATTATTCTAAAAGTTCTTTCATTCACTACATGGGGTACCCAAGTATGTTTCACTCACAGGTAACAAATATTACCTGCTAAATCTATAAGAGAGATGAGTCAAATCCCACCCACAAATCAGTTCCTATTATTTGACCATCCAGGAAATGTTTTACACTGGAAGAAAGAACAGTGATTTACAAATGCCTTATTTCAGGTATTTCCCTAATTGACAGTTGCCATATTCCTGCACAAAGACAAACCAGACATATTCACAAAGGGAAAAACAATTGTCATATGTGTTTTCCTCTGAATGCAACTAAATCGCCTGGTAATTAGAATCTTACAACCATGTGTGAGAGTAGGTCTGGCAGCAGCTCCATTCTCCACTTGATGTCATATTTTGAAGCACAGCTGGTGTCTGCCTGACGTGCTATAGACACGGCAGCTCACGAGATGGCAGCAATGCACTTTTTGGTACACAGTACCCAATGCAATGGGCAGAAAGGAGTACCTGGAAGCAGACTCTCATGGCAAAAAAGTCAGCAGTCCTGACACTGTGAGTATTAAAAGCACTGTAAACACTTCAGGCTAAGCATTATAGAAAAACAATATTTTTCAGTCATGTGAAAATATTATTAATGTAAAAGTTGTTTGTAAAATTTCTCATGCATTACAATGGTGCTAGGGGAATAGATAAAACCTTGAAAAAGTAGAGATTATTCAGTTTTCTAATTGTGTGGTTGTTTCATACTTCGTGATCAGCATATTCCTTCCAGGTGAATTTCTTCTAGAGACTCCTAAGAAGGAGACCTATTCTCAATCATTATTCATATGTACATGTATGTATATATATTTAAAAAAATAAAATTCAGTCATATCAAGTGAAAGAATAAGCACTGATATCTTGGGAAAAACAGCAATTCCTTCCATTACAAAATGGAGAATAAGTTGTAGATCTTACAGTGGCTGTTTGCCAAACATCACTCATTATAAACCTTGTTTTCAATGTATATGAAAAATCAAACTCTTTTTTTGGGCATTGAAACAGGTGTCAGTGAGTTCTTGAGCCATTTTAAATCTCCAGCACTACATCACCTCCCTGTGTCCAGGCATTCCCTGTGCAGCCAGAGCCTCAGCAGCTTTCTTTAAAGCTATGGTGCTGCAGTAGAGACTTCTGAGTGTCCCACAGATACTCAGGTACAGTCCTACACTTCAGGCTAGAAGTGTAATTATATTGGAAGAAATAAGCAATGATTATGCTGCTCCTTGAACAACTTAATCCCTACATTTATCAATCTGTGGTGACTTCATCCCTACATTTATCAATCTCAGCTCCAATTCAGGCTCTACAGACATTGCTGCCTTGATCTCTTTTCATCAGCAAGGACCTTCATCTTTTACTCCCAAAATTAAATGTCTTCAGGGAAAGGAGAAAGGGTGGATTAACTAAATTATATAACCACACCATTGGGTGCTTCCTCAGTGTACAACTGTGAACAGTGCATGACCAGGGCATCTGGTGAATAACCACAACACCAGGTGCTCCACGAAGCAAGTGGTGTAAGGTTAGTGTAAATGGAAATAGAGAGGTCAGAAAACCATCAAATCCCTAAATGAATAAAGACTCTTTCTTTTTATTTCTAACCTCCATGACTTCCTTTTCCATAAAAATCACTTTATGTCAGCAGGTAAAGGAAAGAGGGGTCAGAAAATGGGAGGATGAATAGTGTCTGCAAGCAGCATCGTTTTTCAGCTGCAGTTATGCCTCAAGAGATGTCTGGAGAGGAGGCTTTCATACTGGCACTCCACTCCTTGAGGATGTTGTCCATCAGAGCTGTAGCCTCTGGTAGAAATTATTTACCTTGACTATGAAAAGTCTGACAGCAAAGTCAAAAGTTTTACACCCAGAGAATTATTTCCCTGCAGTTGCCTTGGGGCCAGGGAGAGAGGGACAGTTACATATTTGTGCTAGATGAGGACACTGAGTTTAAGCAAAGATGGTAAGGAAGATGATTGGCAGAGCACAAAGAACCATAACCTATCTCTTTTCATATCCAGCTTATTTTCCTTCTCATGTATTCTCTCCTCCTCTCTTCCTTTTGCCTGAACTCTCGGTCCTTTTGGAGCAGAGAGTTGTAGGCTGACTTTATAAAAAGCAAGATGCACTTTTACAGGTTTTTACTGTTTGGGGTTTTTTTAATCACCTACATACAGAGATATATATATTTATTGTCCCTATTCTCAAGCCTGGTTGCATGGTTCATCATTGAGAAAGAGCACAAGGATCATTATTATACAGCAAGCTGCGAGCTGTAATAGTGTTTGTCCCAGGCTTGTCCCTAGATTCTTAGCTGAGCAAACTAATACATGCCCAGAGGTGTTTGTGCTGATATATTATTCATACAGCCATATTTCTTATGCCCTGTTGCAGTCTATTACCAGCTCACCAGCCCATAAATGCAATTCATGTGAAACCACCTTGCTTCCCAGCCTTTTCTTTACCTGTGGGCTTTTACCTGTGCAATCAAGGTTTTCAGGGAGAGAAGGCGTCCCTGGAAGGCAGCATCATGAAGAGGGGATCGGTCTGCCCAGCTGCCTGAAACAGCAAATGCATGGAAGCTAATGCAGGTGTGCAGCAAAAGCAGGTCTGGGGAGGACAGGAGAAGCACAGCCACGTGTAAATGCAGATCAGGACTGAAATCAATGTGGGCTCAGTGGTGAAACTGTTTGATGAATTAATTTCAGCAGAGCAGCTGAGGGTTCAGCAATCCTGAGAAAGCTGGATGCTCACTAAGGGACCTAAACGAAAGCTTCTTGGCAGATTTTTAAAAGAACAGCTAAAATCATGTTTCAGCAAAGATCACGAGTTTAATGCTACTGAGTCTCACAGGGAGACTTCAGAACCTTGCAATTCTCCTACTCAAAACCATATCAGCCTCCACCTTTCCTCGGGAGCTCTTGTCACAAATTGCATCCCAGCTTCTCTGACACTTTGTTAAGAGCCTCATAGACAGGTTGACTTGTCCATCAAATGAATTCTGGCATGTCCTTGGCAGTTTTATTTCCTGAACTGACAATTTCATAAATAACATCCTCCCTCTCAGACTACCATGTAACAGGTTTAATCATTCTCTTCACTGAAATATGTTGGAAAGTACATGGAAAAACAAATTCTGCCTGAAGGCTTTACTTTTCTTCTTTAATAATTTTGAGATGTTGAACTGTTCAGACTCCTTCACATAGGTTTGCTTGCCCTTTTTCTAATCTTAATCTATTTATGTGCCAAGAAAAATAATTATTTAGCCTAGCTACTACCTACAGGCATAGACATTCAGCTCAGGTTAAACCCCTGCCACTCAAGTAGAGAGCAAATTTACTTGTCCTATATTAAAATTTATAACCATACTGTGACACAGTGTGTCATAAGTATTTCTCCAAAGGCCAGCTGCCTTTCCAGTTCCACAGGACACAAGCAATACCAGTGTTTGCATTCATGCTCTGTCGTACAGCAAACCCATGGGCACTGTATTTGAAACCCTTGTCCTGTTTAATTTTTTCAGCTATGCTGCACACCAGAGAGAATGGAAAGGGTGATTTATCTCCATTTCAAATGCTACCCAAGGCAGGGAGAAACCAGTGAGAGGCACAGACACATCCATGGGGACTTGAGGCCAAGGACACAGCAGAGGTTTTACCCTTGGCCAAAGGAGTCTCCTTTTGTTACCCAAGGACCAGGATGTACTTCAGCTGTTGGAGTTGCAGTTTTAACTGTAGTTATTACTTCTGTTTCCATTTATTTACGTAGCACTTCCTGGGCTCTTAAGGCAGGAAACTGGCATGGAAAGACCAGCTGGCACAATATATGACAAGGTTCTGAATGACACATCAGTTGAAATGATGGAAACAGGAACCGAGTAGGGACCAAGAAATGTCTACCTGAAAACATCCCAAATACCCCACTCATCATGCTGGTGACTGAAATAGGCAAGCTGAGTTCAGAAAGTCAAAAGACATTGCAAGTGACAAAGCCCAGAGCCCTTATACAGCAGGAAGATTCAGGAGTTATTCAGACAACAGAGCTACAGGGCCTTATTTACCCTTTTATGCAGAGTACAACACGTGCAAGTGTGTGTTCTCACATGCATTTGCAGGGCATTTCCAATGCATGTGTGTGCACACAGCCTCAGGACAACACACACTGCTGCACACCTCCACACCAGCCACCACTACCTACCTCCCTGAAACGTGTGGCAAATATAGTTCCCATAGGGGGCACATCTCCCCTTCTCAGCTGGGAGCGACATGACTGAAAATGCTCTTTTTAAATGCCTACAGAAGAATTACAGCAGCCCTGCTGCTGCTGTGCTACTTCATTGCAAAGAGAAAAGGTTGTGAAGCTCTGACTGTAATATGATATAGTGCCCCAACAACAACATCACATGATCTTACATTTTGTAAGATTATCCTTAATGGCTTTCTGCAAATGGAAACTTGCAGATAAAAATATGTTAACAGCCTGCTGAATTTCAAGGCACCTCAATAAGAACCTGCTTGAAGCAAAAACTGCTGTTCACCATGTGTCAGATTATGATTGCATAAAGGTGCTTGGAAAAGAAATGACGGTAATAAATGATTGGAATTATATTCTAGAGAAGAAAAAATAAATTAATAACCAAGACATGCCTGCACATATACAGGCTTCATAAAGGCTTTGTCAAAAATGCTTGGCTGCAGTATTTCTCTTGGCCAGATCTTAATCTCCCTACTTTGGGTGGCCATCCCACACCATCTGGGTTCTGATGCCTGTTCATGATGGCACAATCAGGAAACAAGTGCCCAACGAATGAGTCACATAGAAATGTGTGATGTCACAATGCTGATAAGAATCTTCAGCTAGGAAAATAAGCCCTCATTAGCAGTAAATTAAAAATACTGTGTCATTTTAATTAGTGGAATTAACAGGAATGCAAACACATGCCTATTCATTATTATGGCAGTGATGTGAAGGACTAAAATCATTAGAAAAAAAACAAAACCATGAACTACTAAGTAACCAAGGAAATACAATGTATTCTTGTGCCGTGTATTTTTCAGAATTATTTTAGCTGCATTCATTTTCATCATCTGATTTAACAAAACAAGGATTCTTGGCTTGGATTCATAAAGGTGTTAGTTATATCCTCCTAGCATCTCCTTTCAGAAAATCAATGTGCTCAAATTTTTCCCTAAACATTCTCTGGCAGTAAAACTAGATGTTTAGTAAAACTATCTATAACCACTGATAAAGAACACCTTGCATCTGAGAAAAATATTTTTATTTACCATAGTGCCTTGAGCAAATGTTGTCCTCATTCTAGCTGGGTAATTGTTGGAGTCTCATATTTTGCACACCTAAATCATGCCAATACATATTGACACTGCAAAGACCCCAGAAATGGGGAGCACTTCAGGTTAAAACACTTACCCATGCATTTGGCAAAAAACCCCTCCTTTCGTGGCAACTCGCTGATTTAAATCCTCAAGTTACAAAAATGTGGCAAATAAAACATTTAAATGTTAGAAAGTCCATGTTTTTACTTTACCTGGGACTATTCCATAGATCTCTTCTGCTATCCTGGCAGCTTCTTTTCTGTTGCCTTTTACAATATAGAAATGGGTCAGCAAAGCCAAGGAAATCTTAATTAAAAGCTTGAAGCAAAACAAAGCAAAAATGGCAAAATAAATGTTAGTGAAAGAATGGAGTATAGAACTGCCCTCCATTCTGGTTTGCTCTTTGAATAGTTTCTCAGGTTGGCCAAGTTGCACTGGGCTATTCTTGGTATCATATGTCATCTATTTTAAACCCTTCAGGACCTGCTGTTCCGCAGTTACCAAAAATACATCCTGATTTTATTTGGTATGAGCTATTTGATACAAAATAACAATATCAAGGATAAGATATTTTGAATATCTCTGCATTCAGAAAACAAATGAGAAAATTGTTTCCAAACCAACATAAATGAGAATAAATTTTCAGACAGATGTTCTCCATACCACCTGAAAACCTATACATCCACATTAGATTTATTCTTTGGGTAGCAGTTCCATTTACAAAGACTGCATAGATAAAGTTGCAGAAATTGTTCAGAGGTGCTGCAAAAATAATACTTTTCTGTCTTTTCCATCTTGAGATGGAGAACAGGTCTTGCTGGTACTCAGACACAGAACACAGGCAAATATGTCAAAGAAAAGCATTATCATGAAAGAATTTGAAATAAACTCACATGGCCAAAGCCAGAGCTAAGAAGTCAAAGTTATTCTAGGAGGAGAAAAACGTATTGAAATTGCACAAAAAGAAATACATGATAACATGTCCGTTTTTCCCATTACTCAGGAATAAAGAATGGTGTCCATTGGTATCTCTTCCAAACAGCATTCTCTGTTTTGGAAATATATTTACATTATCCTCCATTGACTCAAAGGTGTAATATTTGAAAGTGATCATGATGCACCCTTTCTTTAACTGTCCTTTTTACTTTCTGAAGGCACATGGCTTTCATAGAGAACAAAGGTCTTTTTCTCCATGTATTTATTTATTTGAATCTATGTAGGACACTCCATCTCTTTCTAAACTTTTATTTATTCCTATTTTCCTATATGTACCACAGGAGGAGGTTTTATTTCTTACTTGATTCCCCTCTTTGCCCAGGTTCTCTTAGCCTTCATTTCTGACATCTGTCAAGAAAAAGAGCAGGATAATTCCTCTCTTAGAGATCCCAAAGAGATGGTCGATATGCACACAGAAATTATACAGCAAATTATTTCTCTGGGCATTTTAGATGTAATTTCTTTCGGTTTATTGCAATACAGTTGGTTTAGTACCTTGCTGTCTCCAGTGCTCAGCCCTCCCAGGTGCACTAAAATGCTATATAAAATATTTGCAGAGATAAAACACCCCAAGCAATTTTCTCAAGTGAATCAATTTTTCTAAAATTCTGAATTAAATTACATTCTTACATAACTTAACTCCTTACAAAAATATTACATCTACCTTTCCTTACACAGTAACATTACATACCTGTAGAAACTATAATACTTATGAATCCAAAGGAGGAAAATTTCTTCTTTTTAGTCACTTTAATACAGTTTGCCACAGGAGAAGACAGCTGAACATATGGATTACAGGACAAGAGAAGTTCAGTTAAGGAATCACAGAAAAACATATTGATTTATTGGCGGTTAATTTTGCTCAGCTGAGAAACAAAGAGGAGAAATTAGCAAACAAAGGTGGACCAAAAAACTGAATGGTCAGCCCAGAAAAATCTGATAATGAAAACATTCCTCCTGAAGACAGAGCAACAGTAAAAGCTGTAAAGAACAAAATGTAGGATGCAAAGAACACATAAAAAATATTAATACCATTACCAAGTAAAGTAACCCTAAATGACAGAGAAATCTTTCTCATGTAGGATTTACAAAACTGGCTCTCAACAGGACATAAGCAAGAAAGAAGAGCACTTATTAAGAGAAAAAACAGAAAACTGGCTTTTGGTTGCAAAGGAGATTCATTGATTTCTTTCATCATCAGCCAGCTAGATGGTGTGTAAAATTGTACCTGTCCATAAAACTCAGAAAAATAAAAGAAACTGAAAATCAGGTGATTTCCACTGAAATTCGCTTATCCCTATTGGAACAATACCAAAGAGCTCTCCAAGTGCTCTAGAAAACCTTGAGAAAGTTTGACTGCTTGGAAGGAGTCACTGGAACATGACTCTCCCAGAAGGACTAACTCTTCATTTGTGTAGCAGCAAAATCACCCTCCTGGCTTCAGAATAAGACAAATAAAGATTTTCTGTTAAATTATTGAGTGAGTCATTTGGGAAAAACTTGTGTAATCTCTTAATCTGCTCTTAGTGTACAAGAGCACTAGGAAAATTACTGCAGTGGATGTAAAAGAAAATCACCATTAGGAAGACAGCTGAACAGCATGGTGACAAGTATGAATACTGGTGAAGGTGGTAGTCAGGCAAACCACAGCAAGATTGGGTGTGATCACTCAGAAATCTCTGGTATTTTTGAAACCAGAGATGAGCAACACTGTGTAGGCGTGAGAACAGGCAGAACACAAGAGCAGTGACAGTGCAGACACGGGATTGTCATCATTCCTCCCTTGCTCTTTTGAGTGTCATTGCTGTGAGCTGAGCGAGGTGGATTATGCAACTCCATTGATAGACATGAGTGAACAAGCCAGCCCCCTGTAGAAAAAACACACTTCACTGAGAACTTCTGCAAGATGCCCAAACTACTCCATGAACCACTCTTAACTCTAGGATAATTACTAAATTGTTAAATCAAAATATCCAAAAAATATATGAATCCTTCAAAAAAATCGTCATGAGATGATAAATAGAAGAGGTTTATTAGATCCTCCAAAAAACTGGAAAGGTAGTGTTTATATATGCTCCGTTTACAAACATGCAAGGAATAAGCAGGAAAAAAGAGGCAATCCCGCTTAGAAAACCACTCACTTTCAGCAAGGTTCACCTTAACTTTATCCAACTTTTAGGGAGAAATATCAGATGTGACCTGAAGAATTTGGCAAGGAAATAAAAGTTTGAGGGATCCTCATCTCAAAGAACTTCAAAGAGGTGTTGGTCTATTCTTATGCTACACACACTTTGAATTACAGCAGTGCATTCCTAATGCATGTAGATGGGATTACAATATCAAATGTATTCAATCAAAGGCAACTGGGGAAAAGAAGGAGTCAGGAACACTCAAACAGAAGAGATGAGAACAAAGATGACCATACAGAGCGTGGCTACTTCTTTTCTATCAGTTTGATCTAATAGATGACACTACTTCCCATGCAAGCCTTGCCTTATTTGCATCCTTAGGTCAGCACACTTACAACACTCCTGCTTTTAAAGAGAGATGTGGACAGTGACTCACTGGTTGCTCTCATGCCAATGTGGGATTCATCTCACTTATCTGCCACCCATCACAATGGGTAAGGTCTGGTTATTGAAACTCCTGCTGCTGCCTGGGCAGGAAGACAGCAAATTCCAGCAGCAGCCAGTGGCTGTACTCCCAGGGAATGCACCAGTCCCTCCTGCTTAAACAAGCAGCTTGAGGAACCAGCATGTACAAGACAACCAGCCATGCACAGTTAAAGTTTGATGAATCCTGCACAAGTAGCATCTCTAGAGTTATGACACTGTGGAAGCATGACAGGATCTGAAAGCAACCTAATCTACCAGCTAGGTTTACAAGAAAAATGTATGATTTTGGTAAAATTATAAATTCAGATGCATAATCACATCCCGCCTTTAGTTTTGTTCCCTTAAAAAATATGACCTGTTATCTATGTCAATGCTCAAGTAACTAGGGAAAACTGTGGAAGTCAACATACTACCAAGTGTCATGATGCACAGCAAATATAGTAAGTTTTTTAAATGACAGCAATTAAACACAAAAATATTGAAATATTTTTAATTAAAAAAAATAAAAATATTAAAGCATTTTGAGATTGATTATTCTTTTATCTATTTACAAAAAGTCTGTATTTTACTGAAGCAGAAAGCACTGGAATGACTTTTACAATTAATTTTTAAAAGTCTAAGCATATATGAAAAAAAGGGACTAGTGAAGAGAAATAAATACCAAAAAGGGAAAAATATAAACAGATGCAGAAAAACTTGACCACAAAAAAATTAAATTACAGTATTTACCTTCTTACAGATCTATCCACAGCCACTAAAACAGTCTGAAAGACTAATCTTATATCCATACTTGACCTGATGCTTGTATGGTGTATTGTATGGTTTAACCTGCAATTTTCAATTATCAATACCTTAATTCAGTGTCTGCACACAATGTATTGGAAACAACATTTCTCCTTGTGCCTGGGGATGAAATTGCATTGCAGTTTGGGGGGGCACCTTCTATACAGGTCTTCCTGCTCCTCCTACACACCAGAGGCTCTGGTCTGTGCAAGACATTGCTTAATTAGTGTTACTCTTTCTTTACTAACATTTCCCCGGTATTTCACAACAATCAAATATTACCTTCAAGCACAATTAAAATATTTTAATTTTTTTAACAAGCTATCTTATTAATTTCTAACCACACTCTTTATCTCAGTAATTTTTTTTTTAGTATTCTGTTTATTTTATTTAACCTTTTTCATGTTACTCACTGATGTTTTGTAAACGTTTCTGTGGCATCACCCTTTACTCCACTGCACAAGGCCAGTGAGCAAACCATTCCCGCAGAGTTCTGCATAATAAAAGTGGTGTTATTTGAGAAACCAGCTATGGGTTAAGTTTGTATGGCAGCTTGTACAGAAAGATGATTATTAAAAAACATTCTCATAAGAACTCAAACAATCAGTGGTGGAAAGCAGCATTATGCTTTGTAGTTCTATATTTTCTAATTGTATGTTCCCACATATTAATGAAATGCATCCATTCTTTATGGAAAGGTAAATAAAGCTCTAGATAAACTTTACATTGGTCTTGTAAACAGAACCGTAATATAAACCATAACAAGGTTTTATTGTGTTATTCGTAAGTACACAATGTTCCACAAAAGAAAAAAGCATTTTGAATATACACAATCCTTTCAATTAACATTTGTAGATGTTGCAGGAAACGAAATAGAAATAAAAGAGAACAAACAAAGTATTACTAAAAATACATATATATATGTAACATTTCCCTGGAGTGACAATCAGTATTTCCAAAAGGTTAGAAATCTGAATGCTTGAATAATATTAAAAAAAAAAATAACTTAGAAAAGTAAAATATTAGCTTAATTCTACCCATTTATCCTTAAACCTTGTGGCACCATTTTGGATGACTTTAACTTTTAATGCAGACTTCGAAAAACTCAAATTTTAATATTACACACTGTATGTTACATATCAAAGGCTAAAAATTCTAGTAAAAGAAAATAGACTTTATATATGGCAATTATTTACATTATCTTTGTGTTTCATGAAAATATGTTCAATGAAATTATAAAATGCTTGTGTAATTACATCTCTACCCAAACAACATGAATTTGGCAGAAGTAATGTGTTAAATACTACCCTTCAAGGGTCTGGAAACAGTATTTTCATATTGCACAGTTTTAATATTAATACAGCGTCTAACAGCACGCAATACTCCAGTCATAAAATAGTAAGCTTGTCATCACTAGTGATGCTTGAAAACGAAATTAACCCAGTGCATCAGACAAGGGGCAATTTTAGAGGTGGCTGAATGAAATAAACACCTCTTGCCACGCACAATGCTGTGCTGCCTCTTGCCCCATGTACACATCACTCAGGACTCCTCACAGATGCTCCTTCTCTCTGGCTGTCTGTCTCTCCATGAAAAGCACAGCCATTGGTTATTTCCACTTAAGGGATACCTACCCAAGATTTCACGTGCAGAACCTGCCAGCCAGTGTTCCTGATGTGGATGAGGTGAAATCATTCACCCTGAACACTGTTCCTCCCAGAGATGGACTGAAATGCCACTTTGGTCATAAGTAAGGGGAAGGGGAAAGACAAGTGGGAGGAAAAAGGGATGGGTGAGTGGGAGGTGGGAGAGAGCAAGTAAGCACAAGTGTGCTTGTTAAGCCCTTCACAGTTTTTGCTCTCTCAAGCACGTGTTACTTCACACTTTGGCACAGTCTGCTGGAAGTTTTCAGGCCTGAGATGTTTCTGAAGGCTGTATTATCTCTAAAGAATACTATTTCTTCGCCTATGTACTGAAAAACAAAAACAAAACCCAAAACCACTATAAGCTTTATATAACTTCCACACGTGTAAGAGAACAGGACAAATTTAGCACCTCTGAAAATATCAGAAAATCATTATGGAATTTTGATATAGCAACAGGATGAGCACCTCTGACTAGGGAAAACTTCAAAATAATAATGTTGTGCAGGCAAAACACTGTCACTGGGACACAACTGCTATAACTAAGTCTCTGGAATTTACATGGTAATGGACTTCATGACTAATTTCAAGTGCCATTTTCATCTTAGGAGAAAAAAGGTGTATTTTGTTGAGTTTTTAATTATTTTGAAAGAGGTCTTAAAATACAAATCCATGTAAATATCAGGGATTAGCAGGAACTACAGTAAGCTAATAATTTTTGTGTTTTGCTTTCCCAAACACCTTAAGTCCCTTTCTGCAATGTTCAAGTTATCAACAAAAATCTTTTGTTTCCAAGGCTTCTGACATATATAAAACCCCATGTTCTCCTCCCAGTTTTCAGTGCAAAAGAGGTGCCTATAAATTTGCATGAATCCAGAACTGAACTATGAACATCCTAAATTGAGGTAGCACATTGAACTATGTTTCTTTCCAAGAACTTCAGAAAGAAACTAAAGAGTTTTAAGAGTAATGTCTCTGTCAGCAAGCATTAAAACCGTTAGTGACTGACACATTCTTCCCTCTCCACTTGAGCAGTGTAAGAGTTTGGAAGTTCTTCTTTAACTCTTCTTTTTTTCCCAAAATAATACTGTTTAGTCCATGCACCCTTAGGTCCTGTAGCATCTATTGCAACATCAATCATGGAATCTGGAGTCATCCACCTCAGAAACGCCAAGAGAAGGAAGTTCAGAACAGCAAAAAAAGCAAAAATACACCCAGTCACTGGGCCACAGTGAGTCATTAGTCTGTCCAGTCGCTCCTTCATTGGTAAAACCACCTCATCTGCAACTCTGTCATACACCTAAACAGAGAGGAGACAGAAAGTAACATCTTAAAAATGAGTTGCTTCTACTTCAGAAATCAGGCAGTACTTTGCCGTCACCATGCAAAATAAATGATCTGTTCTTAGCTACCAGATGGGACAAATAATACCCCCCAAAAAGCTTGGCAGATCCTAAGTTCTGATTTATGAGTCTTGTTCTAGACATTTCTTTCATTTATTTAAGGAGAAATATGAAACATTATCTTCTTTTATACCCTTCAAAAGTATTTCATTAACTAGGAAGGCTGCGCGATTTGTCTCTCATGTAATACTATACAGGAAGGGTTGGGGGTTTTAATTAATTGTATGGGTTCTAATCTCATATTCACATCAGTCCTAGGAACAGCCTGAACATGCAATTACTAGATTTTAAACACAAAGATGGATGAACTCATAGGTGAGTTTGGCACTATTCCAAACTCTGTATTTGAACAACGCAGCAAATCGTAATAAGCTCCTGACTTTTGTTTAAAGAAACACTAGTTCAATTACTGCACAAAACAAATACCTGCTACTAGTGACTTATAGCCAACTACAAACCCACTACTAACCACTCCGAAAACGCTCGAAGGACAGTTTTTTCCTTAAGAATGTTTCAGACTCCATTCTACAGGCAACTTAACAATTTGCTAACAAACAACTGTCTTCTGTACAATTTAAGATCTATGCATGCTCCTACCATTTCTATAACCATTTTCCTTCATGAAGTACTGGCGGGTTTTTTAAGAAAAGGCTATATAAAGCTAGCTCAAATCTAGGTTAACGTCTGTAAAACTTTGCAATTCAAATGCTGCCTGCAGTTACAAAATCATAAAATGAATGATACTGATTGCACTTGAAAATAATAAAATAAACTGGTTGTACATGGCACTTTGAGGCCTGTGAGAGATATTTAGTCGAGTGCAGTAAAATTAAGTAAGAGGCATGGGGTTCAGCTTCTCTCTCCTCTCTAAAACACAGGAAGTGAAGTCAGAAGCGACATCTCCACAGGTGTTTGCAACATTACTGCAGCCAACATTCTTCACTGAAGGCAGAGTTTTTATACTGAAGTGCAGTTCTAGTTCTGAAATATGATTTCAAAACTATGAAAATAGATTTTCATTACAACCACAGCTTACGTAAACCCAGCTGAACTACCGCTCATGATTTTAAACTACTTGTTAGCACATGGCAAACTTTGTCATGAACTGTCCTTACCTTGTCATACACCTTACGCAGCACATTTTCCTGTTATGCCAGAAAAGTTGCTTCATGTGAAGACTTGAATGAATAAATGAGTAGAAGTCTAGCTAAAGATCTAGGCTTTTCTTCACAATATTTACCAGCAATTATGGCATGTTAGAAAATTCAGATAGAAAAAAAGTCACCTATCCAGGAAAGTATCTGGGGGGAAAAAAAAGCATTTTCTGAAGCCTTTTAAAACCATGTATGTGTGACAGGAAACGTGCTGAAAAATTATACTGGAATATTAAATGGTGAATGTGCATAATAATATTTCAAAGCAGTATTTTTTTCAGAAATGTATTTTCATGGAATTTAAAAGAAGTGATTATACATACTTTCTCAGTTCTCTCTGCTACATTCCTCCAGGTATAAAATGTCTTTACTTCATTATGAACAGTTTCTGGAGATGGCAGAGTTCCTGATCTGAGCTGGGCAATAGCTTTTTCTAGTCCATCACACAAAGATTTCACAGAGGGCTCACACAAAATGATGAGGTTTTCTGGAAGTACCTCTGGAATCCCACCAACTCTCGTACTCACCACCTTTGAAACAAACAAAAGAAACAGCACATATGCAACATAAAAAATGAAACTGTGTAATGACAATGCTATTACATTGTTTAGATGCAGCTATTTAAAAGAGTAGGTAAATATAATGGTTTGAGAACTTGACCTGTATGTGAACTAAAGGTGTAAACCCCGGAGAAGACAGAGCATAGCAGATTACCTTCACCATGGTCCAGAATGATGCTTTGGCGCCATGATAAAACAGAAGACGTAGTCTAATGAGTAGCCACTTTCCTGAAGTGGGAGAATGAATGAGACACCTTTCCTGAAGGTGCTTGCCACAGTACACAACTAAACCTGTGTAACCAGATTTTGGACATTTCCTCCATAGCATCTCAAAAAAAACCTGTTAAATTTATTTGCAGGGCATAATTGTATCAACATACTTAAAATTTCAGTTCCCTAGGTTACTGAACACTTGCAAAAACTTAAGTTATATTAATCTGAATTATTATTTTTAAAGGGAAATCAGAAGTTACTAAGATTCACATTGTGCAATCATCTCTAAACAGTGGGCAATAAGAAACTGCAGAACTTCCTCGACTCTGGAGAAAAGAGATGGCAAGAGAATAACTACAACTACGTAGTAACTGCTGTCAAAGGATACTGAAGTAAAGAAAAAACTGAAGTCACTCACATTTTCTATACTTACTGTAAATTAGGTACTCTTAAGAGTCTGTCATTTTAGTAAGATTTCTTTATATTTTAATGTGAAACTCTTAGTTCTTTATGGCTATTGACTCAATTTCTTTTTGAGTTGTCAATCTGAGTTGTAAATTAGTTAGAAAGGGCTTTTACTGTTTTCTCCTTCCCAACTTATCTTGAATCCTTCATAGGAAGGCAATTTTTCTGCAGCTCCTTTCAAAGTACTGTCAAAGTGAACTTCTGTGAACATCAACTACCCCAAAACTCTGTAAAGGAGTACATACAAAATAGTATTTTGGAGAGGCAGTCTGGCTAGTTCAGAGAACTGAGAGCAGATCTACATGTTATTCCCAATTCTGCACAAAATTCTTCTTGGAGCTTAAGCAGTTTCAGTTAACCCTTCTGTCACAGCTTCCAGGTGATCTGTAAATGGGGATAATATTTGCTTACCTCTATCAAGACAGAGCCTCAGATGAAATCAAGTGTTATAAGCAAATATTATTTCATTGTGAAATTTGCTTAAAATGGATACATGCTTTCTAGATACTGAAATTTATTTTTTTTTTACCTGTAAACCACAGCTTGCTGCCTCCACAATAGCCATACAAAAGGCCTCAGTGAGGGAGGTGTTGAGAAAAATGTGTCCCTGGACCAGGACATTTCTAACATCCTGGTGTTCCAAGCCTCCTAGAAGACGCACCCTGCACACAAGAGGAAAAAAAACAAAAAAAAAAAACCTCAGAGATAAACACTAGATTTGGACCATAATAATGCTGTACAGTGTTACACTTATTCTGAAAAAGGTACCAATGGTGCACACTTATGTAGTGAGAGAACAAAGATGGGCACCTCTGTTTAGTTTTGTCTAATTTTTTCCAGCAATGGAGAAATTGAAGATTCTGTTTTTTTATTGCGAC
Organism: Rhabdornis inornatus; assembly: GCA_013397075.1. Classification (NCBI taxonomy): domain Eukaryota; kingdom Metazoa; phylum Chordata; class Aves; order Passeriformes; family Rhabdornithidae; genus Rhabdornis; species Rhabdornis inornatus. The sequence goes on from VWZS01001116.1 coordinate 607,437, forward strand.
ACTGAAAGAAACTTCTAAAAATAAAGTTGGTGGGACAAGTTGCTGTTTTAATGACATTTGCCTCCAGAACATTGCTACTGAGCCTTCTAGTTCTGCAAGAAAAAAACTGCTTAATTCAGTTAATAATTAAGATTTGTCAAATTCATTATCTGAATTTTCAGTGTGAGGTCTGCCCAATCTGAGTTTGACAAGGGAAAAAGTTTTTAAGATACAATGATCAGGACCTATCATCTTGAAGAGATACTGGAAAACAAAAAAGGTTAAAATGAGAATGATCCTGACAATTTTAATTGGGTGAATCACTGACTAAAGTACAATACAGGCAACAAAAAACCTAGAAAAGAAAATGGAACAATTGAGAACATGAAACTGTTCTTGATCAATAAAACCCCAGAGAAATACATAAATGCATATGTATCATGGCAACATTCTGGTAATATGGCTGCACCAGGGAATATGCTTGTAGTATTACAAGAACACATATGAGACAAGCACTATGCTTAAGAGTTTCATACTGAAATAATAAATTACTAGCAGTCATCATCACATGCGATGGTACAAATGAGCTGTTAACATCTGATGACATATGAGATCCAAGCATCATGGCTGCAGAGAGGGGTATGATAAATTTCTAAGTCAGCTTTCTATGGCTTGAGTGAAGGCTCATTCAGGGGCTATTCACAGAAATATGAATTAACTTCCTGGATCATAGTCCAGCTCTCCAATTCTTCAGTGTCTGGTTTATCTGCCTTGCCTTTAGGCCTCCAGCCTCAAATTCTGGGGACTATCTGAGGGTGGGAGGCAGGCAGGTCCCCAGCCCTGAAGTACTTTGAAGGGTCACAAACATCCACAGAACAAACCTGTCATGTAGCTGGTATCTCTCCCGGACTTCTTCCAGTACAATTCGTTTTGGTCCTTCTCCTCCAACTAAGAAATGTAACTCTGGGTATTTCTGACAGAGCTCAGGAATTATACCACTAAGCAAATCAATACCTAAGAACAGAAAATTTAGGGCAAGCCATTATTGTATTTGATTTCAGAACTTCTCATGATGCCCACATCTATAACTAGATTCAAGAGCAGAAGTGAAAAAAAAGTCTTTTAAAGACCATTAAACTGCTGTACACAAAAATATGAAAAAAAAGACAACTTGTGACCTCTTAGGAGACAAATATGAAAAAAATTACTTAAGTTGCTGTTACTTGGTTAAATAAAAAACAAAAAATTTCTAACATAATATATAGATTAGGCCCTAAATCTTATGTCCAACATGAGCCAAACCTTCCATTTTATAAATTGCAGTTTTCAGTACCTTCAGTATTACAAACGAAACACAACTCTGAACCCAACATATACAAAAAGAAATGTACAGCTCTTCTTCTTGAGCTCACAAACACAAAAGCTCAGAACAGCCACCTCACGACTTCCAGTGAAAATTCCATCCAGACCACAGATACAGCCTAAGCGACATTTGACCAAGACCTTTCCAAAGAAAGAAAACAACCAAAACAAGCTTACATTTGACCCCCCATTACCTTTTCTGTAAACAAGTCTGCTTACAACAACAATTGTTATTGTACTGTCATCCCTCCTCGAGGGGTCTGGAGTGAAGTCGGTGGGATCGACAGCGTTGGGGATGACAGAGACTATCCGAGGGTCCAAGGCTGCTCGCAAGACCGTGTTCTCCTTACTCGTGTAGGAGACGCAGATGATGTGGTTGGTGTCACACAGGGACACCGTCAGCAGCTTGTTGGTCAGCACCGAGCTGACATCCGCGAACCCGAAGAGGGAGTGGTCCGTGAACACGGTCCGCAGCCCCATGGTCTTGGCGTGGAACAGGGCGTCGTGGGCCATGGCGGAGAACGAGCTGTGGGCGTGCACGATGGTCACCCGCTCCCGCACGAAGATGTACCTGAGCAAGGGCAGGCTGTGGAACAGCGTCGTGGCCGTGGACTGGTTGTACATCACCTTCAGAGGCAGGTAGTAGACTTTGAGCCCGCTAGTGAGGTAGCGGACGCCCTTGCGCTGACCGTAGGCGTGGGTGACCACCAGGACCTTGTGGCCACGCTCGATGAGGCACTGTGACAGCTGGTACACGTGGCTCTCCACGCCCCCCATGTTGGGGTAGAAGAAGTCCGACACCATGCACACGCTGTGCGCCGCCGGGCCTCCGCCCTCCATCCCAGGCCCGCTCCTGCCGGGGGAAGGACCACAAGGTGCCATCACTCGCCGGCGGCCGCCCGCGACGACCCCCGGCCCCCTCAGTGTCGGCGGCGCCGCCGGGCCCACCATACGTCCCGCGCAGGCCGCACGCAGGGAGGGGCGACGCCGCGGCCCCCTGAAGAGTCCAGTCACGGCGGGGGCCGCCCCGGGGGAGCGCGGGCGGCGGTGAGGGCAGGGGAACCGTGCACGTACCTGCCGGCGGCCGGCGCTCCCTGCGCGCTGCCCGGCGCCATGTCCCCATTTCCCGGTCACCGCGGCACCGCGCCCGCGCGGGGCGGCGCCGCAGCCAATCAGCGCCCGGCACTGAGTCACGTGGGAAAACCAGCGCCAATCACCACGCCGGACGGTGACTGGCTGTGGCACCGCCCCTGCCTCGCCCCATCCCGGAAT